>VDFB02000017.1:407239257-407274078 GCA_007258455.2 Sequoia sempervirens
CGAGAATGGGGGTGCCAATGTACGAGAAGATCTTTGGAAACTAGGCATGAAAATTGAAGCTTAAAGAGAATGGGGGTGCCAAACTTACAGTACTCATTGCCCCTTGGTCGTCAATTTTTTGTGAATGCCCTCAACCTCATCCTTGGCGCTGGTATTGAACTTGTTTTCACTCCTCCAAGCTCTTCCTCGGCAATGATATTGACCTTGTTTTCACTCCTCCAAACTCTTCGTCGGTGCTGGTATTGACCTTGTTTAAACTCCAAACTCTTCCTCAACGCTGGTATTGACCTTCTTTTCACTCCTCCAAACTCTTCCTCAGCACTGGCATTGACCTTTTTTTCACTACTCCAAACTCTTCCTTGGCGCTGGCATAGACCTTTCACTTCTCCAATTTGATGAGCTACAACCTGGTTTCATTAGCTTTTACAGTGTGTTAATTAAGTTCAAAATTTTGAAGCCATTTAGCGAGGTTTTAATATTCTACAATATAGTTAAGTATATATTAGCTCTATTTTACATAATAAATAATATAATTATTCAACTTATTATAATTAGATATTATATTCTTTAACAAAATTATTAAATATGTATAAAATTATTATAATTAATAATTAATAATAAGTATATTTTATATAATACAAAATATAATTAATATAATATATATTTATTATAATAGTAATATATATTAATAGAGAGAGAGAAACTAAATTTTGATTGGTTGTTTTCATGTCAACATCCAAAGGATGGCATGTGTCCTTGGGGAGTTATGCTCAAGGTAGCATGCCATTTGATTAAAGATATGATAGTTCTCCTTTAAGACCTCTTCAATGTACCAATTGCACACTTAAGGAGACAAAGATAAATATAGGGAAGAAAATATAGAGAGAGAGGTAGATAATGATAAACATACAAATAGAAAGGGAGACAAAGAGATAGAGATGGGTAGAGAGATAAAGAGATAAGGATGAATAGATAGAGATATAGGAAGGGTGATTGATATATCTCTCCCTGTTGCTTTCTATATCTCCCACTATCTATATCACTCCTGCCTCTTCCCCCCTCTATCTATTGAGCTATCTCTCCCTCTCCCCCCTTTCTCTCTCATTCACTCCATCTCTCCCTCCATCTATCCTACTCCATATCTCTATCTCTATTTCTCTTTTTATCTCCCTCTTACTCCTCTCTATATACCCAAAAGTAATTAGGAGGTGGAGGGTGGGCTTAAGGGAGGGAGGGAGGGCAGAAGGGAGAGAGTGGGAGAGGGTGGCAGAGAGTGGGAGAGGGTGGGAGAGAGGGTGGCAAAGAGTGGGGGAGAGTGGGGGAGAGAGGCAGGAAGAGAGTGGGAGAGATTGGGAGAGGGAGGGAGAGAGTAAGAGGGAGTGGGAGAGAATGTGAGAGAGGTGGGAGAAATTTGGGAGAGAGAGGGAGGGAGGAAGAAAGTGGGAGAGAATGGGAGAGAGTGGGAGGGAGGTAGGAAGAAGGTGGGAGAGAGTGGGAGAGGGTGCAAGAGAATGGGAGAGAGTGGGAGAGTGGGAGATAGGGAAGGAGAGAGTAGGAGATAGTGGGAGAGGGTGCGAGAGAGTGGGAGAGAGTGAGAGAGTGTGTGGGAGAGTGGGAGAGAGTGAAAGTGTGGCTACATAGGGTTTCTATACATAGTATTTGTAGGAGAATGGTATCTCTATTTTGAATTAATCTAAACCTTGTTTCTATGTAGTAGTTTTTAAATTCATTTTGTTCTTATACTCTATAATTAATAGTTTATATATTGCACTCTTTCTATACATGATTTTTAGCAAGATTGGGGACACTAATAGAACATTCATTTTTTTTTTTAAAAAGACTAAGAAATGTATGAAAATTTGACAACATGAAAACCATGAAAATAAAAGTGAAAATAAAAATTTAACATAGTAAAAATGGCCAATCATGTTCCAAAAATGAAAAGAACCATTTGTTGTTACTCTAATATTTCAACCACATACTAGATTACCAAGTGCATTTTATAAAATGTATCATGCAAGGAGCACAATATTGGGAATCAATCTAAATGATTCTCATCAAGAAATTAGACAATCTTTGAGATTGAAGGACCCAAGCTCTTTGTAGGTTTTCAATGAAGATTTAATTAGCCACCTAATAGGAACAGCAATAAGAAAATAGATAAATGTGAAAATAAAGATTCAACTATTAGGTCATTTTTGTTCCAATATAAGTTGTATTTTTAAATCATTATGTGTTGTTTTTATAACAACAAATAGATTTTAGTGTTCAACTATTAGTCCATATGTGTTGTTTTATAAAATAGAACACTCAAAACAAAACTTTGAAGTTCCATCACTGCACATAACCTAAGCCTAAACCATTAACCCTTAACCCTTAAAACCCCAAACCCTTAAACCCTCTACATCTCTCTCTCAAGTCTCTCCCTCCCTACCCTCTCTCTCTGGGGTCTCTCTCTCAGAGTCTCTCCCTCCTACCCCTTCTCCCTCTCTTAGGTCTTTCTCTCCTCCTCACTCCCTCTCTTAGGTCTTTCTCTCCCTCCTACCTCCTCCCAACCATAAACCCTTAAACCTTCTGTCGTCTACCCCTCAACCTCTTCCCTCCCCATTCCCCTCCTAATTCTCTCTCTCTCTCTGAAGGGAGACTTGAGAAGAGAGAGAGGAAAGTGTGAATGAATCACAGGAAGGGAGGTTAAGGGTAGGAGTAGAAGGGTTTATTAGAGTTAAGGGGAGAGATAGGGGAGGCAGTGAGTGAGAAGAGACTAAAAGGGAGGAGAGGGTATGATATTGTAGAAGATAATTGAGGGAGAGAGAGAGAGGATGGAGTGGGAGAGCCAGGATAGAAGGAGGGGAGGAGGTTAAAGTGCGAGGGGGTAGATGGTTTAAAAGGTTTATACATTTCTACCTAATTGTTGTCTGAGATAAGAACAATATTTTTTCACTATTTTAACAACACTTGTTTCAATGAGTGTCTTATTTTATTAAATGACCATTTTATTTTTTAAATGATATACTTATAGTGGAGAGTTGTGATATTTTATTTGAAACAAAAAAAATACTTATTTCACTTCTTTATGAGTTATGAGAGAGGGGAAGGGGAGAGAGAGAGGAATGGTTGTCACTAAATCTTGGCTCACCCAAACAATTGATCATTGCACTAAGATGCGCATATTCAATCAAAAGTTAAAATTCATAAAACTCGGACTAAAAGAGTGAAATATCCAAGTCTTTAGAAACCTTTTCAAAGAAAGGATCTCCTTGAAAGTAGAATGGCCAAGATCCAAAAAGACCTCTCAAATGATTTTTCTTACATCCTAATAGAAGAAGAGAGGAATCTCATAATTCAATTAGATGGTGTCTATAGTTTTAAATAAATCTATTGGAGACAAAAATCAAGGATTAAATGACTTAAATAAGGTGTAAAACCAAGTTTTTTTATTTAAAATGCAAAATTAGAAGGCAAAGAAACATAATATGAAGATTGAAGATGGAAAGAGGGAAAGAGGGAGGGAGTGGGAGTGAGATATGGGGTAGAGGGTTAAACATTGAGGGTAGAGGGTTTAAGGGTTTAGAGTTTAAGGGTATGGAGGGGAGAGAGATAGAGGGAGTGAGTGAGTGAGAGAAAGACCTAAGAGAGGGAGAAGGGGTAGGAGGGTGAGACTTGAGATAGAGTGAATGAGTGAGAGAGAGAGAGGCCTTGAAGAGGAGTGGTGCTAGGAGAGAGAGACTTGAGAGAGAGAGAGAGAGGGAGGAGGGAGTGGGAGAGAGATAGGGAGAGGGAGGGTTAATGGTAGAGGTAGATGGTTTAAGGGCTTAAGGTTAAGGGTGGAGGGGATAGAGATAGAGGGAGTGAGTGAGTGAGTGAGAGACCTAAGAGAGGGAGAGGGGGTAGGATATTGAAGATAGTTAAGAGAGATAGAGAGGGAGGGAGTCAAAGAGAGATAGAGAGGGGAAAGGTTAAAGGGTAGAGTGTAGATGGTTTAAGGGTTTAAGGTTAAGGGTGGAGGGATAGAGATAGAGGGGTGAGTGAGTGAGAGAAAGAAAGACCCTAAGAGGAGGGGGTGGAGTGAGTGAGAGAAAAGACCTAAAAAAGGGGAGGAGAAGGGGTAGGAGGAGACTTGAGAGAGAGGGCCTAAGAGAGGGAGAGGGGGTAGGAGGGAGGGAGAGGGGGTAGGAGGGAGAGATTTGAGAGAGAGAGAGGGTAGAGGGTTTAAGGGTTTGAGGTTTAAGGGTTAAGGGCTAATGGTTTAGGGTTTAGGGTTATGGGTAGTGATGGAATTTCAAAGTTTTGTTCTGAGTGTTCTATTTTATAAAAACAACACATATGGACTAATAGTTGAACATAAAAAATCTATTTGTTGTTATAAAAACAACACATAATGATTTAAAATACAACTTATATTGAACAAAAATGGACCAATAGTTGAACACTATAACTTTTTGAAAATCCTTCACATTTAATGGGAAAATACATGTTATTTATTGTGCTCACCTTTTATATTTGTAATATGACAAACTATTAATATAAAATTATCCAATGCTTGTATTGATGGAACTTCAAATTTTGTTCCTAATGTTTCACTCATGCCCTACCTTATGTCACTGGTCTTTCATGGTGTTGGAAAATTTCTTAGGGCTGGGTTTTTAGCTTTATCTTCATCTTAAACCCTTGTGTTTACGTAATGCCTTGGTCGAGATATATTTCACCATTACATTTTTTGAAGGGTTTTAAAACCATCTTATGCCCATCATTCCATCTAGGTCTAGTCCCTTTTGTCTTAATATTTTATTTCCTCTGCGAGTGTTATTTTCCTAAGTCCTGGTTGGCCCTGTGTTGAACGGTTTTAAAAAACTTATGTCGTTGTTTTCCATCCGCCTAGTAATGTCCCCTTGCCCTTTAATGAATGTTTTATTTTTCAAAAGGATGAAATTTGTGCTGCCATCGATCAAAATTCCTTCAAGATCAATGGTTGCCCGCCATCCCCTGATCGGGAATTATAGGATGGAGATATCGCAGGCGGGAAACACGTGTCCCATCTGTGGATCAAATTTGCATGACTATTCATCAACTATCCTTTGATCTGAGCGTTCCCTGCCATCCCGCGATGGTGCTTTGGTTGATTACAAAATCACAGACAACTACCACGTGGACTGTACAAGGTGGGGCTTGAGGAAATTTTCCATCCACTTAGTAATGTCCCCTTTCCCTTTAATGAATGTTTTATTTTTCATAAGGATGAAATTCACACTACTGTCGATCAAAATTCCTTCAAGATCAATGGTTTATTTCCATCCCATGATCAGGAATTGTAGGATGGCAATATCGCAGGTGGGCGACATGTGTCCCATCTAGGGATCAAATTTGCACGATTGTTCAACTGTCCTTTGATCAAATTTGTAGGATTAAATCACACACATGGTGATGTTTGCCAGGGGAGCTCAGTTGGAAGACATTCCTCAATCTAGTTGGTCATAATTTTCCTCTAAGAAGAAAATCGGCAAGACCTTTTAGATGTCTTCTGGACTACCAGTGCATTTTTTTCAGTAGGCGTCTGTGTTTCCTATCAGCAAGACCTCAGGGATGTCATGACAAGTGGAGTTCACATGCAAACACATGTCAGTAGGACATCGATCATTTTCCCGATGACTAGGAGTTTCCCATTGGCATGAAAGTTTCCTTCAGAGAAAGGTCTCGGCAAGATCTTTATGGCTCACTAACCGACGACAAGGAGAAAGCATATCGGTGGGAGATTTTTACTTTGGAGTGAAGTCTCGGTGACTTTGTTATGTCTCACCGACTACTGCAGACTGGGTTAACACTTCGGCAAGAGTTGTATCTTCGATATCTGATCTTGCCGAAAGCCTCATGTCTCACCGACCACTAATAAAGATATACCTTTCAGTGAGAAACTATCACGGCAGAGAGATGTCTCGACAAAATCTTGAAGTCTCGCCAACAAGGCACCAAAAGGGGGTCTATCGATGAGAGGTCTTGTAGTCTTGCCGACCCATTTTGTCACGGCAACCAAAAAAGTGAACCTATGGAGATTCCTCGGTGAAAAAAAAGGTGGCTATAGGACGTCTCCCCGATAAGAGGATGTTACAGCGACACATGTCAGATGAAAGGATGCATATCGGTGTGACTAAAGGGAGGTCTTGGCGACAACATGGGCCAAAAAAAAGTTGTCATTTCGGCATAATGTCTGGCCGAATGAAGGAAGTCACTCTGAGGAAGGTTTGTCTTCAGGGAGAGTGGTTCACCTTTAGCATGAAATCTGGCCGACGTGCTGATGTCCTAGCGACATGAAGGATATATTGCCATAAGTCTTGCCGACAAAGGTTACCCAAGGTTTTTCGAGGAAGATTTAGACTCTCGCCAGGAGGTCTCGGTGACTAAGAAGTGTCACACCGATAGGGTATCCCCTCAGGGAGAAGAAAGATGTCTGCCAAGAGGTCTGGCAGAAGTTCGAGGGTCTCGCCGACATGAAATTTGAGTTCGACGAGACAAATTTGTTTCAGGGAGATATCTCCTTGATAGTTGGGGGTTTCGCCAAAGGGTTCCCCTTTCGGTATAATGTCTTCCCAAAGAGCGAAGGTCATGCCGAAGCAAAAGGAGCTCAATGAGAACAAGAGGAAATTGGGGAGACTTCAAACGAATGACCACTAAGGGGCATCCATGTGTTGTCTTTCTCTTTCAGGAGAAGCAGAGTAGCAATATTTTGTTTCCATGTTGTTGTACCAAGACACACGTCAACACTTACTAGCATCATTAAAAGGTAAGTTTATAATTATAAAAATTTAACATTGGAATTATTGAACATTTGAAATATAAAATTTAAATATTATATTATAATAGTTTATAATTTACTTATATAGTATTTTGGATAATAGAAACAATTTTGATTGATTTAATATTTTCTAAGTTCATTATTGATTTTAAATCTTATAAATATAATTATATATCTTTAATCAATATTATAATTTAAAAATAATAATGAATATTGAACATCTTAGATTTTAGTATAACTTAAATATTAAAAAATTGAATGTATAAGTTTATAAAATATAATATATATATTTTTAAATAAATATTTAAAGATTATTATATATGTATATTTAAAGATCCATAGACATTATCTTTTTAACTATGAAATTAATATGATTAATTTCATATATAATTTTATCTTATCTTATCTTTTTAACAATTTTTTGGTATCCTACATAATTTGTTTTCTATAAGTATCATGTTGTATACTCTTTATATGGAAGGTAGTGTTTTTTCATGGAGCTTAATAAGTTTTAATAATTTTTAGTCATTTTAAAGATTTTTATTTTTTTATAAAGATAGGTATATTTAGACTTTTGATGGCTTATGTACAATTATGCATATTCTTTTATTTATTATATTTTTTGCAATATCATGTTAATCTTGATTAATCACATTATTTGTTTGTCATTTTTATTTGTTTTGTTGAAAAATATTTTATCTTTACTTTACATCTATGATAATTTCAAAATTATCAAATTTAAAAATTATAAATAAAAACTTATTTTTATTAATCTCTTGAAGTACATAGGTCCTAATCTTTGTAGATTAATAACTATCTAATTAGCTATTTCTTTCCTTTATTTCTATAAATGTGTCTCATGTCTCTATTGAAATTTATGAGATGTATATGTAATTCTTAGCACAACACTCTTAGAGATTAGGATTTATTTTCACATTTATCTATTTTCTTATTGTTCCTATTAGTGGCTAATTAAATCTTCATTGAAAACCTACAAAGAGCTTGGGTCCTTCAATCTCAAAGCTTGTCTAATTTCTTGATGAGAATCATTCACATTGATTCCCAATATTGTGCTCCTTGCATAATACATTTATAAAATGCACTTGGTAATTTAGTATGTGGTTGAAATATTAGAGTAACAACAAATGGTTCTTTTCATTTTTGGCACATGATTGGCCATTTTTACTATGTTAAATTTTTATTTTCATGGTTTTCATGTTGTCAAACTTTCATACATTTCTTAGTCTTTTTAAAAAAATAAATGAAGGTTCTATTAGTGTCCCCAATCTTGCTAAATATCATGTATAGAGAAAGTACAATATATAAACTACCAATTATAGAGTATAACAACAAAATGAATTTAAAAACTACTACATAGAAACAAGGTTTCGAATAATTCAAAATAGAGATACCATTCTCCTACAAATACTATGTATAGAAACCCTATGTAGCAACACTTTCACCCTCAAAATCAATAGAATAAATTCTTATACATTGTTTCTATAATGAATTTAGAGAATAAATTATAAGATTTAAATTCAATAATGAATTTAAAAAATATTAAATCAATGAAAATTGTTTCTATTATCCAAAATACTATATAAGTAAATCTTAATCCCAATCTTAAGCCTAACAATAACCCTAAGTGAACACTTATCCTAATTCAACCTTAACCCTGATTTAGCCCAAACCATAACCTTAACCCTAACCCTAATTAAACTCTAGCCCTGATTGAAATCTAACCCTAATTAAACTCTAGCCGTAATTGAACCCCAACCCTAACCCTATTTGTTCCTAACCCTACTATCTCACAAATACATGATCAAGACCTTTCCAACTCTGGTAAACCTTATTGGATAGTGATAAAAGCTACCTTATCTTTCATTAAGGTAGAATTTTTTTTTTATACATGCCCCTTGCAAATTGGAGATAGGCACTGCAAAAAGAAGGTAAACATTAATGAAAATGGTCAATGGTATTGTGGAAGATGTGATAAAACTTTCCCTGAATATGATTATAAATATATACTTCAATGCAAAGTGGAAGACCATACTTCATTCACTTGGATTACAACTTTTGAAGAAGTGGCAAAAGAAATTATGGGTGTAACAACAAAAGAATTGAACATTTTGAAGCATGAAAAACAAGATGATGTTAAGTTTTCACACATTATACAAAAGGTCCTTTTCAACAAATATATCTAAGTTAGTTAATGCCATTTTGTCATGATATACTTCTTTGATGTTGTCAATACTAAATCTAATGATTGATGAACATTTTTGCTTTTAAATTTATTGTTCTTGGTTGATTGTTGTTATAGACAAGTTGGTATGATTTCAAATTTCAATGTGTACCCTTATATATGGGAATTGAGATAAACAATGACACAAACAATAATGAAATCAAATTGATTGCTTTCCAAATTCATATTCATGAAAATGTAAGCATTTTTCAAGTCAATAGGCATCTTGATAAAGATAACTCTCAGCGTGTTTTACATATATTATTAATTAATATAGGTATGCTAGTTAATTAAATTATTAACTATATTTTTATTTGTATTATATATTGAATTGTTAAAAGATGTAAAATCTTAATACTAAATATATAGGAAAATGGTTAAAATTACATATTTTTCAAAAATAAAATATTAATATCTTCTCCTACTTATCTCTCTCTCTCTATATATATATATATCCTCTCTCCCTCTATATCTCTATATATTTATTTCTCCCTCTATCTCTCTCTATATCTCTATCTATTTTTATCCCTTTGCCTCTCTCATTCTATATTCATCTCTACCTCTATCTATAGGGAGAGATACAAAGGTGAAGCATTGGACCTTCCCAAAGATCCACCAATCTCAACACTACTCCCAACTATTTTGAGCATTTAAGTACATATTGCATGCTAGATTAGGAGGCATGTGTCAAAGCTCATATTTATTGATGCAAAATAGGTCCAAAGTCACAAATTTGATGTAGAGTTAGTTATATTTTTGTAAGTAAATTTCAAGTGCCACATAGAGCAAAGATATTCTAGTTTTTTATATCATGTCATCAAATTTGGCACTTCATCAAGATTTGTATCTTCATCAACATTAACAAAAGCAAAGGTATGTACTTGAATCCCTTGCATTTAAATTTTTCTATATATATAAATATTTTAATATTTTCCCTCGAATCCATAATATATATATTAGTGTGTATTTATTTATTGCAATAAACAATTAACCTAAGTAACACATTAAGAATTCTAAGGATTTGTGCTTGGAAAAAATGCATAACAAATTTTTTTGTTGGATGTCGTGTTGTATAGTTTAGAAAAGCTCAAAATATGAATAGGATTTTAAGGCCATATATTATGGTAGCTTACAATGCACAAGAAGGAAGGAAATCTATTATCAATTTTAATCTACAATTTAATACCATATGAAAAATCACATGTAGTATTATCTAAACTAATTCTTCACATATTAATTTTATAAAATACACTTACCATACGATAAAATTCTCCCAAGAAATAAACCCTAAGTGAACATTAATTGAACCCTAATTGTAGATTCATAACTCTAATCATGACCCTAATTGAACCCTAATTATAGATTCATAACTCTAATCATAACCCTAAAGGGAACACTTATTGAACAGTAGTCCTAATTGTACCATAACCCTAACTTTGAACTATAGTTGAACTCTAATCTAACCCTAACACTAATTCTTATCCTAATTGAACCTTAACCCCAACCCTAATCTTAACCTTGACCCTCTTTGAACTCTTATTGAATTCATAACCTTAATTAAACCCCAACCTCATCCTTAATCCTAACCCAAATTGAACATTACTTGAACCCTAAACCTAACCCTAAGTGAACACTCATCCTAATTGAACTCTTAACTTTTTAGTTGAAAATATTAAAGTGCCTTAGATTTTCCCATTCATCGTCATTTATCATTCAATTCCTAATAGAACTCCAAAAATTTATACTTTTATAATGTTTTTAATACACACCTAATATTAAGGGTTTAGAGTTTAAGGGTTAAGGGTTTAGGGTTAAGGGGAGAGAGATAGAGGGAGTGAGTGAGTGACCCATTTACATATTATTCTTTTATTCTTTGTCACTTAAATATTTAGTTACCCATTTACTGTTAGCAGAAATGACCCAAGAATTTAATAAAATAAACTACTCATATAATACCTTGCATTATGGATCTCAATTCTCTAATATATTACTACTTATCAAATCCTTTGTAAATAATTGTAAACTTATGACTCCATTTAAGCATTTAATTGATTTTCTTGAATCAAAGCAAAAACACAGACACACAATTGAACAAATTGTCAAAAGAAGAATGACAACTTCATTAAAATTTCATTCAAAATTCACTCAAATCCACATAAGGAGAGAAAATATATTAGAATTATACGTTTATTCATGCTTATAAGTCATATCTGCATATAATTTAAGATAATTTTCATATATTCATCCAAAAATCAAAACAGGCTATCTATTCTTTTCAATCTGCTTGGGGTTTTAATAGCCAATGGCACCACATATATCACTTCCTCATCAAAGGATAGATATCTTTCTACCCATATATTCAACTCAAAACCTAGCTAGAGATTTCATCAGTTCTCTCCCTATAAATGAGCCTTGAATTCCCTTTTATATGACAAGAGAGAAACAAGCTTCAGGCTCAAATGTAATTTCACCACAAATTTTCATTTGAACAAAATCTCCATTGCATTTGACTTTCATTACAAAACTTCCCACACGTTGAATCTGCAAAACATATATAGTGCATGAACTAGAGTAGCGTAAAAGAATAGGGAACACAAATTGTCATCAAAATCCCCTTGTCTCTATCCATGCAAAAATCTAGGCAACCAAATTTCCACGAAGGCACCACAACAACTTCTTATTTACCTGCCGCACTACCCTTACCAACACTCAGAACTTGGTATACACACATGCTTCTAATTGTTTCCCAATATGGTAGACCCTCATCCTCCTCTTCTTTCTTGTCCTTGCCTAATACGGTTCTAGTCCGTCCACTTGGGGTTTTAATAGTTGATTTGCCCACATATATCATTTCCTCATCAAAGGGAAAACCGTGATTGAAGCGACTTAAATACTAACAATAGTCTGAGTCAGTCTCGGTTACATCATCAGAAGTGTTGCTCATAAGGTCAATGGGTGAGTGTTGGCTGCATCTAGAGCACACTGACTGCTTTCCTTTGTCATCTACCAGCTGAGCAACAATTTCCTAGAATTGCAGCCTTCTACTGCAACCAAAGCAGTAGAAGGTTGAAATTCCAGGACGTTGCTGCTCAACCAAAGCACTTTCCTGAATAGTAGGACCGAGCTTTTGCGAGCTCAAACGAATAGACCTCCTTACTGACTTACTCATTTTCTCTTCTCAGACAAGCACTCAAACTTGATTAGACTCAGCCCACAAAGTGCTCTAACTGCTACAAGAATGACACTATTAGCAGTTAATTCCTCTTGTATTTATTGTGCGAGGTAATGGCAACCTCCATCAATGCTTAATAAATATGCATGTGCAAACATGGCAATTTGGTGGTGTATGTACTGTCACCATTTAACTAGAGCTGGATGAGAATCCAAAGATCACCCTTCATGATTTCCAACAACAACATCTTCACACAAATTGAGATTGACGTGACTACACAAGCAAGGAATAATTCATTAATGCTTCACCAACCTTCATCTTCCTCTTGTGAGCTAGTAGGGAACAACATAGATTTACATTAGCTTTTGATCTTGGTTGTCGATCTAAAACCATGGGTTATGAGCTCAATAGTGGAGATTGGGCCCCACATTCCATACAAGACATACATCTACCTTTTGTTGACCTTGTGCCAAATAACAGGGTGACACCTTAGGTCTGCGAGTTGGCGGGGTACGATCAAGATCTTCTCCCATATCTTCATATTTGGAAAACCTACACCTTGCACAATTAGTATTTAATGAAAGGCTTTGGCTAAGCCGTCAACGACATGACCACTGGAGTTAATGGCTTAGGCTTACGTCACCGGATTAAAATTAAAACCCAACTTTGATTTTAATACTTTATTTCCTCCGCAGGGTTTTATTTCCTAAGTCTCGGTTGGCCCAGTTAAATTCTTATCCCAACCCTAACAAAGAACAAATGATTAAGCTAAGGATTGTATTTGTTGTTATAACTTTAGATCTAGAGAATTCTTAATTACCAATTCTTATTTGTTCATTTGTATATGAATCCAATTGAATGCCTTTCCATATCATTATGGAAAATTTAATTATTGCAACCCTAACTCTAACACTAATTAAACCTTGACCCTAACCTGATTGAACTCATATTATAACCCTAACTCTAACACTAATTGAACTGTAATCGTAACCCTAGGTATTGTTGAAACCTAACCCTAATTGTATCAAAACCCTAGAGAACTCTAATTGAACCCTAACCCTAAAATAGATAATAACCCTTGCCCTAATTGAACCCTAACTCCAATCCTAGCCCTAATTTAAGACTAACCTTAACCTTGACCTTAATTAAACCCTTATTGAATTATAACCCTAATTGATCCCTAACCCAAATTGAATACTAATTGAACCTTAACCCTAAGTGAATAGCAACCTTAATTAAACTCCAACCATAATCCTATTTGAATTTTGACCCTAATCATAACCATAATTCAACCCTAACCTTAATTGAACCTAACCCTAAACATGAGTTCAATTAAGTTTAAGGTTCAAAATAGGGTTAGACTTTAATTAAAATTAGGTATAGGATTCAATTAGGATTAGGATTGGGGTTGGGGGTAAAGATTAAGGTTTATGATAGAGCTTGGGGTTAGTGTTAGTTCAATTGGGGCAAGAAGGTATTATGGTTAGGGTTATGGTTCAATTAGGGTTTCATTAATGTTAGTTTTAGAATCATAGTTATGTTTAGGGTTGGATATAAAATTAGAGTTAGGTTTGAAGTTAATTAGTGTTATTTTTAGGGTTGGGGTTATGGTTAGACTTATAATTAATGTTAGTATTGGGATTAGATTCTATCACTTTAATAAAAATAATCTTCTATAAATTCATTCAATTTTTTTTTGAAATTATATAATTTAAAATATTTTCAAATTTACCTATGTTGATATATGAGAGATATAGCAATTCCAAACTCTATAAAATTTATAGTTAACTTGACATTGTGTATAAAAAGGTTTTTATTATGAATGTTAATATATAAAAAATAAATGTGTTTTCAATGTTTATTTGTCAGTTTAAAAGATGTGACAATAATGTTGCAATCACTAAAGATTAATTTTTTCTTGATGGTTAAAATAGATTGATAAGTAAATTTATCTATAATAAGTAAATTTATCATTGATTTTTTCTTGATAATTAAATCAATATTTCATAAATTTATCTATAATTCTTATTTAATTTTTCTTAATTATATTATATTATATTTTATTAAAATGTTAAAAAATTTAAGTTGTTTATAAATAATTTTATGTGTTTTTTATAATTAAGTTGATATTGTGTATAAAAGATTTAAGTTAGTAATGTTATGATATAAAAAGATAAATTTGTTTTCAATGTTTATTTGTTAGTTTGATGTGAGAATAATATTGCATAGTAATGATTAAATTTTTCTTGATTGGTTAAGTGATATTGTGAAATTATTCTATGTTAATTTAATGATATGATGCTATATAATATAAAGAAAAATATTTCTAATATATTTTTAATGCATCTTTATATTTTATAAACAAACATCTAAAATAAAAATGTGATTGAAAAAAATACAACTTAATGAGTGAACATACATTTAAAGTTAAAAGTGAAATTATAAAACAAATTGCAAATTTATTTTATTTTTATTCTATAAATATAATTTTTTTATTTGTCGTCCACCTAGTAATGCCCACTTCTCCTTTTAATGAATGTTTTATTTTGCAAGGGTTGATTTAGTACTGCCATTGATCTATTTCCTACAGATATCAACGGTGCCTGCCATCCCATGATCGGGAATTGAAGGATCGTGAAAACATGGGCGAGCGCTACATGTCCTATCCAGGGGATCAAATTTGAGCTATCATTGACCAACTACCATTTGATCTGAGTCGTTCCCCACCATCCTGTGATGGTGCTTGGGTTGATTGCGAAATCACGGGCGAGCACCATGTGTCTCATCCAATGAAGCCTAAAGAGTAAAGGAAACACTAGTCGGCTTTAAATGTATTAAGGGGTGGATTACTAGAGTGTTCTCTAGACACACATGTTCTAAATCGACGGATATGTTATAATCTCACTGGAAAAGTTGCTCAAAAGCTAACGACATGGCTGGTGACTGTGTTAAAGGAACGAGATCAACGATGCCCGCTATCCCACGATTAGGGATTACAGGGATCGCGATATCACGAGCGGGTGCCACGTGCCCTTCCTAAAGGATGAAATTTGCATGACCATTGATGAGTTGTCTCTTCAAGATTGACGGTGCCCACCATCCTGCGATTAGGAATTTTGGAATCACGATGTCGCGGGTTCCTACCACGTGTCTCATCCAATGAAGCCTAAGGAGTGAAGAAAGCGTTCATTGGTTTTAAATGTATTACAGGGTGGATTACTAATGTGCTTGTAAGATGCACATTTTTTTATTTCAATGCAGATGTTATGATTTTAAGGGAAAATCTGCTCGACAGTTAAAGGAAAGGATGTTGACCATTTTTGAAGGAGCAAGATTTATGGTAAAAATATTGATGGTGCCCGCCATCCTGCGATGGTAAATCAAAAGATTGTGATATCGCGGGCAACCGCCATGTGGTATTCCTTCACGGCGTATGACATAGTGGCCCCCTTTATTGCCATGTTGGTGATTATGTCAGCCTATTTTGAAGATGGTCATCGATGATTTGATCAAACTAAAGGATCAATGGCTCAAATTTAAATATGTATCAAATTATGGTGGGAGCCCTTCATGCAGCCCGCGAGTGGGCTTTAATGGTAGATGAGACATCTATTGGTTGATCGACATAAAATAAATTTACTCATCTCATCTATATCACAAAGCATCCAAGTATTTTGTGAAAATAGTTTCAGAGCCAAAGGTGAAATTGCGAGCAGCTGCAGCCAAAAATTAGAGTTTGTACGAAAAAGGCCGTGAGTTAATTTTCTCTATTTCCTAGTCATTCTGCACCTAAATTTGGGAAAGGGGGGTCTGCTATGCTTGTCACTAAGTTCATTAAAATCTTTTGTTAGGGCTATTGTTTAATCATAAATTGTGAGGAATTGCGTTATTTTTACTATGTAATTTCCTATCTCTACTTAGTCATAGCCACTTGAAGTGTAACATTGTAGTGAGGCCCTAGTTTGTCTAAAATGGTGCCAACCAAGCAGCACTCTGGCCACATTGAGTATTTGAAAAGAAACTTGTATGATGATTTCCTAGATCAATTTCCATTATCAAAAATGGCGAAGGACAGTTTGGTGTTGATCGAGGGAAAATCCTAGGGGAGGGGTTGGTGTGTAATAATTCCAACATTGTTGATGCTAGGGTTCCACTCACAGACTTAGAAATGTTCAGATTATGGTATGGATAGAATTTGCCTCATCATTTTTCAAATGGATGGATGTACGACATGGGAAAGGTTGTTCCAAATGTGTTCCCTGATGTGGACTTACTTAAAGCAATGGCCAAAAGATATGACCCTATCACACAGGTAATCAGAGATAATGATGGAGGGGTTCTATCAGAAATTAACAGAGATGTTATCCAACAGAATTTTGATTTGAGTGAGCCAAGTTATGACTTGGTTCCTATTAATCTTGAAGAAATGAAGCAGGAGTATACAAAATTGAAATCTCTTTTTAGGGTTAAGCTGCTTCCACCTCATCTGGTTAAGGCAGGGGGTTCACAATTTCACATCAGCCCTAGTGACTAGGAACCCTTCAGATTGAATTATTTTGGAAACCCTTTCCTGGCTACTTTCTATTCACTATGTCAGATTTTGGGTTTCATCCCTAGTGCAGTAATGTTGATTGCATACATGTTCATGGGGGTGCAAATACAACACCCTAACTTCTCTGTAACATATGACTTTGCTTCTTTTTTGGTGGAGAGGATAGATGAAGGATTGTCGAAGCTACAAAATGGTGATACTGGTACTCAATTCTTTTGGTATTCCATGTTGATGCATATTTTCTTGTTTAGGAATGCTGATTTCTTTGCTGAGAAGATGAACTTAAGACAATTAGTTAATGGAGAAAGATTGCTAGTACATATATGGGCTACAAATTTGTCCTGTGATAAGGAAAGCACTAGTTATGTGCAATTTGATAATTGTTTTGCTACAAGATTGAGGGCTAGATTGATAGTAAATGTACCTAGGATACCTTAGGAAGTGCATGATTTCCTTAGGCCGAAGGAGAGGAAACTAGAATTGAGGGTTTTACATAACTGGGGTGATATTATCCCATATCCAGTCAGCACTATCCTGAGAATATATGGATTTCAAGGAACCCCTCACATACTGCCATACAATGTGCCACCAAGACTAGGGTTTGTAGAAGTTATGTGGCAGATGGGGTGTATTCATGAAGATAACCTAACTATAAAGGGGGAAGGGAACATTATTCCCTAATTATACACTAGTGTTTGACTTTACATTTTCAAAGGGAGGCTGGACACATTTTGACAAATTCTTTGTTGATTACCATTTGAGATTTGGTTCAAGGTGACAACATGATCCTGAAGGTTTCTTTGCTCTTTTCAGAAAAAGAATAAAATGTGGCAAATTTGCACGAGTTCAATTTCCTTGAGGACCTGATCAGGAATGAATTTGATTTAAATAGACATGAATTGAACAAGGAAAAGTGGATAGATTTTAGTAAGCTACTGGATATTGTGCATGCAATGGATCTAACATATGATCCATTGATGGAATTCACTCCATACCACAAGAGAATTGATTTTTTAATGAAGAATTTCAAGGAGATAATGGACACCTTGACAACCAAAAAGATAAATTTAAGGCTAAGTTTGGATATGCAAGGACAAAGTGATATGCCAATTGAAACAAGGTCAATATGTCATCCTATAGAAAGGCGGCCCATCTATAGGAGGAAAAAGGATACTGGTAGTGATGATGAAGAAGTAGACAGAAAAGGGAAGAAAATAATGAAGGTGCATTCACAACCAAGCCCAAAATTCAAAGTACCTAGGGCTGTCAAAATCATTGAATTAAAATCTTCACCAGAGCACAGCCCCCCATCACCACCACCTCAGCCAAGCCCTAAGAGGCAAAGAACTGATCACCTACCTGAGGATGTCATAGATGAAATTATTGTTACTGATCAAGACATGCAAGTTGGTATGCCGTCTCCTCCTAGGTCAACTGAATTGGTTCTATCTAATTTGGATATGAAGGTTAAGAGTGTGCAGGATGAAGAATGGAGGCTTGCAAGGAGTTCTTAGATGACAATGCATTTGTAAAGAATCTTATATTCTTGCAATTGCCATAGAGGATGAAATTTGAGGAATATCAAAATAAATGCAAGGAGAGAAGAGAACTAAGTCCTGACAGGTCAGATTAGGAGAATGATGAAGAAGTGAAAGTTGAAATAATGGAAGAGTTCAAAAACATCACTCCTGAAGAAGGAAGACAACTAGTGAATCAGGCTGGTGTTTTGATTTTGCCTGAATGGGACATCACAGATGCAGTGGCTTTCAATGCCATTATGAAGTCCAAGAATCCTTTTAAGGATTCTGAAGAAGAAGTTAAGGAAGCATTACAAAACTCTGCCTTCAGTGAAGAATATGAGACCTTGGCAATTTGGGCATTGGCTCCACAAGGAAGAAAGCTAGACATTGCTGATATTAATCCAAATTTAAAAGGAGGATTAATAATAAAGAGGGCTTCAGAGACTACAACAACTGAAGCCACTAGTTTAACTGTGAATGTGGCCAAGTTGGCCCAAAAGACTGCTGAAAGGGAGAAGGCTGAAAGAAAGAGCCTAATGGAGAAGTATAACATTTTAATTGAAGAATATAGTAAAATGCAACAGAGGAATGTTGAGCTACAAACTGAAGTAGAAAGGTTCAAGTATAGAAATACTAGGGAAACATCCAATGCTCTAGGAACCAGCACATTGCCTCCCACAGTAGGGTCAATGCCTCCTACTTCTCCAAATGTTTCTACACCAGGATCTCCCATTCAAAATCTTACTCTTACCCCTCCTCTAGAACAAGTTGATGAAGAAACATAGTGCTCTGTTGATCCAATAAAGAGGCAACTCATGCAGAAAATTGATCAATTATAGACATCACTAAGGGTAAAAGAGGAGGGTTTTCTTAAAAAAAAAAGAAATTGTTACTCTTGTTTTGGAGAATTTAAATGAAAAGGTGGATAATAAACTACCCTTTATACATCCTTTGTATTCTTTTCTATTTGAAGCAATAAATAATATTGATAGGGATAAGGGGATAGTGATTCCAATAATTCAAAATTGGATCCCTAGGGAAAATAATCTAGATGTTATAAATAAAGCCTCAAAGTTTGATGTAAATAACAGGCCCTAGTCATTGAAGCCTACTTATATATTAGTTAAATCATTGCAAGGTTTTCACACCTTACCAGATGATCTAAGTAGGAAGATTAGGGAATTGGTAAAGAACTTCAATGATTGGGGTAACACACTGTTACTTGCTATAAATGATGAGCAGGGGGAATTAGAACACTCCAACAATGGCAGAATCAAGCAAGTGAAGTCATCAATAATCAAATTAAAATAATTTGTGATGACTCAGATGATGATTTGTTTGTAAATTGTATGGATAAGATTATTGGTACTGGCTCATTTTTGGAATCTTTTGAAAGAGATGCTAATCAGGTAGCGGTAAAGTATTTTCCTTATAGTACAAAGGTAAAAGAGGTGATTAATTTTGACTGGCCAACTGGCGAAGAATACCAGAGGTGGGTGGCTAAGTATTTGAATGATGATGAGTAAAAAGAGTGGGCTACTAACAGGTGGCAAATCAGATGTTGTGGTTATAGTGTTTCCAAATTTGTATGGATGACTTTCTTGGCGTGGGTTTCACGTGGTTTTTTGTTATTGTATCAACCTTCCTCTGTCGACATGATGAACGAGAATATGCTCCAAGATGACTGTTGTTGTAACAATTTTTGAACAAGAATATTTTTCAAGGTGGTGGTTGTTGTAACAAATTTTGGAAAATCACTAGGTGCTCCAATTGACTGCTGACAGGTGTACTTTCTAGCCCAGTGCTTGTTTGCTCCTTTATTTTCTATAAGAAGGATTTTTAGGCCAGAAGGACGGGTTAGCAAGTTAGATAATTTTTGTCGATTCTAAGTGAAGTTGCAGAGTGAATTGTAAAGTCCAATGGTTTTAGAGAAATGTAATTTAGGTTTTGAGTCATTATGTAATAGGTTTTGAGTTCATAAAGATTTAATGTTGTATAACAGTACTAGCATTTGAGTTGAAATAAAAATTCGAGCTCATGTCTCTCCATTGTACATGCATATCTGAACTTTCAATGAAATAACTAAGGGTTGTTTTATCCATCTCACTATTGTGGTGTGTATGATTCTATTTTAGCTTTAATTCAAGGAATTAGTCAAAATGCTTGAATGGGATTATAGGCGGATATGTGTTGTAAAAGGATTTGATAAGTAGTATTGGGTTAGAATGTACACTGATGAAATTGTAATGCAATATTGTTAGGGATCTTATATGTGATGTATTAAATCTATTATAAACCTCTAGATGCTTATGAATTTGACTCCTACAATGGATATATGGCACTGATCTAAGTTGTAATTATTTGTGTAGTTCAATATTTGTTTGTCTTTGCCTAGAGCTTGCTACAAATTGCAAATCATTAACTATCTTATACAATAGATTGTGTTTAGTTATCTCATGCTCCAGATAGTTGATATTGTTTATGAACAACCAATTCTAGTTGATATTATCTTATCGTGTTGAGCTATTAAGTGAGATAATATGCTATTGCTAATGTTGTTTATAATAATGGTGTAGAGGTTGTAAACACATTAAGGGATCACCCTCCCGAGTCTTGCAGAGCCCGAAGTGTATGAGGCTTTTAAAGTCCTTGTCAGTTGGTCCAGCTCCTTCAAGCTGCCCTTGATTGGAATTGGTAATTCCATAGGTATATTAGAAGACAAACCTGGTTACATTGTAAAAAGAGCCAACATACATGTCAACCACTGAAAAACCACCTCTACAACTAACTTTTTAATCTTTTATGATCACATGAAACATAAAACACACTAATTTCAAGGTTGTTAACATCACTATTGAAATGTTTTAATTTTTCTACCTTTCAAACATTAAAAAGTACATCATTAGATTAATTATGTAATGGCATAAAAATTAAAAGCATCATGAATTAATTATGTAACCACATAAGTCAAATATAATTCTATCAAGAAATTAATATCAAATAGATAATATAATTGCATAACTTATACATTTCAATGTCATTGATCCTCTTCTTCATCCAACTCTTTGTCTCTATCATCCGATCCAGATTTGAAATTGTAAGGATTGGTCATATCATCATCATCATCATCGATATCAGTTTCAATAATGTCATCATCCACACATATGTCATCTTCATGAAAATTAACTCCTACATCATCATCATCTAGTTCCTCTTCTTTGACATCTTCGTCAGGGACATCATCAACTAACCATTGATCCTGATCATCATTTACATCATCTTCTAGTTCTTCGGTATCTTCTTCCACCACATTATACTTTACCAGCCTTCCTCTTGGATCATGTCTAACAACAAATGACCAACCCAATTTACTTAGAACCTCTGAGTAAAATACCTGCTCACATTGGCTTGGAAGAACATAGGGCTCATTTCTAGCTCACTCAATCAACCTTGTATTAACCATGGTAAATCCATTATCATGTTCAATAATAGTTCTCTCAAGATCATTTTCATTCAATCGTAGCCTGTACCATAGGATGACAAACAAAATTAATATGAAGGACTTAAAGTTACACTCAAGTATATCATCCAAAATCCCATAGTATCAATTTTCTGAGACTTTTGGATATATGCCACTTCTAGATGAAACATTAGTCACCTGAAAGACTGCAGTTATATGAGAATCACAAGTTTTCTTCATGTCATCCAACATTTTATTCAAAATTTACAACCATTGCACCACATAGTCTTGTGGTGTTTCACCTGCAATATGTCAAACATGTAAAACTTATTGCAATATCGTCAATTGATAAACATATTTATTCTTGGCCGAATGTATGCAAATAAAACAATCTCAACATATATATACATCAATATACTTGAAAATAATTAAATAATAAGGGTGAGTAATATATTTATATGTACCTGTTTATCTCTTAAACCATATGCTAAATCAATTTCCCTTTGTGTAACATTGGAATCTCCATTACGATGAGCTTCTTTAACCAATGAAGCCACACCTTCCCATGTTAATGTGCGACCAGATTATTGATATCGTTCAATCCATACTGTCATCTAATCAAGATTGTTGGTGATGTACAAATGTAGTGCATCCCACTCTTGACCAACTATACCACAATAAATTGAAATTCACAAATGATATATAATTAGTTAAATACCATAGTATATGACCTTAATTTATAATTGATGTATATTGAAGATTAAAAATTAAATAAGTACAATATACATAAAAACCATATGTAAAATGCATTCCAATTAATCTCCATGACCATCTTATAATTACCTCTCACTTTCCTCAATCTACCTTTCCCCAATAGGTACTCCCCTTCAAATTTGTTAATGGAGTTGGGATCCCAAATGTGATCTAAATGGATCTTTGCTGCAAACTTAGGAAGATATTCACTAATGTACACCATGGTCTAGTATACCATATATCCCTCCACCATAGAACCCTCAGGATGTGCTCTTTGTCTAACTAAAGCCTTCAAAAATTTCAAGTGCCTTTCAACCATCCACATTGACCTTGTGTGTACAGGTCTACACAATTCAATCTCCTCAACTTGGTGTATGAGGTAGACTTGTTCTTGTGCATTGAAAAATGTTGAAGGTAGACACTTTTGCATTTCACACATTAGACGATGAATTTTTCTCTTCCAATAATTTATATCTTCTTTATGGATTTCTTTAGATGATAGCCATCTGCAAGTGATTCAAGGCACAAATATATTAACGATATTTAACAAAAATATACATTATATTACATAACAAGTAAAACAAATGGGAATTATAAGATGTATACAGCAAATTGAAAAAATCTCACTACTTACCTCATGTATTTTCCAAGATCATATATAACTTGCTTGACATTGTTGTCAAAGTTGTCCGGGAGAGATAGACGAGAATGTACTGCAAAATTATAAAATGATCTTTTCATTTTTTCCAAAAGTAGTAAACACAATACACTAAAAATTACATGCATTATACAAGTGTATATAATATACCGAATAATTACCTTAATGAAGGTATGCCAATCATGCGTTTTCATCCTTGACCCAAATTCACCTTTCTTTGTTATTATATTGTTTATGTTCACAACAAATTCTATGGGAAATCAAATTTTTTGTATGACTTCTTTTATAGCATTGCTTTGCTACTCTGTTAATAACTAAGGAAGAGCACTTATATTAATTTGGTCTCCATCACTATTTAATTAAATGACATTTTTCATTGCATGATTGGCTTCCTGAATGTCACTACAAATTTTGACAATTTTTTCTTTGTGATGCCTTCCATCCAATATTTTTCATAACATTTCTATTATATTCTTTCTGATATGCATTGTATCAAACAAATGCACAATTTGTAGCTGCTCATAGTAGGGCAACCTACTAAATTATCTGGGATAACTTTTTAGTCCTTGTGGAAGCCGACCATTAATTCCTTGACGATTTCATGAAGCATATAAGTTAAACAAATTAACAACGACAATCATTGTCAATTACAACATGAGTAAACACAACACAATATAAAAATATAAATTCAAAACATATCATATATGATAGATAAACAATTTGATCCAATGTATAACCTTGACGATTAATTCTATTATATTCCAACTTCCATAGGCAAGGTGACATTCTTCGTGGTTTTGATGTAGTCTCCTCTTTCCCATTGAAAAGATGTTTTTTACTAGTTCAATACTTATGATTTCTATGGAGGAAGTGCCTATACTCATCAAACACCTACTTTCCTAAACTTGTTGAATGACGAGATTTCATCTTTGGACCACAAATTGGACTTGCAAATTTTCCCTTTGTTTGAAGACCTCCAAGGTGATATATAATTGGATTAAATATGTCAATTTTTATAATTATATATAATGAATAGATTACTGTAAAAACATTCATGATATCTACTTCATCAAATTAAATATTGTTAAAGTGCAGTCGAATGTTATAACATACCACAAAAATGTGTTAGCCGGGGCATCATGAATTGTCCATACAAGCATTGCATGGAATTGAAATTGTCTTTGTCCTATTGGTCTGGAGATGTCATACATAGTGACGCCATTCCATAACTTTAGTAACTCGTCGATAAGAGGTTTGATATATACATTCATATCTTTAACTTGGTACTCACCTAGTTTAATGAACATAAACATTACATAATTATTATAACCATTTTACTGCAATTTATATAAATTAATGTACATGACTATTGAATAAAAAAATATAAGTCATTATGCAACAAATAAGACAAATGAGATGCTACTACGTTAAAGAAAATTAATGTAAACAAATACCTAGAACAATCATTGAAAACATTATGTGCTCCCTCTTTATTGACATCCATGGAGGAATGTTATTGTTAATAAAAAAAACAAGCCACACTGAGTAAATAGATCTCAACTCTCCAAATAGATTGACACCATCCACTCCCAATGAAAGCCTGAGATTACGAGGTTCTTCTTTAAAGTGTGGCCATTTTTCCTCCATGTCCCTAAAAGTAGAACCATCTACAGGAATTCAAAGAATGTCATCTCCACTTCTATTCCGTGCATGGTAATCCATCAATTGTGTTAAGCTTTTGCACCTAAATAATCATTGCATACGTGGAATAATGGGAATATAACAAAGAACCTTGTGAGACACCTTTTTTGTTAGTTGATCTATTTGATATCTACTGATATGACATTTTGGGCATTCTGTTGCAAATTCCTATTGTTTATGATATATAATATGATCATTGGGACATGCATCTATTGCTTGGTACTTCATTCTGATATCTTTCATAATGGCACATAAATCTTGGTATGAGCGAGGTAAAATATTTGATGGTGGTAAGAAAAATTCACCAATCAATCTACATCAAAAAATAATTTGTTCATATAAAGAATATTAATGGTACATATTTCATCCTTTATTTACTAGTGATGAACTAACAACAATTAAAATAGATGAAAAAAGATGACATATATGACATACCTTAACATCCGTGAGATTGCTATGTTTGATAAACCATTCATAACCTTCAAGTTCAACATCAACAATACAGCAGAGAGAAGAGTTGTTTCAAAGCCTTCATAAAGGGGCTCGTATGCCTTTGCAAGTACAAGTAAATCATGAACATCATCAAAGTCATCTTGATCATCATGATCAGCTCTGCCACTAAATGTGGCATGGATCAATGTATTCGTACCATCATCTTCAACTGTGTTTACTAGCGCATGATCATCTTCTTGCATAGGATCATTAACTTCATCTTTGATATTCACAGCTCCATGTTCGTCCGCTTGCAAAACCACATTCTCCAGGCCATGATAATCCATATCATCTACCCTAGGGTGTCCCACCTTTATAATAATGATAGACACAAATAAAACATGATCATGATCAAATGATTATATATATAAATATAAAATGTTAAAATAGTATAAACATTTACAAATTCAATCAATATAAACACATATAATGAACAACTTAGCAATGGATGATAATCATGCCCTCCTTCAATGTGACCATGCTGCCTACAATGTTTATCTGCTGTTGTGATTAAAAGTCATCTCATCTTTAAGCCCTTGAAATTATTGCAAGGACAATAACATTTCTCATCACCCTTTCTTTTCAATCTAGCCCACAATCTATCAAGTGTCTCTTCATTTTGTTCTAGACTAATATTATCTGACATGATTTTTCTTTACCAAGCTTGACTATTTAGATCTTCAAAAATATCAAACTCACACTCCAATAATTTTTATTCATAGACAGGTAACATAATCTAATAATTCTGATATTTTACACCAAAAAAATTTGCCATGCAACCACCCCTGCAAAAGAGAAGATAGTCTGAAGTTAATGACCCCAAAAACACTTTAAAATGCTAATTCCAAAACTTATTAAATTCTGATTTTACTATGATTTCCAACCGTTAAGACTCCTAAAATTAGAATATTGAACTTGATCACAAAATTCTTATAACAATGGAGGTAGCGAGCTAGTAAGAGCAAGTGACCTATTCCTAAGGAGCAACAAGTCAGAATCATCATTGCTATGCATTTTAAGCAATGAAATTAAATCATCATGTCAATCAGGTATCGATCAGTCAAAAAGGATAAAGCTGCTTAGAGAATCCTGGTAAGGCGTCAGTCCCACAATAAAGAGCAATAAAAAAAGCAAATCAACAAACAAAAACAGGCCTACATTGAAACATGAAGCAACTCTTAAATAAGATTGAGAGATTTGTAAGTAAACAAAATCTTGCAATCTAAAGATTGTAGCCGATAACAAGCAAACTATGTAGCTTAGTGACATTTGTAAATACAATCTACGGTAAGAAGAATGACAGTCACTTGAGATGTGACAGTCAAAAATAGGTTAAGTAGTGACAAGATAATAAAGCTCAAACCTTGCATAGTAAAGTGGATATTTTAACAGTGAGTTTCCTTACCCCCTTGCTAACCTTAAAGTTTTTTCAAATGCTTTTGGTAGTGTTAGACAAGGCAAATGCAACCAGGTAATGACTATCCAAATGAAGTAATAGTGGTAATCATAGGTTCAATGTTTCTTCTTAGCCATTAATATTGTATAATGGAGGTAGTGGATTACATGTTTGAGAAGTGTTTTGAGACTCACCAAAGATGGGAGAATAGTGAATAATACCTAGTGGACTGTGAAGTAGTGTCAATAAGGTTGAAAGATATTAAGAACTACAATACCATGAAACAATGAATCCCCTGTAGTAAGTAGGTAGTCTATAGGGCATAGTTTGATTTTATAGAAGGATGCTCATGAAAGGAATCTTCAAGTGATAGTGAGTGAGCTATTTGAGATTGCAGCTAAGGGTGCAATACCCAATCTTAAAGTAAGTTAACAAAGTAGTAAATGTGCAAAAAAATTGAATCATACACAACAAACAATTCTCAATGTTATCTTCCATAATGCCTTGAGTTTGAAGACAAAAATCTCATTGTATCTGCATGATGAAAGTGGTGACCTTAATGGTCAATCACTGGCAACCATGATTTTAAAACATGTTATTGCGCTTATGGAGGCAACATTTTAATCAAGGTAGTGAGTGGTGGTTTGGAACAATGGCAGGTATGAAGGACTTGCTTTATATGCATACTATTCAGTCTCGCTTAAGACAACATTCTTAGAAGATATTGAAGGTGGATTATGGAATTCAAGGGTTACCATGAAAAGGATTAAAGCAAAGACTAAGATCTATTTAAAAGCCATGGTCATGAAGATATTAAAGATGTCACATGCAAAAACCTAGTAGTTGGAGTAATGAATACAGTGCCAAAGAGGATAGTGTGCTGGGGCAGATTTAGGAGATCTCCACATTATCTAATTACAGGAAATTCATCATTTATTTATTTTTTAATTAAAAGAAATCATTCTAAACCCTATATAGGATACATTGATACTTCAAAAGCCTCTGAAAGGAATTTGAGATTATGCAAATATATGTCAAGTAACATTCATAAGGTTTAGAAAATCTTGATCACTCTCTAGAATAGCCCATTAAATATGGGTTGTGCTTGAATGCACTACATAATTGATATAACACAACCACTCTGCATATCAACCACAGTTATAGGCTCTTTATTGCAGCAAAAGGTAATCACTCTTTGATCATGCTATAATTACATCCTAACTTATTAAACTTGAGACAACCTGAATGCACCCAACGATGATTGACACCTACATTATATGAGTGCCTCCATTTCTATCACAACATAGCCACATTAAACTTGGGTCACACATAAATGCATCTTGTATTTGTTATAGCAAAATTGTACCACATGACCAATAGAGTTATGGATCACATAATTATAGTCACAAGAATCTGTTCCTTGGTTGTGATCTTATGGTGATTCCACACAACAAAATCTGGACATGAAATTCTCAAAACCCTTAACCTCTAAAAATGAAATCTGATGAGATGTTGCTTTAAAATATGATTTTCAAACCTGGAACTACAAATCTGACTTCACAACTAAATTCTACAAAAAGACAATGACTACCCTCAACCTAGTGATATCTTCTTGAATTTTTTTTAATTTTTTCCAAGAAAATCATCCTTAGTTCTCCACAAACTGTCTCAAGTAGAGAAAAACACAATCACAATAAATCAAGCATGAACTCACTTTTCTTTATGTCGGCCACAATTTGATTTTTTTTATTTTTCATGTTTGTCAAAAATTCGACGAAAATAATAGCCGACATTTCGACGAACGTTGGGGATAAACTTTCAAAAAATTGGAAATTACACATCAAATTTTACAAGCACCCGACGAACATCGAATTTTACATATTTTGTCGTATGTTGCAGTCAAATGTATTAGTGTCCCTAGTTCAATATAAAATCACTTCCTAGATTGTATTTTCATACATTGTGATACATTTTTTATACTTTGGCATGCATATACATTGATGGATGTAGTCATTTCTATGAAAATTCTCTTTATGATCCTAATAAAATATTGTCATCTTGACATTTATACATCTCTTTAATTCACATAGCTATAATTATGTTATTTTATTTACACTTTTACAAATTATTTCTCTCATATAAATATCTTGTTTATTCATTTGTTTCATATTTCTAACATATAATTCATAGAGGCATATAAATTATATCATAAACAACATGTTATGGTGTCTGGACACTGAAAATGGATGCTTCACTTCATTGTTGAAGAAAGGGATCCAATTTCACAATGTTCACAACCAAGAACACCTTATATATCTCAACCCAATGAAGGATGTGAGAGATATGACTATAAAGGTATCCTAGAGATAGGGTATGGGATTAGAAAAGGCTGAATGAGGGGTTCACCACCAAGTGTAAACTTGGAAAATGCAGGATGTTTGAAAAAATGGTATAGTATGCAAAAAGACTTAGAACAATGAATAGAAATGCAAGTAAAATAGAATAGGAAAGTAAAATAGAAAGCATGCACCTGTAAATGTGTTGAAGACTAGAAATGTTATTGATCCTAAAATTTTGACCTACTAGGATTCATTCACCATTCTGGGTGAATCAATCCCAGATCTGGAAAACTACATCAAAGCTTGTTTAGGCCAAATAGGTATCAAAATCTACAGAAATCTCTAAACAAAGGTACAGTGGGACTCATTCACCAATAATGGTGAATGAGTCCACTTTGACTTTTCTAAAAACCTGAAAGTGAAATTTGTAGCTCTTGGTCTACTTAATTTGTACCTCTAGGTGCCCAGATCTGAAACCTTGATTTCTAACATTATAAGTGACATTTTGTGGATATTTTGACCTATCCAATAAGGAGACGACTTCAACAAGCTTGAAACCTATTCTTCAATCACCTCCAATCCTTCAAAGTACTCAGATCTGCAATCACACAAAGAAATAGAACAACAGTGTTGATTGTTAGGGCATGGGGGTTTGCCTTGGTCAAACCCCTTTTAGGTAATTAAACCAAAATGATGAAATAAGATAATGAAGCATGAAATATACAACAATGCAATTAGAAAATTTCCAAGATGATAGATCTTGAATTTTTGCCGCAATGGATGAAGAATCTACCCTTGAATGCCTTAGAAAACTATTTCACAAGCCGTCTTTAGGTCTTAGAAAAGAAACCCACCAATATTTTGAATTTATTTTGATTTTTGTGCCAAAGGGGACTCATTTTCCTCTAATGTTGAATGGGTCCCACTTAAGTAATTTTAAGTGGGTTTTGGAATTTAAGTATTTTAAATGATTTTTATTAGATTTATTCTCAAAAATACACTTAAGTAAGGCCTGTAGACATAAAATGGGGCCAATTAAAGCATAAGAAAGGTATAATTATTAGTGACAAACCTATAAAAAAATGAAATTTAGTTACAACACTTTACAACACTTTGAAATAAGGCTTGGTAAATGATAAAAAGAAGTTATTTAGGTTAAATATATTAATAAGATCCTAAAAAAGTGTGAGTGTGTTACAACAATTCACAACACTTTTGCAAGGCATCATAAAATTATTATTAATTCACAAGCTCCCAAGACCTAATGTGAATGTGTTGACCACATTACAACATTAAATCAATGAAAAAATAGGCCAACATCCACAAGAAAAACCTAAATGAGTGTAAAAATGTCCAAAGATCCATTTTTCTATGCCACATTTGGCCCCCACTTTAGTGAGAGGATGAACTTGCTTCAAACTCACACTAAATTAGACATTCAAGAGGGCTCCAATCGTATGAATGTGGATGACAAAGGATGAAAAAAATAAAAGGAGGTTGCACAAGCCCCTAGGATCCAAGATCCTACGTCAAATCGATATAAGCGTGAAAGGACACACACAAGGTAAATGATTTGTAGAAAAATGAGATACACAATCATGCAATGGAAATAACTTAGAATGAAGAGAAGTAAAAGTGAGAAAAAATAAAAAGGTGGATCAAGCTTCAACTATTTTTCCAACACGTTGTGGATAAGACCTGGGTTGTTTGTCCAAAAATGCATACTCACTCTGAAGTGATGGAACTCATGGTTGTCTACCGAGTGAGAAGTCCTAAAAGGTGAGAAACATTCACTCATGGCTGGTATGCATTCACACACATGCAGGTGGCTATGGGGAAAGGCATTCCTCTGAATGGGCTTCTTGCTCAAACCATACCAGATTTATACCTCCTGATAACTTTAATAAGTCTCCACACAAAAATGATTTTTGAGCTCCATGAGGAAAGCAAAACTTTGTATGCTTCAATCTCATAGACATTGTAAATGCAAAACAGTGTAAGGAATGTTCAAAGGGATTTTGCTTAGTTCATGCAAGGTCTCATCTTAGGGAACATTGTGCCTAATGCTTCCAAGAGAGGACAAGTGCAAAAGGTCTCATCTTGTTTCCAAGAGAGGACAAGTGCAAGGTCTCATCTTGGGAAATAGTGTACCTAATGTTTCCAAGAGAGAAAATCACAAGAAAAAGAAAATTGCACAATGAAATATGAATGTCAACATATTCCTCCACTTTAAAGCAGTTGCTAACACCATTACTATGAGAAATTTCTTTAATGTAGAAGAAGATATGAGAACGTATTCAGAAAGCCCTATGCCAATTCATATGTTTCTGATAAGCTACGCCATGAAAAAGGTAGTATGTCACATGTGAGTCAACTTAAGGCATGCCATCCACATCCCAAGCTTGCTATTTATGTTCATGAAAGGTTAATGGCTAGCCAAAAGAGGAAATGAAAAGTGGCATACAAGGACAATGCTACCTAACCCCTTGCCCCCACTTAGTTTAGGACAATGATGAGCCAAAATGATAGATTAGAAACATGCTAGAGTGAAAATCATTATCAATTAGAGGAATTAGGTGCCCCCACATAAGGGAGAGAACCAAACTTCTTAAGATGTTGTATTTTACTACTCAAATACTTACATTCATTAGTAGAATGACCACGAACTCTGTGATAGGCACAAAATGAAGTCTTGGAGTATAATTTCTTTTGAGTTCTTGGAGGGATATATATCAAGTGATCTTGGAGGAGTCTCGACAAGATACCTGCTTGATCAATGGTAGAAGGTAGTCCTTTATTTTATGAAAAAGATATATGTTGCTAGGTAGCAGATGTCATACCTACACAAGATTCCTTAGATTGTGAGATTTTTTTCTCTCCTTTATAGGAGAGTGTAAAATCTAACGAACTCAAATCATTAGTTTTTTGAAAGATGACATTGAAATTAACTTGATGTCTTTGTTTGTTTCATTTCTTTCCAAGGATAACTTTTAAGACCACTAGTGTCTATCAGTTCAGGATGCACTACTATTAAGGTTGGCTTAGAGAAATATTTTGTGATGGAGTTGATATTGAGTGAAGGCTTGTTTATTTCTATTAAAGGACAATAACCAAGACCATGAGTTTTTTTATTGCGTGTTAGACTCAGTGGGGACACATATATCTTTTTCTCTAGCACCACATCCTTTTCAATTATATCCAAGTTGTTTCATAAGCTCATAACCTTTTTCATAAAGCTTTTTCATCTCTTTTGGATTTGGTGGTTATTCATGATTATGTTCATCAAAAATTGTTGTGTAATATGTTGTCTTTTGTTTTGAAGTGGTGGAGGTGGATGCTTTCAAAGCATATTTTGAGTTTTGTTTTGACATTACTACATTTTCATGTCCCTTATTTGAATATTTGTTTATGATCTTGTACTCACCCATGAATTTATGTTTGAAATCTAAGGAACCCCAATCATCTTCTAATAGTTTTGTGACTTCCTTGATATGATTTTATTTTCCATTTTGTTGCACGGGTTCTACTTGTGTGGTTGGTGTTAATGTTGCCAAAGGATTTTCCCTATTATTCTCAATGTTCAAACAACTGTTTGGGTTGGGATCATCTTCAAGTTTGTACACTTTGTTATTGTAGATGTATTTAATTTTATGATGGAGAGAAGGAACCCCATTCATTGCATGAATCCATGGTCTTCCTAAGAGAAGATTATATTAATGATCATGAGAAGGACCACTATGATTTTCAAATAGATTGTCCCAAATGGTAGGAGGATTAGGGAAGGGAGGGAAAAGCTTCCCATGACTCTCAATAGGTGTATCTTTGAACACCAACCTATCCTCTTTGCATCGAGGAGGCATATTAGGAGGACAATTTTGATCATGGCTAGGGAGCCTAGGTAAGGTAATGTTTAGAAATTTTTCTATGATCTCACCTTCTTGTTTTCTAATATCTTCCAAAGCGGGAAGAGGAGAGGGACAATCAAGACCCTCAATTCCTGTATCTTCTTTCACCAAGATACCTTCATCACTAATAGGAGAGGTATTGTGAGAAGAACAAGTATGATTGTTACGACTATCTACACTTGCATCCTCTTGTGTTATGACATTCTTACAAATATGGTAGGTAATAGGAGGGCATGTAACATGCTTATCAAAGGATTTACTTTTTTGTCCTAGATTATGCCTATGAGTAGAGAAAATGGAATCATACAAGCCACTTGATATTTGAGAAACACTAAATTCTTGAAAAGAATACATGCTAACATGAGAAATTGAAATGTAATAACTTAAACTGAGATGTTTAAATGCAATTTTTAGATGTGAAACAAGATAAATTGTTGATTACATTATGCAACAACCTAAAAGATGAAATGTTGTAAATGCAAATTTGAAATTAAGTAATGCATGAAATGAGATAATTCAAGCTAGGTCTAATGAAATGCATATAATAGAAACTCAGACAACTAATACATATAGGTAATGGTAGCACATAAAAGTAAAAAAATAGGGTTTTGAGTGTCATGAAAGGCAGTTTCAGGGGTGTTGTACAAGGACTGATTCGCCCAAGTTGGTGAATGAGTCCCAGTGGGGATTTTTTTTAGAATTTTCTAATTTTTTGATTGATTTTTATGTTGTTTGTTCTATATGATGTAGAACTAAGATGTAAATGAAAAATTTAAAAAATATGTAATGATTTGAGATGCAAAAATGCAACCTAAATGCACTTTCACCAATGCAAAATTTTAGAAACCATAGATTCCAATTAACTAATGTGAACCCTAATGCAAAGTTATTGTGAGCTAGATCTAGGATGATATGATGGAATCCAAAATAGAATTATGATGTTCAAAAGTTGGGTTCACCAAAATGTGGACACTGAAAAAGAATGCTTCACTTCCTTCTTATAGAAAGGGATCCAATTTCAAAATGTTCACACTCAAGAATACCTTAGAGATCTCAACCCAATGGAGGATGTGAGAGATCTAACTATAAAGGTATCCTAGGATAGGGTTTGGGATTAGAAAAGGTTGAATGATGGGTTCACCACCAAGTGTAAACTTGGAAAATGAAAGATGTTTGAAAACATAGTGTAGTATGCAAAAAGACCTAGAACAATGAATAAAAATATCAGTAAAACAAAACAGGAAAGTAAAATTAAAATCATGCACCTAAAAATGCGTTGAATACTAGAATGAAGACTAGAAATGCTATTGATCCTAAAATTTTGACATACTAGGAACCATTTTCCATTCTAGTTGAATTAGTCCTAGATATGGAAAACTGCACTAGAGCCTATTTGGGCCAAATTCGTATCCAAATCTATAGAAATATCTAACAAATAGATATAGTGGGACTCATTCACCACTAATAGTGAATGAGTCTACTTTAACTTTTCTAAAAACCTGAAAGTGGAATCTGTAGCTCTCATTTTGCTCAATTTGTACCTCTAGGTGTCTTGATCCAAAACCCTAATTTTTGGCACTGTAAGTGACCTTTTGTGGATATTTTAACCTAGCAAATAAGGAGATGACTTCAACAAGTTTAAAACCTATTCTTCAATCATCTCAAAACCTTCAAAGTACTCAAACCTGTAGTCACACAAAGAAATAAAACAAAATTATTGATTGTTAGGGCATGGGGGTTTGCCTTGGTCAAACCCCTTTTAGGTAATTGGTGCAGGAGCACCATTGAATGAAAGTTGTCAATTCATGAAATTTTTGTCTAGGCTTTATGATTTTTGGAGAATA
>VDFB02000017.1:407274178-407314095 GCA_007258455.2 Sequoia sempervirens
CATGCACCTGCTCCATCATGCTCCCCTTTCCCATGTCCAACTTAAAAAAAACTCCAAATATGAGGTACACCCCTCTCTACATGCATTTTACTCAATCAATAAAACATACGAGCATTCTTGAATTGACATGTGTAGTTATCTAACTAAATGAGATGTTGGTACAGTGCTATACCATGCTCCTACAAGAACTAAAAAAAAATCTTGAAACAATGTTGGACATACTTGAACGAGTGAGATCTATCATCACTCATATAAAAATGATACTCTCTAATTATCTTTCAATCCTCCTTTGGACTATCAAATGCATGTCTAAATGTTATGTGGACAAAAATAGCAATTTGAATGGGATTGTAATATTGAGATTGTACCTCATTTTTTGGTTGCAATGTAGGGAGAGAGAGAGGGAAAGGAAGAGACAGAGAGAGAGGGAAAGGGAGGGATAGAGAGATAGAGGGAAAGGGAAAGACACAGACAGAGAGAGGGAAAGAGGGGGAGAGGGAGAGAGATAGAGTGTAGGGGATGGGGAGAGAGAGAGATAGAGAATTAGGAGCGGGAAGGGAGAGGGGAAGAATGGGAGAGAGAGAGAGAGATGGAGAGAGGAAAAGGGAGGGAGAGAGCGAGGGGGAGCGAGAGAGATAGAGGTTAGGGGAGGGGGAGAGAGATAATTAGGAGGGGGAGGGAGAGGGAAAGAGGGGATGAATGTAGAGGGTTAAGGGTGGAGGGGAGGGAGATAGGAGTGAGTGTGAGAGAGAGAAACCTGAAAGAAGGAGAGGGGGTAGGAGGGTGAGACTTGAGAGAGAGAGGGAGGGAGTGAGGGTTCAGGAGAGAGATAAAGGGTAGAGGGTTTAAGGGTTTAAGAATTTAAGGGTTAAGGGTAGAGGGCTAAGGTTAGAGTGGAGATACATAGCAGTGAGTGAGAGGGAGAGAGATACTTGAGAGAGGGAGAGGGGGTAGGAAGGAGAGACTTGAGAGAGAGAGAGGGAGGGAAGGGAGATGGGAAGAGGAGGATAAGGGGAGAGAGAAGGAGAGAGAATTAGGAGGGGGGAGGGAGAGGGGAAGAATGGGAGAGAGACAGAGAAAGAGATAGGGAGAGACAACTAGAGATAGAGAGAGAGAATTAGGAGGGGGAGGGCGAGGGAAAGAGGGGAAGAAGTGGAGAGAGTGTGTGTGATTGAGAGAGAGACCTGAGAGAGGGAGAGGGGGTAGGAGGGTGAGACAAGAGAGATAGGGATGGTAGAGGGTTAAGGGTTTGGGGTATAAGGGTTTAGGGTTATGGGTAGAGGGAAGAGAGATAGAGGGATTCAATGAGAGAGAGAAGGGAGGGAGTGGGAGAGAGATAAAGGGTAGAGGGTTAAGGGTAGAGGGGAGGGAGATAGGAGTGAGTGTGAGAGAGAGACTTGAGAGAGGGAGAGGGGTAGGAGGGTGAGACGAGAGAGAGAGAGAGAGAGAGAGAGAGAGAGAGAGAGAGAGAGAGAGAGAGAGAGAGAGAGAGAGAGAGGTTTAGGTCATGTGGGTGGAGGGAGAGACAGAGGGATTCAAAGGAAAGAGAGATGGAGGAGGAGAGAGATAATGATAGATGGGTTAATGTAGAGGGGAGGGGAGATAGGAGTGATTGTGGTGAGAGAGAGAGACCTAGGAGAGGAGAGGGGTAGGAGTGAGACTTGGGAGAGAGGAGGGTAGAGGGTTATGTGAGGGTAGAGGGTTTAAGGGATAAGGGTAGAGGGAGGATAGGATCGAGAGGAGAGAGAGACCTAAGAGAGGGAGAAGGGGCAGGAGGGAGAGTCTGAGAGAGAGAGAGGAGGGAGTGGGAGAGACAGAGGGCAGTGCCTAAGGGCTTCAAGGATTTGGCGGGTTAAGAGCAGAGGATAAGGTTGGGGAGGAGGAGACACAGTGCTGAGTGAGACGGAGAGAGAGACTTGAGAGAGGGAGAAGGGGAGAAGGGGAGAGGGAGAGAATTAGAGGGGGAGGAGAGGGAAGAATGGGGAGAGAGAGAGAGAGAGAGAGAGAGAGAGAGAGAGAGAGAGAGAGAGAGAGAGAGAGAGAGAGAGGTAGGGAAAGCAAGAGGGAGAGAGAGGGAGATGGGGAGAGAGAGAGAGAGACTTGAGAGAGTGAGATGGGGTAGGAGGGTGAGACTTGAGAGAGAGAGGGAGGGAGGGAGTGGGAGAGAGATAGATGGTATAGAGGTTAGAGGGTTTAAGGGTTAAGGGTAGAGGGGATAGAGATAACTCAGGAGTGAGTGAGTGAGAGAGACCTGAGAGAGGGAGAAGGGGTAGGATGGAGAGTCTTGAGAGAGAGAGAGGGAGGGAGTGGGAGAGAGATAGAGGGTCACGAGTTTAAGGGTTTAAGGATTTAAGGGTTAAGGGTAGAGGGCTAAGGTTAGAGTGGAGAGACATAGGAGTGAGTGAGAGGGAGAGAGAGACTTGAGAGAGGGAGAGGGGGTAGGAATTAGGATGGGGAAGGGACGGGGGAAGAGGGGAAGAATGGGAGAGAGAGAGAGGGAGAGAGAATTAGGAGGGGGAATGGAGAGAGGAAGAATGGGAGAGAGAGAGAGAGAGAGAGAAGGGGGAGAGAGAGGGGGGAGAGGGAGAGAGGGAAAGGGAGAGGAAGAGAGAGAGGGAGAGGGGGAGAGAGAGAGGGAAAGAGATAATATTTAAATATTTGATATATTAGTAATATTAATTAGTTATATAATGTTATATATATTAGTAATATATATATATAAACTAAAATATAGCAATAATATTTAACTATTATACATAATAATATAATATATCATATATTATATAGTTTTGTAAGAGATTATCATAAATTGTATATTATATATTAAATTATAAACTATATTTTATATTCTAAACTAGATATATTAAAATAAACTATAAACTATAGACGAGGTATATTGTATATTCTAAATCTTATATTATAAAGTCTTTAACATTTTTAAAAATCATATATAAACCAAATCAAATATCTGATTCATATGGGATATCTGAATTGGATCGGATATCTGATTTGAATTAGATATCTGATATTTCTGACACAAAATTTATTCCCTAGGGAATAGCCTTGGGTTTGCTTTGGTATTTGGCTAGGAGATGCCAATCTTAAGAAGTCAACACAAAAAACGTGTTTAACAACATACCTTATTTTTCTAGACTTCGCCCATGTGGCTGACAAATTTATTTTAGCCAAAATTGATGTTCAACGAAAAGAGTTTGTAGAGGATATTCTCATCTTTTCGCCAATATAAATTATGCTTTACTTTGAATTTAATAAATAATTATTATTCTTTTTCTATTAGAATTACGACTAAAGTCCTGATTGATAGGCTGATTGTAAAACATCTATAACTTTCAAATGGTATCATATTTTTTGAATATGAAACATGTGTCACATTCTATGCTTTGCATACTATAGGATTTAAAAAAAAAAATGAATTTCATGAAGTTTTGACCAAGTTAGGTGGTAAGACATACGATTTTTTTATTTTTTTAAAAGTTGTAATAAAAAATTCATAATTAATTATTTACTGAGAAACAAATTACAAAAAAATATGTGTCACATCTGGACATGAGTCCTCTACTTACATCTAAAATATTATAAAAAAATATTATCATTTTATTGTGGTTAGGGTGGTCAGACATACATATCTACTTCTTATTTTTTCTATGAAATTTAAGTACTACTGCATTGAAATTTCAAAATTTCACCAAATAGATTTTTTTTAAATAAACATAGTAGTTTAGAAACTACATTCAATTTTTCACAGATTCTATTCTTACATATTTTTGAAATAAGGTAGATAACTTATTCAAATTTTTATGTCAAGTTGTCTAACTCTGATTTTTCTAAATTTTCATTGTCACTTAAGGACCTATTTTTTCCATGACGATCCTACACATACCCGACAACTGCCCAATAACTACATAACTATTAATGATAACAATGTAATGCATAATAACTACTATGCTAACATTCACTAACATCCCCCCTTATTATATTTTTCCTACAAATATATCCTCTAGAATCTCTTATTCACTTTGCCAAGGTACCCCACTTAAGGCTTACACAACAAAACTTATTGATTACAAAATGTATATACATCTTTGTGAAGATCATCCTTGAAGAAACAAATCTCAAATCAAATGGAGCTCCATCAAGCTTTCTCTTAACCCTCGTAAAGGTGTAGCCCCTAGCTAAATTCTCGAGTTCTTCCTCCTATGAACTCTTGAATCATAGTTTCCTTGAATTATTCGACAACAATCAATATTGAGCTCTCCAAACGCATAGCTCCATCAAGTTGTTTGATGACCCTTGTAAGGGTATAATTTGGATCCTATCCTCAAGTGCTTGCTAGACAACCATCCATATTGAGCTCTACACCAAACCCCTTGTCTCCAAAAATCAAACTTCACAATATATGTATTCTTCAATTCTATCAACAACAAGGAAAAACAAACTATTAAAGCCAAAAATGATTCTCATGCAAAGCATCATCTCAAAGCGAGAAGCTAACTTGAGATGATGGAAATTCTTCCATCCTTTGATGCCACCAGCCTCCAATTTGACCTTGTTACACTTTTTTCCATCTGATATCTTCGATGAGTCTTTGGAGATCTTATTTAATGTAGCAAAGATAGCCTCAAAATTCCAAGCATAATCATTGAAAGATCCATTCACACCTTGAAAAAATTTATTAAATGTAGCATGGATGACTCCAAAAGCCCAAAAAGATAGAATGACCATTCTCTTTGTCTTGTCATATATATAATGAACTCCTATATAAGCCTTTATCTTAGTGAGCAATGAAGAAACTTTCGATAGTAATGAACACAACAAGGAGAAATATACTCCTTTTGTGATTGCCTTTTAAATCTGTAGTCTATTTCTTTATGCCCCTTTTTTATCACATAAACATACCTATCTCTATTGTGTTGCCTTTATTGCATGTAAAACCTCCTTAAATCTTTTTGGTAGGCATTTCAATTACTTATTAACAACTTATGATCTCAGACTTGGATAATTTCTATGGTGATTATTTTGTACTTCTAGCCTTATGCACCCTTGATCTAGATCTTTCTACGGATTCCTCTAAACAATCCAAATGGAACTCTAAAAAAGTATCATGAAATGAACTCAGTCCTCTTACCCTCGTGAAATATGACCAATGCCTTCTCAAAGGAAGCATCCAATTGTGTCAGTACTAATAACAGTAATGTCTCCTTGCTCCAAGGCTAGGTAGACTCATTTCCAATGGGCGTGGACTTGGAAAAATTCTTCTCTACACATCCAATGTCAATAGTGATCTTGCTTTGGCATTGATTCTCATATTAAAGTCAACAAGACACTTCAATTTCTCATAGATGCTCCTCGTCGGATCTTCAAATTTCTTCAATATTGAATCAACAACATCGATAGAAGTAGCAAAGTTCACGAGTGACATCGCTTTGAGAATAACAGAGTGGGGGAAACCATGGTTTTGGTGGCACTGGGAAACACCTAAAGTGACTAATGTGTAGCAGATTTTGGATTAAGAACAATAATGTGATGGGACAAAGATTTCACTAGAATAAACTGCTATGCGAACATTCATGCTATCTCTAGTAAAAATGCAGAATTTGAAATGCAACGACAAACATCAAAGGAAACCAAGAGGATGTAATGCACCATCAATGCAACTTTCCATATCTGGCTGTATGTATGGATTTGTGCTCTTCCCGCTGGGTTTCTGGAACAACACCCGACCTCCTATGGTGTAGAACACCAGAAATTCAAAAGAGGAATATCCCTGGCTCCACCAACACTATTGGACACTCATCACTTCACCATGCCTTCAAGGAGTTTACATCAATCTTCTTCATACCTCTACCATACTCATCGGCATTCACAGGCATGTACCTACCATGCTCCAATGCACGGTCACGGGCACAAGAATTGTTTGAATACCATATGTTGGTAAATGTAAATTGACTGATATATCCGATAAACCTTGTTCATACATTTATACAAGAGGAAATGCAGTTGTATAACCAAATAACTGACAATTGCCCGAGAACTACATAATAGTTAATGATAACAATGTAATATGTAATAACTAGTATGCTAACACACCTAACATTGTATTTGAGATTTGTATGGAGCTTTGATGATCACTATATTTGTGGCCATGTGTTTTTCATTATTCTATGGTGATAGAATGAGATTTCTCTCTCTTTCTTATGTTCCAAGTGTGAAGAACTTTGAATATCTATATAAATTAGTGCAAAAGTTGTATTGTAGTAGATTTCTTTGTAGGTTTTGCATATTATTACAGATGTTCTTTGGTACTACATGATTTTAGTTACACTTTCTATGTGATTCTATTGGTGGATATTTAGATGTCTTGATCATTTTCAGATTAGACATTAAACCTATATAGTGGGATTTTCTAGATACATATGTTCTTCATTGATAGTTACAATGTGTATACATTTGAGGTATAGATAATTGAATGTGTTAGAATTTATTGTGGTCTTATTTTAGCAATGGTGATTTATATTGATATCCACTAATATATATTTTTGGATTGAGTATCTATGTTTCGGGATATCAACTAGAGGTAATACTTATGCTTCTATGTAACATTTAGTGTTGCATCTCTTTCGATGGATTCTTATATTTGTGTATTGGTATGATGAAGAATGTGAGCATTCATTCTTTAGATGGTGTTCACCTTGATTCGTGTTGCTTGTATCTTGATGGAGTGCTCACACGGGTCACTTTGGCTCTTTGATGGTATATATGGAGCAAGGATTGTTCCCTTGTTGATTTTTTATTTTACTCTTTTTATCCCTTATGCAATGTTATAATGTAATTCATTATTATTTTCTATTGACCTAGGTGATCTAGGGATGCATGGATCATATTGAGTTAACATTCTTGGTGCCACATTATGTGTTGTATGCAATATTTTGATAAATATTTAATGTGTGGTTGCACATTGGGGAAAAATTTAATATTGGCAAAACTCAATATAAAAAATTAAATGTGGGGGTTAATGGTTTGATAATCTCATGACATTAGTGTATAGGTGCGAATTAGCACCCCTTAAGAAAATTCCCCTTTCACATACCCTCACCTTAGAAAATCAAATCCAAAGGAAAACTTCCACATCACCCACCTACCTTCCATCAACTTGGTGTTTGTTTTGTGCATTGGTGAGAGAATATTTATCAGGAACACATGTGTGGTGCATAGATGTCCACGTGGTGCACTGTCATCCCTAACAAATTCCTACATCTAAAGTTGGTAGGGGCATTATACTCCTCATTGAGGATGAATTGTAACATCCGTCTTCGATCAACTGACCTTAAAATGGCCTTATTCCTTCCCATCCCACCTTCAAAAGCATTCATTTTTTCACTACACTCAATCTTTTATACATTCACTTCATCTCTCTTAATAGTTCATTCACATTCTCAAGCACATTCTCATTCACTCAAGCATTCTAGCACTCCATTGTGATCATTGCAGCAACATTGGTACTCCATCCACTCCACATTGCAAGTGTGAGGCAGCCATAGAAGTTGTGAGCTTGGACTCTTGTGAGATCTCCCTCATCACTGTTGCAGTTGTGGTGACTTTTCCAAGTCCATACCTTGCATTCTCCCTTCATTGGCTAGTGAGCCTTTCGGTGGAGGTGGTAACACTTCACTCCTCTCTATTGTGATTTGATAGAGTAGCATAGTATTATTTTGTAGTGTCCAACAATCTTTCTTTCTACTTTCTTTATCGCATATTCTACTTTGTTGCTTTTTTGGTTGTCCGTGGAGGTGGAAACACCAAAACGAGGTTTGGACTGAGGTAGACCTCTATATAACCCAAATAATTTTCCCCTCTTGCTTGTGTGCAGGTGAACATGTGCATGGAGCTAGCTAGAAAATCAGTGCTTTTGTGAGATCATCTTCATCACCCTAGCTTTCATTTATTTGCTTTATCATCTCAGTCTCTATTTCTCGTACTTCATCATTTTGTATACTTCATTAAAATCAACTAGTTCGGTTGCAAGTAGGTTTTTGGTAACTTCTCTATTTTACTTTACATTTTTTAGATGTATGGACACCAATGTTCCAGAGAGATGCCAACATGTTGCACTTTCATCCCATACCCATGTTGTCATCCTCAAATAAATAGTTATCTAAGGTACAATTCAAACTCCAAAAAGTAGCTTTCCTAGCTCCAACTTGAATTTAGGGTTCATAGAGTGATAGAAGCACGCCATAGTTCTCTTCATTTTCACTCCTCACCCCAAAATACCGTTTATAGTGAGGTAAGTTAGGGAAACCCTTAGCTCTCGGCTCTCCATGAGTTGTAGCCTTGACATTGTTGGTCCCCCTCTTTTACATTTTTTGGTGAACCTGAAATGAACCATTTTGGTTCCATTTACCAGTGTTGAAGGGTCTTTTCCTCACATTATAGGAGCATTGTAGGTGTGAGTGTTCTAAGGCCTTTTGCCTTACAAGCCAACTTGTGACCCCTAGTAGGTGTAGTTGGAAGATTCTATAAGTGTTGCATAATGAAGCCTTAGTTGGGTCACTATCCAATATCAAACCTTTGGGGAGATTTGTGAGAATATTGTTTAGTATACATGATGGGTTCCTTCTTTCATATGCCTATCCCCTCTATGCATCCTGCAAGTAGTAGTCTAGGTATAACCTTCACCTTGCAGGACCTACTGATGGGTTTTAATAGAGAACCATCTCCTCTTTATATCCCATAGATGTGAATTGAAACAAAAACACTATAGCAGGTGTTCTTTTTGACCTAACATCTTAGGTGAATATCATAATCAAGGAGATTATCTTAATTAAGTTCATGCATAAAGATGGGTACAATGAACCTATGAGCACTATCTGTATGCATAACAGACTTTCTGTACCTCCCCTTGGTAGCATCATTTTGTCAGTCCTTGTTAAACCTAAGTCTGTAAACCTATTGATTGACATAATCCTAAGGTCTGAACTATTCATAGTGAGGCTGGTTATCCCCTAGTTAGTAGCTATGAAGATAGTTCCCTCAGTTGTCCATAAAGGTATGAAGTTTATTAATGAGGTTTTAGTGTATGTGATCCACGATACTTGTTATAAACCACTAGTTGTGTGTGGTAGCTATTCCTTATATCACTTCTTGCCTACACCCATTGGTTTGCTTCCACCTAGGAAGGACCTCTTGTACTAGACCTATGAGAAGTAAAAGAACGGGCACTAAACACCTAGATTGAGATGTCCTCCATCACCTTATGCTATTTCGCATAGGGCTTGTTTAAAAACTAATAGTGATGCCACCCTAGCACATAGAAGGGAAGAAGAGAAACACTCTCAAGGTTCCTCTTCCTCCTCTTTTGCTATCTAGCCTACTACTTCCTCTCACCCTATTGTGGCATCATCAAATTCTATTCCATGTCTGTGGGAAAACCTTATGGTGCCCTCTTGGTGAACTCCCAAGTGGCCTACATTCAAACTTCCTATTCTACAAACATAGCCTAGGCCCATTCGATATGGTAGAAGAAAGGATCCCTACAGGGAATCCTCCATGTCTCAGCCTCCATAGCATCCTAATGCTCTTGCTCATAAAGTAGTGAATGCAAAGAGGCATGTCACTGAGGTGCTAGAACTAACTCCCCTCATTATCTCTCAATGTATTCCTCCTACTCCTATTTAGGAGACTGTCCCTCCATTGGAAATGACTATGATCAACACTCCCATGGCTAAGAAAGATCATTTTTTTAATTCATAGCTCTTAGCCTCTAGCTCAAAGAGTAGTAGAAACCATCTTGCATGCGATTGTAAGCACTTGTGAAAGGCTCTGGTGGCTGAGTAGGCCACTTTGTAGAGAAAGGAAGGGGAATTGACCACACTTGTTTTAGGGCCTCCTGATGCTTCCTCCTCTCTCCTCCCCTCTGCTTCCATTCAATCAAATTCAGTATTGCTACTAGCTCCCCCTACAAGTGTGACTGCACCTGACCCTAAAAAGGTGTAGGTGTTTATTGCTCCTTTGCTCAAGATGCCTCTTTTGATGTCCCTCCTAGACATCCCGATATTCCCTAAACTCGTGGACACGTTGAATACCTAAGTGGTGTATGTCATAGTTTTCTCCTCCTTTGTGCATCTTGCCTTGTTTGTGGGGATTTCACATCCTTCGACAAAGCAGAAAGTAGAGGTTGGCCCTTCTAGCAATGGGGGGCATAAGAGGATTCCAGCTTCTCCTAAACGTGGTCCTACACTAGCTTGTTATGTTCTAGTGATGGAGCAAGTTTTGGCTTCTCCTGAGTTTGCAACTACTCCTCAGTCACTCAATGAGCCAAGTAGTGAATCTTGGGCGGCATCCTCCATATCCATTGAGGTACAACATGGAACTCATGTAAAGTGCATGTTTAACTCTTTAGATGAGGTCTCGGCCTTATCAGTGATTTTCACAAAACCGTTGAGCATCGCTCCACAAGAGCCTGGTGGAGAAGACCTTGCAAGGCCTTCTTCCTTAGCCTTTGTTGCAGAAGGGCTAGAATCTCCTCCCCTTAATATTCCACCACTGTAGGCTTGTCTTCCTTCCCCTTATAATGACCTAGATTGGGAAGCAGACGACCTCTTGGTCAATGAGTGTTAGGGGGAGGCCTCTTCTTTATCTTTAGAATACATGTATGTTTTATGATGTGTTCCCACATGCTTGTGTTACGTGTTCCTAGATGACCCTTGTCACCCTTGTAGGTGCTTGGATATAGGAGTGATTTTGTGTTGTAAAATTCTTCTATTTGTATCATAATTCTTCCTCTGTTATGTGTTTTCATTTTCGACAAATTGGGGATGATGCAAAGTGTTGGGGGCATTTAGGATTTCCTTCCATGTTTCAACCCAATTTTTTATTTTTACTTTTTCTTCTCGTGCATTCTTCACATGGTCTGATATAGTAGGGGGTTGATGACAGTTCATTTTTATACTACTATTATACTCTTATATATATATATATGAGCATCTTTGACCCCAAAATATTAGACCGCCCTTGTGCCCTTTTTTGTGATGTCTTTGTCTCTTTTTCTTTCCTTTTATCTTTCTCTCTTCTTTGCTTGATTTGTCCCTTGTATGTTCAACAATGTTACTTTCATAATGTTTCAATTTTCAAAAAATGCATTTAGAGCCAACAAATCTTTTCTTGAAAATCCTTGCAACCTTTTTTTAAGAAATTGCATTCTCAACTTAGACCCCTAATGGAACGTGTTTTTTTCATCATGGGTTCACAAAGAAAGAACTTGAGAACTTTCCTTTGAGGAGGGAGTAGCTTTTTGCTACGAGAGAAGCCTCGACCTTCCCCTCACTAGGGGGTATTTTCTTCCTTTCGAATTCCTTGATGAAGTGAACATCTTTTGAAAGAATTCCTAGATAATGAATTAATTTGAGAAAAAGGTCTCTTTTACACTTTCAAATAGTGCATCCCTTGAGTGGACCCCTCTTGTTTTGAATGGTTCCCAAGGGACCCCTTTGAAATCCTTTCAACTTGTTGAATGTTTGTGTGACTATCTATTTTCCTGCATGGCTACCTTTTGTTTCCTAACATGTTTTATCTATGGATTAACATGTTGCTTTGTTGGTGTTCCTTTGAAGCCACTTTCCAGTCTGACTCTACAGAGTCCCCTTTTCACTAAGGGCTTCCTTCATGAGAGAGAACTTGGGGGATTCCTTCTTGTAGGTGTATGAGCCTATAAGGCACTTACTTCACTAGGCTTCCCTTCATGAGAGAGTACTTGGGGGTTGCCTTCTTGTAGGTCTACAGGCTTGTGAGCCACTTACATCTTGTGGGATTTTTCTGTTGTTGGTCTGAGGGCCTGTAATGTACTTTGTGCAACTTCATAGTTATGTGTGGCTATGGATTCCTTATGTTTGAAACTCCTTAGGAGAGAGTACCCGCAGAGTCCATTTCCTTCCTACACTTTTGAATTCACCAAATTACAATTTTCTTCTTTGATAGTTGAGGTATATATTTCTAAATCTTCAATCTACTTTACCAAACACTCATAGATACTCAAGTTCACTACAGTGGGGGAAAAATGTATAGGAGTGAATTTGCACCCCTTAAGAAAATTCCCCTTTCACATACCCTCACCCTAGAAAATAAAATCTGAAGGTGAAATTCCACATCACCCAATTTCCTTCCACCCACTTGGCATTTTTCCTATGCATCAGTGAGAGAATATTTGTTGAGGATGCATGCATGATGCATAGACACCCATACGGTGCACTACCATCCCTGATAGATTCTTGTGTCTAAAGTTGGCAGGGGCGTTACACTCCTCATTGGGGATGAATTGTAACATCCCTCTTCAACCAACTAACCCAAAAATGACCTTATTCCTTCCCATCCCACCTTTAAAATCATTCATTTTTTCACTTCACTGAATCTTCTACACACTCACTTTATCTCTCTTAGGAGTTCATTCACATTCTCAAGCACATTACTATTCACTCGACCATTCTAGCATTCCAGTGTGAGCATTGCAACAACATTGGTACTCCATCAAATCCACATTGCAAGTGTGAGGAAGCCATAGAAGTTGTGGGCTTGGAGTCTTGTGATACCTCGCTTCATCACTGTTGCAACTGTGGTGAGTTTGCCAAGTCCATACCTCTCATTCTCCCTTCATTGGCTAGTGATCCTTTAATGCTTCACTCCTCTCCTTTGTGATTTGATAGAGTAGCATAGTATTGTTCCGTAGTGTTCAACAATCTTTCTTACTACTTTCTTTATCACATATTCTACTCCATTTCTTTTTTAGATATTCGTAGAGGTGGAAACACCAAAACGAGGGTCTAACTGAGACAAGACCCTATACAACCCCAACAATTTTCCCCTTTCTTGTGTGTTGGTGAGCATGTGTGTGGAGCTCACTGGTGAATCAATGCTTTTGTGAGATCATCTTTGTCACCCTAGCTTTGATTTATTTTCTTTATCATCTCCATCTTTATTTCTTGTACTTCATCATTTTGTTTACTTCGTTAAATCAACTACCTAGGCTACAAGTAGGTTTTTGGTAGCTTCTCCACTGTACTTTACATTTTTTGGTCGTATAGACACTAGTGCACCAGAGAGATGCCAGCATGCCACACTGTCATCCCATACCCGTGTTGTCATCCTTGGGCATAGATCTATCTGAGGTACATTTTGGACTTCAAAAACCATCTCACCTAGCTCCAACCTGAATTTAGGGTTTGTAGAGTGACAAAAGCATGTCATAGTTCTCTTCATTCCTGATCCTCACCCCAAAATACCCTTTAAAGCGAGGTAAGTTAGGGCAGCCCTCTGCTCTCAGCTCTCCATGACCTAGAACCTTGACGTGATTGGTCCCCCTCTCTTACAATTAGTAACATGGTTTATGTAATACCATTTGATGGTTTTTTGCAAGTTTATGTCTATAATAGTAAGCATATGGGTAGTTTTTAAGGTTTTCTAATAGGCTATTTTTCCTAAAGGGTTGAGAGTGTCTCTTGTTGGAATTTGTGAGGGTTGAAGCATTGAATGGGATGTGTGGAAATTGCATACTTATTCATGGAGATATTGTAGATATATTTTGTTTCAAATGTGTTCATGGAGACTCTAAAGATGTATTATAATTATTTCAAATTGCAGAATAATACACGAGTGATGGATTCTCTTGGAGGCTAGGGTTTTTCCTCTTGAGGATTTTCTCAAGGTATATCTTATGTTATCTTTGTTAGATTTTTGTTTATTCTCATGCATATGGATTATGAATACTTGATAACATAGACCTATCTATTTGGGCAATGTGGGAATTGTCTCAAGTGGCTTCATATTTTTTGTTAGATGGTAGATATGGAAAAAAATTAAAGGGAGTTATATATTTTTATTTATTGGTAGAGGCTATGAGTTAGAGGGAAATAGAGTACATTTAGAGGATAGTGGATTTGGTAGGATAGTAGACTAAATCTATAACCTGATAGATGGAAGGATAAATTTAATTATAGCTACATGTGAGTGAACATTTTTAAGATGGAATTAAGCCATTTTTCATTGATAAACTTGGATTGGACGTTTCATTACAAATACCATTTGCATGTAACTTTTCTCAATTTAAACATAGGATTTTTTATGATTTTAATTTGGTTAACTTGGATTAATATTTAAAAACAAGAATGAGATTAAACATAACACAAAATAACTATAGACTAATAGTAAACCTATATTATTCAAGTAAAGGTATGGCGGTTCTTGAGGGCTCGCATATATACTATCTAAAAATTTGGGGATACCTAGGAAATATAAATAGAAGGTCACCATGCTAGTTCCTTGTTGATAATAAGCACTATTTCTACAACTCAAAGGTATAGTATCAATATTTTCTCAAGGCTAACCACTTATTGATGCACCAATTAAAGATAGTCACTAATCTTAATCTAGGATAATATTTTTACCAGCACCCTCTATATACAACAAGTATATGTGAGGCTTATTTATATGAATTAGATCACACATAGAAGTATGTTCAACCTAAGTATAAGTGAAGTTCACTTTCTTACAAGAAAGGGTGTCAAGGTTATTACAAACGCAATGATAACTCTTTTGGGGTACAACTTTCATTCTCACCCTTTTTATACCCCACTACAATATGTAGTTGGGTCCATTCAATAAGGTTATAAATTTAAAGGAACGTCTATTTTTATCCCAATATCACCCTAGGGATCAAGAGGAGAGTACACACTTATTTTTATCCCAAATCCAAACAGACAATGTTAATTCTAAATATTAAATATATCAATAAATAAAGTAAACAAAACATACATAAAAGAGAGAAAGGTTTGATAAAAGCAGTCTAATATCAAAATCCTACAAAACCACATACTAATAGTTTTATTATTTATTCCTACACTCAAAGAAAACTAGAAATAAAATTAAATCTCTAAAAGAAAAGAAATCACCTTATGAAATATAAAAATGGAGGTTATCGATGGATTCTTTATGATTTTCTAGTACATTTGAGAAAAATGACTTCAAATATAAAAAGTATGTCTCAAACTATAGTTAAAAAATAAATCTCTCAAGATCATTTCTTAGCATAAATATAGAAATAAAATAATGTTAAAAATATATCTAAACATTTAGATTGCAAATTGCTAAAAATAGATATAACTTAATTACACTTTTAAAAATTAGCATCATAGAGTCAAATTCAAAAAACATGATATATCCCTTGATTCTCACCACAAATGTATTTAATATAACCACTTTTCAAAAATATATTAAGACATGATCATTTCAATGAGTACAAAATCATTTTTTTGAACACTTGTATGAGTCACACAATTGTCTATAGTAAATTCAACCCTAAATTGATAAAATAAGAAAAATAATGAAAAATCAACCTAAAAAACTAAGGATAGACAAGGGAGATGTTCCAATTTGGGGTGTTAGAGAGACACGGAATCCCAATTTGAGCTAAAGATAATTAGCTAAATACTATAAGAAAACTCAAAAATTCAATTAAAAGACACACTCAAGATTAAGAAAATGAATGTAAAATAAAAAAATGTGAATTGAAATATATAAAGTAACTGAACCTCCATGATATTTTTGTGTTCATGAAGATAATATGTAAATTCTATAAGCTTACAATTTACTTAATTTGACAATATAAAATTTTATTGAAGGACTTGATTTAAATAGATTAGGAGAGGTTGATTTATATAATTAAGTATGTATTATGAAGATGGGTGGTTGAAATGTATTGGCTACTTAAGTAAGTTACATTTTAGAGAAAACTAAAGAATGAATGGTTAATATTGATTACAAATGGATGGATGGGATCAATCAAGATTAACTTATTTTATGATGGGTTTTAAGGCTTCATTTAAGGATATCTTTGTGTCAATCAAATTGGCATTTAAAGATGTAGGGTAGAAATGAATTTTCAAGATGTAAGATAAGTTTGGTTTTGTGGGTGTGCATATGTTTTAAATGAATCTACATAAATTTTAAATAGTCATGTGAATTTTTTAAATCGTTTATTAATTTGTGGTTGATGAAGAAACTTGATTATATTTATTTTTTAATAAGTGAGTTAAATAATATAACAAACTAAATAATAAACGCTATTTTGTTAATTAGTGAAAATGAATTAGTTTATTTATTTTGAATTAAGAATGGAAATTAAGCCAATTTATTAAAAAAACAAAATTATTTAATTAATTAGATAGATTATGATGGCATGGTGTTAAATATGATATAATAAGATTATTTTAAGTGTGGTGTTAAAGTGTGGTGAATTTCACGTATTGATAAGGCTCACATAATTTTATAGAGATTTATTATTCCAGTTAAAGATTTGTAACCCAAATCATGAGTGATACATTATGGCTCTATGGAAAAAATGGTTGTCCAACACCTTGTTCTTTTAAGGCCAAGATTTTCCATTTATAACTCACCATATGAAGTGTATAAAATCACTTACAATATTGATATATAGTTATGAAGAAGATAACTTAGGCATAAATAAATACACAATGAAGAGACAACAATAGTAATATTATAATTAGGACCTAATATATATTATTTTGTGGATCATTACAATTATCATAAATTATATTAATATGAGTACTTTCAAAATTAGCGTCATGTGCTTTGTCTAAGGGTGCCCTAATAATTCATAGAATGAAGATTAAGTAAAATATAAATTTCTTGGAGAAATGATGTTAAAGTAACCAATTAGTTAGGACTTGAGTAAAAATATTTTTCCTTATAATGGATGGACAAAATTGATACACAATAATTTGGAAATACAGTATGATTCTCTTATTATTATAAAGTTTAATAGGTGATGAAAGGTAAAGGAATTAAAAACCAAGGAATTGGTCCATATAGATCCCTCAATGATATAATATAGTTTTTTTGACAACATCACTTGGAATACTATATTAATTGTGAGATGCATAATTGTGAGATGCAGAAGAATAAGTGGAGAACTAATCACACCAAGTGAGTCTTACCTAACATTATAAAATCCCTTTATAATGACCCTGTGTTTTAAAAAAATGGATGAATCAACATTAACTATATCTAAACACAAAAATTACATGCTATAAATGTTTGAAACAAAATTCATTATGCACCAAATCATTTTTAGTTCTACATACATGCAGATAGAAATATTCTATAATAGTAAGTGTTATTTAATAACTTGATGATTAGGTTTCTGACAAGTTTCAAATAAACATTTTTAAAACAATATAGATAAGATCAAGAAAAAAATAATCTCTATCAAATTAATATAAAATATTTTATTAATTATTTCTAAATTACTCTATAAAATGTACCAATATATATCTTAGAGGTAGTAACAAGATACTAAAGATAAATATTCACAAGAATGTTCTTAAGTTGATGAATTAATAAAAAACTAGTTATTATGCTTGTTATAGACATCATGTAAAATATTTTTGGAAGTAATCTTGTGAAACTTATGAAAATTTTGAATATAATAGAGAAATCGCGTTATCATAATTAGATAATTAAAAATAATTGCAAAGGCATACAAATAAATCCATAATTATAATCACTATATAGATTGCTCTAGGATAAACCCAAGGGCAATGTAGGAGCACATATATTAATAAAAAAGTATAAATCAATAAAATAAACATTGATAAATACATATTATAGGAGTTATTTTCATAGATTTACTAGATATTTCTAATGAATTACAATATGTCCTTAAATACAACACCCAAATAGTAAATCCAAACATTTTATGTTTGAAGCCAATTCATAATGAATAGATGATATAATCAAAATAATCACAAAAAATCAAATTTAAAATTTACTAATAAAACTTAAAAAATAAGGGCGGGGGCCCTAGCTCGGTTGGCTAAGTAATTCTGTTGCGGCTCTGCTGGTCATGAGTTCTAGTCTCCCCCATCCCGTGGTACCGGAGGGCGTGTCGCGCCAGCGCCGCCGGTCACGTTAAAAAGTTTACCAGGCGCACTGCAGTTTATAGGGGGTCGTGCTACCCAATTCCTGCAGTCTAAAAAAAAACTTAAAAAATAAAGATTAAATATAAATCTTAAAAATAAATTATAATAACCATAAACTAAGATTAAATTATTTATAATTTTTATTTTTAAAAAAACATTATTTATATAAATTGATGAAAATAAACTCAAAACACATATTAAAAAACAAAAAAAAACACAATCTCATACAATTTTCACCGTTACAATATTCAATGTCTAGTTTATTTCCATAAAAGTGAGATTATAGTTGTGATTAACTATTATAATTTTCATTGTCACTTTTATTTATAATTGTGATTCAATCTCTCTAAATGATTTATCGAGTCAAATCCTCAGTATTCAAAAACTTCTGCAGGACAAATGAAAAGATCGGAAAAAATATATGCGGGAAGCACGACTAATATGGCTGCTTTTTCTTTTTTATCAATTATTATTATTAATTCATATTGCTTTCACAATTGAACCACTTTAAATGGTTCGATTTTAAATTTTTCCATTGTCTTTCCAGCGAGGATTAATTTTTTAGATGTGCTATTATTGTCAATTTTAAATGCGATGGGCCCCCCTCTACTAAGAATTGCAATTACAATGGGCCTCTACAATCGCAATATAGTGAATGTTAAAATTCTGGCAACAATATCAGTCAAATTTTACACAACCTCCTGGAACAGACAGCTACCCATTTCCATTTTTTAAAGTCCACTAAGGGAGAGGAGTCAATGGTGGGTAGGGTAACTTTGAGTGAGGGATCTACGTCATCAGTGTTCGAGTGGACAAATTTTTTTTGCCACATTTCTTGCCCATCAAGCTGGCATCTCCTCTTTTTTTTTTCTCACAATAATTGGACACGTTTATCAATGCTTTCAGACCATTTTTCAAAAACCACAAAAAAAGTTATAGACCTATTGTCACACGGCTAGAGTAGAGCATGGATCGAATGCCCCTTTTCTCCCTGAGAAGTCAACCTTGTGCGGCACTGCTCAACCATACTCACAACTCCCTTGCGGACGATCCCTTTCAAGTTCTCAGATTACGCCTTTTTGCTTGCGAGTCCTCCATCTAGAAGGCACTCGACTTCTACAAGTACATCGCGGAATTATGCACCTGCGAGCTGCTATGAGCCCTTCAACTTGCATGGTCTGACCATGTCTAACTTTGTTCACTTCCTTGAATGGTTGCTACATCTTTCTGCAGTCTTGGTGATTCCACCGAGTCTTCATCCTTCGTGTCCCCCATAGGACAACTGATTACTAAACCCGTTCACCTTGAATTCTAAGTTCGCTCTTCACACAGACCGACTCTTTGAGCTCCCGTGGATCCAACGTCAAACTCCTTGATGAATTCCTTTTAGCTCTTTGAGGGCTTAACTTCCTCCTTACTACATTGAGCCTGAGATCCTTGATTCACTCGGTCCAATGACTTCAAGGATTATGCACTTTTGATCTCACATTCCTACTCAGCTGCTTCTCAAGGCTGGCTTGGTTCCACCTTTCTATTGGCATCTCGTTGCATCGAGCAACCCTTCGGAGATCTTGCACCAACGATACCAATACGGATCTTCTGTATCCCTTCCTTGCTGTCCCATTCCTGGGTGACAGGCAACCTAACTGGCATCCAACCTTGCTCCAGTTGTACACCATACGGGTGAGTCCGGCCCCTGAGTTCCTCACTTGGTCCTACTGTGGAGGACTGAGATCTTCCCCAAGCTTATACCAACACTCGATAACACTCGTGGTGCCCATGTGTGCCCTGCACGACATGGTCTAGCTCTTCTTTGCGGGGAGTGCACCTTCACATTGTGCGACTCCTCAACTTTGCGCACCCAATGCTAAGAACTAGCCTTAGCTCTTGTGTTCCCACGCTCATATGAGATTGCCGACTCGGATATGTAGCTCACCAAACCTTGCGTCTCGCTTTGCCTCATCACTGGGGATGAGTTCCAACATCCAGCTCCCTTCGGTAGCACACCTTAGAGCTATCTCATGCTAGCCCGGTTACTTGCATTCATAGGGTTCGGGATGTTGAGTTTACCACACAACCTCTCCCATTATGGTCAAGGCGGAATGAGACCTTACCTCGTCCCTAATAACCATAATGGACACTTGAGTCACTTGCTTGACTCGAGGCAGGAGCTACTTCTGTTTCGCTCCTGGAAGGAAGAGCACGAGATACCCTTTCCATTTGGTATCCTGCCGTGAACTCTCGGTGCACTTGATTGCATCCCTATGGTGTTCCATCTTTCGAATGACCATACCTCCCTATATAAGCTATTAGTCCAAATCCCAGCAGGCGGTAGGATGACACCGAGGAATGGGCGAAGACCCCAATTTCCTCCTTAAAGCCATCCAACACTAGGGGTCTGGTTAGCTGAACCCCAGCTCCCCAATTTCTGCCTTTACGACCTGCACTACTTCATAGCTCATAGGGTCTTTCACTTTGCATTGCAGACTCTTTAACTAGCCTGACTGACTCTTATGTCATGGCTTGGCATGACCTCTGCAGACCTTCATCACCTGACTAACTCTTGGACGAGTCCAACTCGCCTTGTAGCATTGCACCCCTTGACTGGCACAACCTACCTTAACTCGCCATGACTTGGCATGACTCGGCACTCCCCTATGCTCCATGCTGCATTTTGTCCATGCTACCATGAGTAACTCGGCCTTGTCGCTAGAACCATACAGTCCCAACTCGCCTCGACACTTTCTGCAACACTAACACTAAGCGCCTAGCTTCCAAAGCAACTCGGTCACTTAACTTGACTACGGACTTGGATTGCGCCTCACGGCTTAGCTAATGCCCAACGGATCGCCGGATGGCTCCTCGACTTGGTGTGACCTGGGACAAGTCCTAGACTCTACGTCCAATAGACTCCTTGTGTCCAACTTGCCTCACCACTGTGACTTGCCTTGGCTCATGCATTGGCATTCGCACCGCGCATAACTTGCAATACCAAGGGTTCAGCTCGGCTGAACCGCACTCGGACTTGTTCCGGTGCTCCTCGAGCGCACCGCTCACTTCAAGCTTGTGACACCTATAGTGGGTCACTAAGTCATGTAATATTGATATGCTGTTGTGGCATTACATGATTGGTCAGTTTGTTTATTTTTTGAATTAAAGTGATTTACATTTGGATATTAAGTGTAAATTTATTGGCAGTTTTATTGCCCAAAAGTAAGCCCCAGACTGTCCAAACTAGACCCAGGCTGTCCAAAACTATACCCGCAGACTACAGTTGGCTCCTCTCCCTTGGTGACCTCTATTCTTGACTTGAGTTTTACTCTAACTTTAATGGGCACGTTGACTTGTACATTGACTTGACTTGTGCCCCTGACTTTAACGAGCAACTTTACTTGTACTTTGACTTGACTTGTGAACCTGACTTTAATGGGCACTGAGGAAAATGATGCCCATGTCTATATTTCTAATTGATCGCCTCCCAGAACTGACCCATGCTGTGTCTCATACCTAGTTGGCTTCAGCGATTAAAGGAAGAACAAGATGAAGTACATCTGTTTTTCCTTTCGACCTTACAAAGCATCAATTTTTCTTCCAACCCTCCTCCTTTCGCTGGTTGTAATGAATTTTCCTTCAGTCATATGTACTTACCTATGGCACAGCTGCGATAATTCCTCAACTTTCACCGATGGCAGCACTTACTCCACAAACTTGAATTTAGTTATCAACGATCTGGTTCGTAATGTAGCTCAAAGTTCAGGGTTTAACACTTCTTCCCATGGCCAATCTCCCAATAAGTTCTACGGTCTGTTGCAGTGTACTGGAAATATATCCCCTCTGAATTGCTCAAACTGTGTGGTGGAAGCGAATAGCAGTATTCAGGAACGTTGCGGCAACGACATAGGTGGGCGGATATGGTTGGATGACTGCTTCATGCGCTATCAAAACTCTAATTCCATTTCAACACTAGATACTAAAGGAAGTATCTTGGTGAATACGATTAGTATAACCGGGGAGGATTTCAAGTCCACAACCAGTAGCCTTCTGTCGAATCTGTCGAACAAGGCTTACATACCTGCAAATAAGGGATTCGCTGCTGGATCAGCCAATTACTCTGCTTCAGGAATGTTGTACGGTTCAGTTCAGTGTTGGAGAGATATATCAATGAAAGATTGCAGAAAATGCTTGGCTACAGCATTTTCTCTTCCTTTGCAGGCGTAGCTATTAAAAGTTTCAGCCTCAGATTATATGCCAGAGAATCTCCGTTGTAGCCAAGTGAAGATAATACAGTAGTAGTTAATAAAGAGGTGCATATTTTTTTGTGAAGAAGTTGCCAAACCTTGAAAGGAAGGCAGCAACATTGTTAAGCAGGGGTTGTAGCCACCAAAGAGGTAGCGAGCCGCAAGTAAAAGAAAAGATTGTAGTTCTTGCTATGTCACCAGTCAAACAACAAGGAATCAATGTTCAAAAGAGAAGTCAATCTGAAGGACCAGATCCTGATTCGTTACCTAATTGTGATTGAATAAGTGATTGTAAATGGATATTTAATAAGATTTTGTGTAGAGATTCATTTTTTTATATTATAAGGATTTTAGAATAAATTAATTAATGTAGACAATTGAAATCATGTACTGTCGATTATCCATTACTCTCCGTAATAAATGTTTCAACTAGCTGCTATACTACGTGGTCTCTATGTGGTCTGTAGAATTTGTATTGTATTTCCCTTATAAATTGAATACAATCAACAGATATGAGAGTGCTCCAATTTGTATACTTATTTGTGTGTGTTTTTTTTTTCTCATGTGAGAAGCTAATGGACCACCAAGCACATGCTTGGGAGGGAGCTTGGACTTGAGAATCTCCAGAGCTATGAGATCTAAATAAGGAGGTGTCTTGAAACTTCAATATATAGTTATAGTTTCATGCATATATTTCAATTAAATCTAATTATTTCATTATACAATTTTATTTTATTTTATAATAGGCATCGAGTGTCAAAAAATACAAAGAGGGGTATAATATATAGTGTCGAAACACCTTAACAAAAGTGTTATAGTTAGGAACCACACTAGAAATTTGCATATTACATCATGTCATATGCAAAATTACATATTATCAAATTAACACTATCCTTAATATCAAAACAAATAACCAATATCTAGTAGATCATTCCTAGCAACATCTTTGATTATTATCATTCTCATAGTAATTGTTTAATAGAAAAATTAGAGTTCACATCAAGATGATGAACCACTAATCTTTCTACTAAAACATGTGATTATGTGTATCATATGATGCAAATAACAATCATAAATCAACCCTAATTGTTATAGCAATGAAAAGGGAAGTTTTGAGAGGCTAGAATGATGTGTGCCTTGTAGAAATCTTGTTGTTTTTAGGCCACAAAAGACTCATTCGCCTTTAGTGGCGAATGGGTCCCTGTTAAGGTTCTGGAAATTGACTTTTGGGTTTTATTCCTCTCAGTGTTCACTCCTAGATCCTAGGTTTTCATTGCTTCAAGCCCTACTAAGGACTCATTCACCTTTAGTGGCGAATGGGTCGTTTTAGGGTATCAGAAAATTGACTTTTGGGTTTTGTACTCCAATTTTTGCATTCTTAATTCCCAAGTTTTCAGCTCCTGAAAGTCTAGAATAAATTTTGTAGCCTTTCTTTTGTGTTCTTGCACTATGGATGACAACTTTGCAACTCTTCAACTTTGATAATTTTGCTCCAAATCTTGCTCTCTTCTTGATCTTCAACCTATAAATTTGCAAACACACATTGAAGAGAAGAAAAAGTTTTGGGAGAAAGAGTAAAAATAGTAAATAAACCCAAAAATGCAAAGTAACACTTGAAAACAGAAGATTAAACCTTAATCTAAAGAAACCTACAAATGGTTGAAGCTTGATCCAACCCTTTTTATTTTTCTTTTATGTTTTATGTTTTTTTCTTTTTGACATTGAATGTTTGAACATCTTGTTTTGTTGCATATCATACACCTTGTGTGTGTTCTCTCATGCTTGTGTTGGTTTGACATAGGATCTTGGATCCTGGGGGCTTGGCCACCTCTTTTCATCTTTTTCATCCTTTTTCATCCCCATTGGTACACTTGGACCCCTCTTGAATGTCTACTTTAGTGTGAATTTGAAGCGGGTTCATCCTCTCACTAAAGTGGGGGCTAAATGTACTGTAGAAAAATGTCATCATTTACATTTTCACAATTAATTTGGGAATGATTAACATTAAAATGGACCTAATGTCGCCTTGATCTAGTGTTGTAATGTGTTTTACACATTCACATTGGATTTAGGGCCCTATTAAGCTAAATTGACCTAATTTTGCCTTAATGTAATGTTGTAAAGTGTATTTATTTACACCTTCACATTAATTTTTGGACCCTCTTACATTTATGACCTTCATATCATTATTAATAGGCAACTAATACCCTATATTATGCATCTCGAGGCTTATTTCAACTAAAATCCTGGCAAGATCAACAAATACACTTAATTTTCCAACTCCTCAATATTTCCTCGACCTAAAAAGGCTTGGTGGGACCCATATGCCACCTTAGGCATATGAGTCCCATCCAAATGGGACCTATATGCCACAAGTGGTGTATGAGTCCCATTTGGCCCCTTTTTTAGGGTTTTGAGTAGGAAATTAGGGTTTTAAGTTCAAATTTCATGAATGTCGGCCTCTAGGATCTAGTAAATGGTAAGTTGAATTGATTTTCTATATAAAAATGTTCTTAAATCCTTATTTCATTAATCCTTCATGATATCAACCTAAGCAATCAAGATTTAAGCATTCTAAGACTTCACAAGAGCGTCAAGAGAGTTTACAAGAGCATTTCTAAGGCATTAAAGGGTAGAATTCTTCACCATTTGTTGCAGCAATTCAAGATCCATCATCATGTCAAGATCATAATGCATCAAGTATGTTGTTGAGCTAGTGTTGTGATGGAGCATTGAAGATCCACTTGCCAACATTGTTTCATATCCAATTTAAGGTCAAGGTCTACATTCTACATGGCCACTTCATGTTATATTGTTGATTTACATCTCAAGATGTCATTTAATGTATCATTGTTCATGTTTCTTATTCCATGCTTCATGTTCATATTTCCTCGTTTCATCACAAGGTTTAATTAACTAAATGGGGTTTGACCAAGGTAAACCCCTATTTCCTAACAAATCAACAAGTTTTTCTCTCTTTACATGTGTGATTGTAGATCTAGGTGTTTTGAGACTTAAAGGATCTATGAAGATTAAGTTACAAGATTGTAGAAAGGTTGTCAAGTTGTCACCTTGTTTGCAAGATCACGAAAAATAACCTACAAGTCATAATTGAGAGTTTCAGATCTAGAAATGAAGTATGGAAGGAAGAGCAGGGATAGGAGAGAAAATTCGGGTCTTGACCCTCCAAAAAAGTAGAGTGGGACTGATACACCACTTGTGGCGTATGAGTCCCAATACAACACATTTTCCAGATTTCAATGAATTCAGATCAACCACTGTGAGATTCTAGTTTTGGCACAAAAACCCTAGTCTAGGACTAAATCACCCAGACTGGCATATGAGTCCCAATGGGAACTAAACAATAGGTTTTTAGGGTTTTGGAGCTTGTTTTGACCTCATCAGTCTCCCAGGTGCACCTCTGTACTTTGTCAATCTTTTATTCTACATTTCAGTTTCATTTCCTAGGTCATTTAGTTAGGTTTTGCATGGTACTTTGCATGTTACATTTATTTCTTGTCTTTCCAATGCCTAACTTGGTGGTGAACCCTCTTTTAGTCCTTAATCACACCCTAGGACATCCCTATTGCAAATCTATTTATCTCATTCCATCCTTGGATTGAGATCTCTAGGGTTTTCTTGAATGAGAAGCGAAGAAAACTTGTTCTATTTCCTAAATTATAGAGCTACAACTTTCAACCTTTCATTTTGGTGAACCTACATTTAGAAAACCTTATTTTTGATTTGGAGTGCATCATAGTCCTAGATCTAGCTTGCATTAACTTTGCATTAGGGTTTGCATTAGTTAATTTGCATCTAGGGTTTCAAAATCTTGCATTAGTGAAAGTGCATAAAGGTTGTATTTTTGCATCTTGCATCATTGAAATCTATAATTGCAATTAGTCTAGACATCATATAAACCAGAACCCTTAACATTCACTCAGAATTTGTTGATTTCAATGCAAAAACCTTAAACTAGGACTCATACGCCCCTCTGGGTCATTTAGCCCCAGTACAAGTGGTTTTTCCTAATTTTTGGGAGTTTTGTACTATGTGTTTTTCACTGTTTGAACCCTTGAAAAACACTGATTGGGACTCATATGCCCCTTTGGATGATTTATTCCTAGATCAGACCTGAAACTACCTTTAACAGCATTGAAAACCTTGTTTTTGTAGTTTCTAAGCTTGTTGATAACATATAGTATCAGTCTGGAAAGTCTCGGTAACTTCTGTTTTACACATGTAGGTCAAAAACATCAATTTAGGGCAGTCATTTTTGAATTCTTCCTAAATTAATGCACTAGAAAACATCATCAAATCTGAAAATGATCACATTTCTAAAACTTTACATAATATGGATAAAAGTACTTTTCACTTTTGCATACACAATGTTTACATTCATGAAGCTTTGCATAAGTTTGATAAAGGTGTTTTTCATCTTTGGATATACATTGTTTGCATTCTTAAAGTTTTGCATACATGGGATAAAAGTGTTTTTCATCTTTGGATATGCATTGTTTGCATTGTTGAAGCATTGCATAAGATGGTTAGAAGTACTTTTCATTCTTGGTCAAACAATGTTAGTATCTTCTCTTTCTGGGTATGCTAAGAAAAAGTTCATATCCCCTCCCTATGAGAATGCTTTAGCGAAAGAGAATATAATCTTGGGCAATCATAACAATCATATTCATTCTTCTCCTAATATCTCTCCTATTTGTGAAGAAGATATTTTGGTGTTAAGAGAACCAATCAATGATATTTTTGAGAGTCCTTGTTGTTTCTCTCCTCCTATCTCTCTTATTGGGCAAGACATTGATGAACAAGAGGAAACAATCATAGTTAATTATGACAATCACATAACACAACAAGAGACCATTGAAACTTCAACTAGCCTGCATTCATCTCCTAACATCTTCCCCTCTTGTGATAATGTTATAAATGATGACGATATGTTGGTGTTAGATAATCGAACCTTTAATATCTATGAAAACCCTCTTTATGTTTCTTCCCCTGTACCTATCCTATTTTAGAAGACATTATGGGATGGGTGTGTACAAGAAGTCGAGTCTACTTTTTGGCCAAAAAGTGGAAGTATTTTCCTTGATTTTCAAAATTTGTGACATTTGACCTTAAAATTTGAAGCACTTAGAGATAGAATCTTGGAAAAAGTCACTGATCATAAAATGTAGTACTCGGAGTCTAGTTTCCAAATATGTAATTTATTTCAATACCTAGATGATAAAAATTGATTTTCAATAGGAATTTCTAAAAACAATTGTTTAAAGTTCACTTTTTTTGTACCATACCATGTACGTGTACGTCATCCATATTTTGACCTAAATAATCATATTTTTCAAAATCCTTTTGGGAAAATATTTGTAACTCACTGAAGCACGTTTTCGATATTTTTTGTTAATTTTTTATTGGCCATATTTGTTGTTTTGAAAAATCATCGTGTATGTCACACATAAGACGACCTAAACTTATCATTTTTTGATTTTTTTTTCAAATTGAAAAGAATTGTCTGAGGTATGTTTTGGTTCAATTTGTTTTACAAAAATATATTTTAATAAAAAGTTATTAAAATACTTTAGAAAAAAACTTGATATTTCAAGTTTATGGACCAGTTTCATCATAAATTAATTGAAAAATAGAAACAATAATCTAATTGTAAAAAAATATATATATTTAGAATTTTCATTGTCTCATCTATAATGGGTTTTAATTTCATCTAAAAATTCTTCAAAATAGGACTTCAGACATATGTCCAAAGTCACTATTTTTTTGTGACATTGCCATGACCTTCGAGGTGCAGGTCAAACCAGGGCCAAAGCTTAGGTTCGGTTCCCCAAGCCATTTCCCAAACCAAAAAACAAGCAAAAAACCCAACCAAAAATTCATATTTAAAAAAATAGGATCTCGTTCTAAAATGGGATCCCATTCTAAAACGGGATCCTGTTTCATAAAAAAAATATATTTTATGCTTTTACGAAATGAGATCCCATTTTGCGAAATAGGATCCCATTTTCAAAATTTTCAAAAATGAAAATTTTCATTTTAAGAAATTTTTCAAAACGGGATATTGTTTTGAAAAGTTTCCAAAAATGGAAATTTTCATTTTGAAAATTTTCAAAACGGGATCCCGCTTTGCAAAGTTTCCAAAAATGGAAATTTCCATTTTTGGAAAATTTTCAAAATGGGATCATCTTCCAAAAATGGAATTTTTTTTAAAACGGGATCCCATTTTTTTAAAGCCGATTTGCAGTTTTTGTCTAAGGAAAAAACTTCCACGTTTTGTGGATTCATCTTCTTGCATTTACCTAGACAAAAAAATGAGAGTATAGATAATCATGACAATCACATTGGTTCTTCTCCTAGTATCTCTCCTAGTTATGAAGAAGATACTTTGATGGTAGAAAATGCAATTGATGAAAGTCATTAGAATCTTATGTGTCTCTCTTCCCCTAGGGAAAATATTATTGAACAAGACAATGACATTATTGATAAACAAGAAAGTCCAACCATTGATGACTTCCTTACTTGTGATGAAGTCATTATAGAAGAACCAACCATTGAATTTCATGAACATCTAGCTTGTAGTTCTCCTAAAAACTCTCCTACTAGGAGATATCATGGTGGAAGAAAATGACAACATTTCAGCTTCCTTAGATGATGGTGAAAAGATGACACTAGATTCCCATCCATTATAAAGACATCAAACCCAAACCACTAAGGTTATGAGTGCACAAGTGTCCATTAGATCCCCCTTGATTAATGGACCTCCTACATACCCTGTGGGATATCCTAAAAATATCTAATTATTTACCCACCCTCACAGTGACCACAAACTCAAAACAAACCCGAACTTATCTTTTACCCACCTAAGAATAATGTTTTGCAGCAACCGATTTATAACACTGAAGTACTCATACATGTAACACTAGAAACAATCTGCACAACCAAGACAAATACCTTCAACATCCATCCCATTGCCTAACCCTATCTTTCCTGGTCCTCCTCATTTACCTTTACAAAGCAAAATGGAGTACAATCTTATTGAACAACTAAAGTTCATACTCCTACTAAGATATCATTATGGGACCTTATTCAAGCCTCCCCTCATTACCATAACATGATTCAAAATTCTTTACAACAAGTTCCAATCCCTTCTAATCCGCAACTGAATGACATCTAGTAGCTATGATTCAAGGAATAAATATTGACATTGTTTTCCACCAAAGTGAGCTCCCTCCTTTTGAAGCACAAAAACAACATGATGCTTTCATGATAATAGCTAGATACAATAGAACAAGCATAAAGCAAACTCTTTTCGACAATGGCTCCACTCTTAAAGTGTGTAGCATAAACCTCTAGAATATGCTTGGTGTGGATAAATCAAAAATTCAACCTGATTCTTTATCTATTCGCGAATTCGAAGATGTAGGAAAACACTGGCTTGGTGTGATCACTTTACCTATTAAAGTAGGAAAGGCCACATTAGAAACACCGATCCATGTTATGCCTCATGATTTTTCATATAATCTTCTTTTAGGTGGACTGTGGATTCATACAATGAATGGGGTGACTTATACTATTCATCATATAATGAAGTATGTCTACAACAATAAAGTGTACACAATCAAAGCTAACCTTGAACCAAAAAGTTTAAACATTGAGAAAAACAAGGAAAATCCTTTGAAAACATTGACACCAACTACACAAGTAGAACCCGTGCAACAAAAAGACAAAGGAAAACATATTGAGGAAATCACAAAGCTAAATTAGAATATGATTAGGGTTCCTTATATTTCACATCATTCATGGGAGAATAAAAGATCATATTTAAAAAACACTCAAAATGGAAAAGAAAAAGCATAACACAAAATTTAGAATACCCTTCGAAAGCATCCACCTCAACCACTTTAGAAGAAGAAGCAAATTATACATCAAACTTTGATGAGATAGACTATCAACAACCACCGAATTCAAAAGAAATGAAAAATATTTATGGAAGAGGTTATGAACTTATGAAACAACTTGGATATAGTGGAAAAGGATGTGGTGCTAGAGAACAAGGTATTTGTGTCCCTATAGAGCCTAACACACAAGAAAAGACTAGCAGTCTTGGTTATTTTCCTTCGAATGAAACAAACAAGCCTTCACTCAATATCAAAACTCTTACAAAAGATTCTTCTAAGCCAACTTTAACATTAGTGCATCCTAAACTAATAGACACAGTTAGTGGTCTTGAATATTATCCTTTGAAAGAAATGAAAGAAACAATGAAATCCTTGCTTAATATCAATTTCACTACACAAAACACTAATGATTTGAATTCGATAGATTTTACACCCTCCTATAAAGGAGAGTACAAAATTTCACAATCTAAAGAGTCTTGTGTAAATATAACATCATGTACTAAGAAAGAGATATTTTGTCGCAAAATAAAGGAACATCTTCTATTCATCAAGAGAGTATCTTGTTGAGACTCCTCCAAGATCGTTTGACATCCCTCCCTCCAAGAACATGAAATAAATTTTACTACAAGAGTTCATTTTGTGCATATCATAGAGTTCATGGCCATTCTACTAATGAATGTAAGGCTTTTGGTAGTAAAATTCAACATCTTAAGGATTGTGGTTCTCTCCCTTGTGTTGAAGAAACTAGTTCCTCTAATTAATACTAATTTTCATTATATTATGTTTCTCATCAATCATCTCAGCTCATCCTTGTCTTGCACTAAGTGGAGGCAATGGGTTAGTTAGCCTTATCCTTGTATGGCACTTGTCATTGTCTCTTTTGGCTAGTTGACCATCTTTCATGTACATATAAGAACAAGCTTGGGATGTGGAAGACATTCCTTAAGTTGGCTTACTTGTGACATATTGAGTTATACATTTTGGGGGCAAACCCTTTGAAATGACAGAAATAGGGTGCCCCAGCTTTGAGGAGATGGAGCACAAGGATATGGTTCTTATTTCACTATTGTTCCATTCAAAGAAACCTTAGAAATATCAATCCAAGGATGAAGTGAAGGAAAGAGATCTTGCAATAAGGCATCCTAGGGTGTGATTAAATATTAAAGAAGGGTTCACCACCAAGTTAGGGCTTGGAAAGACAAGAAATGAATGTAACATGCAAATTACTATGCAAAACCTAACTAAATGCCCTAGGAAATTAAAATGAAATGCAAAATAAAAGATTGAGAATGAACAAGGTGTACCTAGAAGAATGATGAGGTCAAAACAAGCTTCAAAATTTCAAATCTTGTTGTTTAATGCCCATTGGGACTCATATGCCAGTCTAGGTGATTTAGTCCCAGACTAGGGTTTTTGTGCTAAAACTAGAATCTTGCAACTTGGTTGATCTGAATTCGGTGAAATCTAGAAAATGTGTTGTACTGGGACTCACATGCCACAAGTGGCATATCAATCCCACTCTTCTTTTTCAAAGGGTCAATACTTGAATCTTCTCTCCTATCTTTGCTCTTCCTTCCAAGCTTTGTTTTTGGGTCTAAAACCATGATTTGCAACATGTAGGCGACTTTCTGTGAAGATAACAACCTTGTGACGACTTAATAACTTTTTTCAACCTTGAAATCTAGTCTTCAAAGGATCTCCAAGTCTCAAGACACCTAGATATGCAATTACACATGTAGAGAGATAAAAACTTGTTGATTTGTTAGGAAATAGGGGTTTGCCTTGGTCAAACACCATTTAGCTAATTAAACCTTATGATGAAACAATGAAGTTCATGAGCATGAAACATGAAATATGAAACATGAAAAATGATACCTTGGATGATGTCTTGAGATCTGTGAATCAACAATCTTAAATGAAGCGGCCATGTAGAATGTAGATCTTGATCTTGAATATGGGTATGAAACAATGCTTGCAAATGAATCTTCAATGTTACAACACAACACTAGCTCCACAACATGATGATGCATTATGATCTTGACATGATGATGGATCTTGAATTTCTGCAACAAATGATGACAAATTTTTCCCTAGAATTCCTTAGAAATGCTCTTGTAAACTCTCTTGACACTCTTGTGAAGTCTTGGAATGCTTAACTCTTGATAGCTTAGGTTGATATCATGAATGCTTAGTGAAATAATGATTTGAGACCTTTTTTATAGGAAATTGATCTAATTTCCCATTCATTAGATCCCAAAAGTTAACATTCATGAATTTTGAACTTAAAGCCCTAATTTCCCACTCAAAACTCTAAAAAGGGGTCAAATGGGACTCATATGCCAGTGCTCGTGGCATATAGGTCTCATCTAGATCGGAATCATACACCCAAGGTGGTGTATGGGTCCCACCAAGCCTTTTCAAGTGGAAGAAATGTCGGGGAGTTGACAAATTAATTATATTTGTTGATTATATTGAGATATCGATTGAAATAATCCTTGGGATGTATAATATAAGGTCTTAGGGGCCTATTAATGATGATATGAAGGTCATAAATGCAAGAGTACCCAAAACTCAATATGAAGGTGTATGTAAATACACTTTACAATATTAAATTAAGGAAAAATTAGGTTTATTTATCTTAAAAGGCTCTAAATCCAATGTGAATTTGTAAAACACATTACAACACTAGATCACGGTGACATTAGTTCCATTTTAATAATAATAATTCCCAAATTAAGTGTGGAAATCTAGAGGGATACATTTTCCATCATTACACCCTTCCCCTTTTTAGACATAGCTTATTGGAAACATATGACTTGGCATTGGGATTTTTGAATAAGCTCTCATATCGTCTTCTACTTTAAAGTAATTTCTCATAGTAATGGTGTTAGCAACTACTTTAAAGTGGTGGAATACATCGGCACTCATATTTCACTACGTGGTTTTCTCTATTCTTGTAATGTGTCCTTTTCTTGGTGGTATTATTCGGTTTGATTTCCTCTGAGAGCATGATATTTATTTTACTTGTCCTATCTTGGAGACATTAGGCACGATGTTCCCTAGGATGAGGCCTTACATGAACTAAGAAAAATCCTTTTGAATGAACCTAGCACTATTTCACATTTACAATAACTATTATATGGCCACCTTGCATAGCACACTTTGCTTGCCTGTGGAGCCATCCTGCTTGTTCATGGGTGTCAAGCATACAAAGTTTTGCATTCCTTATGGATCTTGTTGTTCATATTATGTGGCATCTTGTCAAATTTATCAGGAGGTATAGCTTTTGTATGGTTAGCATATGATTAGAAACCTAAACATGAGAATGACTTTCTCATTATACGGTGAGAAGCTGATACAAAGACATGACTTTCTCACTAAGCCACCCTTTTTGGATACTCACCCAGTGGATAGCCTAAAGTTTTGTTGCCTCAAAGTGAGCATTTATTTTTGGACAAACAAACTAGATCTGATCCACAATGTGTGGGACAAATGGTTGAAGCTTGGTCTAACTCTTTTTATTTTTGTTTTAATTTTTTTTTTCTTTTTGATATTGAATGTTTGAACATCTTGTTTTATTGCATATCATACACCTTGTGTCTTTCTCTCATGCCTATGTTGGTTTGACATAGGATCTTGGATCCTAGGGGCTTGGCCACCTCCTTTCATCCTTTTCATCTCCATTGGTACACTTGGACCCCTCTTGAATGTCTACTTTAATGTGAGTTTGAAGCGGGTTCATCCTCTCACTAAAGTGGGGGCTAAATGTACTATAGAAAAATGTCATCATTTACATTTTCACAATTAAACTGGGAATGATTAACATTAAAATGGACCTAATGTCACCTTGATCTAGTGTTGTAATGTGTTTTACGCATTCACATTGGATTTAGGACCCTTTTAAGCTAAATTGACCTAATTTTTCCTTAATTTAATGTTGTAAAGTGTATTTATTTACACCTTCACATTGAGTTTTGGGCCCTCTTACATTTATGACCTTCATATCATCATTAATAGGCACCTAAGACCCTACATTATGTATCTTGAGGCTTATTTCAATTGAAATACTGACAAGATCAACAAATACACTTAATTTTCTAACTCCCCGACATTTCCTCCACCTGAAAAGGCCTTGTGGGACCCATACACCACCTTGGGCATATGAGTCCCATCCAATTGGAACCTATATACCACAAGTGGTGTATGAGTCCCATTTGAACCCTCTTTAGGGTTTTGTGTGGGAAATCAAGGTTTTATGTTCAAATTTCATGAATGTTGACCTCTAGAATCTAATAAACGATAAGTTGGATGGATTTCCTATACAAACCAAGTGTCAAATCATTATTTCACCAAGCCTTCATGATATCAACCTAAGCAATCAAGAGTTAAGCATTCTAAGACTTCACAAGAGCGTCAAAAGAGTTTACAAGAGCATTTCTAAGGCATTGAAGGGAAAAATTCATCATTTGTTGTTGAAATTCAAGAACCATCATCATGTCAAGATCATAATGCATCAAGCATGTTGTTGAGCTAGTGTTGTGATGTAGCATTGAAGATCCACTTGCCAACATTGTTTCATATCCAATTAAAGATCAAGATCTACATTCTATATGGCCACTTCATGCTAGATTGTTGATTTACATCTCAAGACATCATTCAAGGTATCGTCGTTCATATTTCATATTCCATGCTTCTTATTCATATTTCATTGTTTCATCACAAGGTTTAATTACATAAACGGGGTTTGACCAAGGCAAACCCTTATTTCTTAACAAATCTACAAGTTTTTCTCTCTTTACATGTGTGATTGTAGATCTAGGTGTCTTGAGACTCGAAGGATCTTTGAAGATTAAGTTACAAGATTGGAGAAAGGTTGTCAAGTTGTCACCTTGTTTGCAAGATCACGAAAAATAACCTACAAGTCATAATTGAGAGTTTCATATCTGGAAATGAAGTGTGGAATGAAGATAAAAGATAGGAGAGCATATTTAGGTCCTGAACCTCCAAAAAAGCAGAGTGAGAATGATACACCATAGTGGCACCTTCAAATTTTGCAAATTTGAAGTGCCCATATTGAAAAATTTTCCTTTGCACACTCAAAAGTGCACTTGAAAAGTCTACCTAAGGGACCTACTTTGGAGGGTCATAATTCAAATCCAGTTGATTTTCATGCAAAACCCCTTGGTGGACATACTCATTTGAAATATGTGAATGTGCATGTCATTTTTCAGCTTCCGATGATGAGTTTGGGCAGGGTTTTGAAAAGCGAAGTTGAAGGGTTTTGGCACCTTTTTGTTGTTTACAAACTCTCTATTCCACGAAGTGGCCTCCTGTTCAAGTTGATATTTCACAGCTGGATGATTGTCAAGAAAAACAGATTGTTGCTCTCCATTCTCCCCACATTCATATACTCCACTGTCTAGTTTTAGAGCCTCGAGATATGATTTGCTATTTTTTTTAGATCAAAAACAAATGCAATTTGCTCTGTTTTCACATCTGCATTTTCACAACTTTTCAAGGTGGTCAACTTTGACCCCTAATATCTCGTAAAGAATAATGATTGAAGAGAATCCTTCTTGCGCACATATGTAGTGGACCTAAATGATCTATTGTTTCTAGTGGCATCTCGCCAAGAGTTCATTTGGTATTTTTTCAAGGAGGTGACTGGGTGAGTTTTAATTGGCTCTAAACAGGTGTAGTTGCATAAATGGTTGACCGAGCAGCTTTGACATTGAATATCTTGTACCTCATAATTTTTTTTGCTTAGCCATTTTTTACACTACATTCTTGGGTCAAATTTCTATATGCCTGTGCATTTTCTTGGCTCTTGGAGGTCATTTGACTATTTTTCCAGGGTGATTTTAGAGCGGGCCTGGCTAGTTTTGATCACTATGCACATATGCTTGAAAGCAAATTTTAATGACAATCCAGTTCATTGTTTCACCTCAAATGCATTCAGAGGAAACCTCTCATTAATTCAGGGTTAAAACTTGTTTGAGAATGTTTTTTTTTTGGTCGGGCCCACAAAGGGACCTGACATGTGCCACACCATTTGAGGAAATTCATACATTCAAGGGTTGATCACATTGATCACGCTGATGGAAGTGAATAATATGGTGAAAATATGCAGTAAAAACTCTTGAGGAGAGCACTCAACCATATGAGTGTAATAGTAAGTCATATTTTTCAAATATTGATTCATAGCTTATGAATGCAATATTAGAATTTCTAGCCAAACATAGAGTCTTGTAGATGAGAGGGGTTCTCAAACATTTCAAGATATAAGCTCTTAAAAAATATTTTCTAGCAAAGGATATGGACCCTTCCATCAACTAGATGAAGGTGGTGTTTCACTTGTATTCTCGTGGGATGAAGCCACAACATTATTTAAATCTTGTTGGGTTTATGAATGGTTACATAATAGTGAGGAAAGAAAATCTTTTACACAGGCTAATTTTGTTGAAGTCCCTTGATTTTGGATATGCATGGAAGGTAGATAAAGTCTCATCAATTACTTTATGCTTGCGTGTTGGCATGAAGTTGAGTATGGATGACTGGTTTCAAGCAGTGTAAACAATTTAAACGACACAAAGTGGATTGATACAAAGATTCTTTTGTAGGCATTTCAACTAGAAATTGAAATTACTTGCAACTTTGTGCAGTATGAGTGAAGGGATAGTATGGTGATCAACCTCTGGTTCCTTCAAATTACCTAATGTGCTATAGCATTGGAATTAAGATAGGAAAAATTTTCTACCTAAGAAAGAAGCCATTGTGTCAGCTGAATGGAGATCAAGAGTGGAGATCAAGAGGATGTTTTTGGCTGCAGATCATGGGCCACTATCGTGCCTAATAGAGGAGTTAACTTATGATTTTGATGATGGAATTCATTGTTCTATGAAGCCTGTAAGAACGTGTAAGTACCTCTAGATGAGAGGGTGCATGAGTTACTCCCCAAGGCATTGATCAATCAAGAGTTCAACAAGAAAATAATGTGTAGAATGTGGTAGTCGATAATGATTCAACACTGGGCATTTCAAATGTTGGTTATCATTTTAACTATTATATTGGAAATATTCTGGCAAGATTTTACACAATATAGAAGAGTGCATGGAAGCACTTCATGAAATTGTCAGTGAGGAAGCATCCAAGGCGAGAGCGCTGGAATAGGATATGCACATCCATGAAAGTATAGAGGATGGAGGAATTCTCCTAGAATACTTGGCGCCATGAAGTGAAGGATCCAAAAGTCATGGCAACACATTGTAAGTGGGTTCGAGATGTATTGAAATGTGTTGGCACTGAGCCCATGTGGTGCTTTTGTTGCAAACAATTTGTCACCATTCTCACTGCTAATGTTGGCGCCATTGTACAAAATGGGGGTCGTTTGGATATTACACAACCAGATTTTTGCATAGAATACATCAAGCAACAGTTAAGAAAACATCCTCAGATGCCCGATGTATGGGAAAAATCTAGCCCTTTGGTCTCCTCCTTGTGGAGAGGATAGTATGCGTTTACAGTGAAAATGTATCAAAATTGTTTGAGGAAAATTCTATTTCGATGCAATGAAGGGAAATGTTATTGTAGATGGGCGCCACTGTTTAGGATAGGGCAGGCTCGAGAAACACACTTTAGTGCAGAATAGTGGTATGAATACAATACCCAGGGAATGGTGCATTTGGCACCCACTAATGAATATGAAAATGACATGATTAAATGAAGAAGTTGGGTGTACTCATTTTTCACAGGCCAATGATGAGAAAAGATAGAGATGCATGATGGCTACTACGCTTGAGCCGCCATAGTCAGAGGAGGAGTTGAATCCAGGAAACGCCAAAGTAAAGAGCAAGTTAGGGCAGAGCAAACAGATCAACGACTTGCAGTGAACGAAGATCATGGACGCATCCTGACCGTCGCTCGTTGTCTCGCAAGAATAAAGTGTAAGAAACAAAAATGTTGTAGGGTGCGCGGCGTACTGAGGAGAAATAATGGTGGGCCCATGATAAAAGGTTTTTTAATGGCAAAACCTTTTAAACATAAAGTTGCCTGAGGATATGATATTAAAAAATCCCACTATTTTAAATAAATGATTATTAAATGTACCTGATTAACTTTGGGCCTTTCATTTTAATGGGCGATAGTAAAAGCATTATAAGATGTAAAATGCAGTTAAGGGTGCAGGTGATTTTGCTGCCCTGAAATATTTTAATTTTAAAATGTTTTTCACTTTGCAAGTAAAAGTTTTTTTTCCTATTGGAAAGTAATTATTAAGGAAACGGGTGAATTTTACCCGAGGATAATATTGCTAGACACATATTTTAAAAGTCATGGGTAAAATTATGTTTTCCTCGTAAGTGTTCTTTTAATTAAGGGTGATCCCACAATAGTGGTTTACAATTTTTGACCAATTGATATTTTTTTTTTTTAACAAAATCTTCACATTTGGGCACCTATAGCGATTAAACCGTGAGGAATTTGAAGATGATGCAAACTAGAGTCTTGTTACATTTTGTTTGTAGATTCTAAAAATATTTTTTTCAATTTTTTTGGAATCAGATTGCACTTCTTTTTCCATCTCCCACAAAAAATTGGTTTTTTTCAAAAAACAACATTTTTAAAAAGTGACGCACACCGTATAATGCATAACTTTTTTTCCTTGAAAGATAAAATTCCAATTCTTTCAAATTTATATTTGTAACTCCGATATCTAGTGCTTCCACTTGGTTAGATAGTTTTTTATTGAATATTTTTTCTTTAATCAAGTTTTAAAGTCAAATCAATTACAATTCGAGAATAACACGACCGTATAATGCATAACTTTTACTTGTGTATCAAAATTCTCTTCTTTTTTTTTGTTGGATCAAAGAATCCAATATCTGGTGCACTCATATTTTTAATTTTTTTTTTTTATAATCTTCTATTTTTCCACTTGTGCGAACAGAGAGTTTGTTTTCAGTGAAAACCTATATTTAATAAAACTTAAAAACAGATAGATAATATAATCAAAACATATTAAAATTATATCCGTTGGATAGCTCGTTTTGAGGGGAACCCGATACTAGTTGGGTTTCTGAGATCTCCTCCATTTTCATTCTCAAATCGAGCTTCGAAGTGCAAAATTCTCAGCAATTTTGGTGCCTCAGGAGGCGAGGGTGAAAAAATATGGGTTCGGCCAAATAGTTGTTCAATCAAAGAAAATAAAAATGTTCGGTCGAATAGGGGTTCAACCGAACCCATGTTCAACCGAACCCACACACCGTAGAATAAAAAAATTGATTTTAAATGGGTTTGACTGAACATTCTAAAGATGTTCAGTCGAACACCTTGTTTTTAATATTAATAGAAATATTAATTATATTCTTTTTAAATGATGACTTGAGAGAAAGATATGGAGGGAGTGGGGGTAGGCAGCAAGGCTTAAATTTGATGGCCATATGACCGTATTTAAAGATTTTTGCTGTAGAATACAATCAATATTTTAAGAAGATTGTATCGAATAAAAGGAGATATTTTGGATAAACTGTCAAAATTTATATAGAATTATAATGATATATATGTTTGATTTATATATAATTTTACATACACTAAGGTATATCATAATGTTTTAAGGGCACCCTTGAATAGATAACCGTAATTAAAAAAATTGTTGATAGGAAAAGTCGACCATCAAATTTAATCCTTGGTAGGAGGGAGATACTTCAGAGAGAGAGGGGGGGAGTGGGAGAGAGATAAACGGTAGGGGGTCCTAGGGT
>VDFB02000017.1:407961637-408029257 GCA_007258455.2 Sequoia sempervirens
GCTTTCGCTATTACTCACAAAAGCAGGGTTTGAAGGATTTGGCAATGTTACGGAACTGCTAGAGAGCATCATAACAACATTAGACATAGCTGGACGAAGTGTTGCATCAGCCTGTACGCACAAAAGCCCAACATGAATGCATCTTAAGGCCTGCTCCTGACTGACTTGTGATGCCTTTGAATCTACCAGATTCATGGCATTTCCTCTCTGGAATAATTTCCATGCCTGCATCACATCTCATTAGATCATAAGAGAGTTTAGATGACTATTAACATTGAAAAGTAACAGTTGAAAAAATGTAGGCACTGGGAATTCCAGTTTCTTACCCATTCCAACAGGTTCTGCATATGATTTGGAAGATCAATATCAGTGTTTTTCCTTCTACTGATGATCTCAAGCAACACTACTCCAAAACTGTAAACGTCTACTTTAACTGACAACTGCCCTCGCATTGCATACTCTGGAGCCATGTAACCACTGCATACAAATTGAAATTAAAATTTTATAAATGAAAAATAATTGGCTTATAGTTACAAATATTTAGAAAAGAAATTCACAATTTCAATAGCTTAACCTCATCAATTTAAATTTAAAAGCACATAAACTGTATTATCATTACGATGCTTACTATGTGCCTGCAACTCTTGTTTGAATTTGTGTCTTGTCTTCAGGGAAAAGTTTGGCTAAGCCGAAGTCAGCTATCTTTGGATTCAGTTTGTGGTCAAGCAAAATATTATTTACTTTAATATCTCTATGAATAATTCGCAGCTGTGAATCCTCATGAAGGTAGAGAAGCCCGCGTGCAATTCCAATGATGATGTTATGACGCTTTTGCCAATCTAACTCTCTACACTTCTCTGAATCTGTTATCCCGAATTTTTAGAAGGTTTGTAACCCTTTCATCTTTCTCAAAGTAAATTAAGACCGAACACAACTTACCAAAGAGAAATGTATCCAAGCTCTTGTTGGGAAAATACTCATAAACAAGCAACCTTTCATCTCCGTCAGCACAACATCCTAGCAGCTTTGCAAGGTTTCGATGCTGAACATTAGCCACCAGTTTCACTTCATTCATAAACTCTTCCTTTCCTTGCGCAGATTTGGCAGAAAGTTTTTTAACTGCTATTTCATTTCCATCTCTAAGTATTCCCTAAAACATAAAAAACAGATTTAGAGCTCTCCATTTAAATAGGCATTATTGTAGACCTAGATTGAACTATTAACTCACCTTGTATACCATACCAAAACCTCCCTCTCCAAGCTTATTTTTGTCATGAAAATTTTCTGTGGCTTCTACTAGAGCTTCTAAGCTGAAGACAAATTGTTGCTCTTGCATAAGTAAGGCAGATTCGGAGGAAAATCCATGCCTCGCTGCATTATTAGAAAATAATTGAGAGAAATCAGAAAAGTGAGTTAAGCTTTAGAGAATTTGTTACACTACAACTACAGTAAAGTTAAAAACTTTAAAATTAGAAATGAATTCCGAAAAAGAGTACCTTGATTGTCAGCAATACTAGTTGTTGGTCTCCCAGAAATGACAAATTTAACCCTTTTTCTCAATACAATCAGACAAAGAACTAATGCGAAAATTATGCCTCCCGTAAGACCGAGAACTATGGGTAATGTTTTCGAAGACTTTTCTGTAAAGCACAGTTCAATAATTATTGGTTAGAATTACAGCTCTATAATGCTTTAGAAGTACTAAAAATGGAAAGAAGATAATTTGATTGCAGTTAACGAATGCTACGAAAAAAAGTATAGCAGCAAACATCTTCCTATACAGGGTTATAGCATCACATTAAACTGGTGAGTCTCCAATAACTAGAGATTTATGAAATCATTCAAACTTCAATCAAAATGAAAGAACAAAAATTATAAAAGAACTGAACATACTTTCTGATTTGATAAGAATGAAAAGAAGATAATCTAATTCTAGAACATACTTTTTGATGTCGTCGCAGAAGTTCCATTAACCGTATTAGGAGAGGGGGCTACTGCGGGAGGCAGGGCAGGTGTGGAAGCGGTTGGAGGTGTGGAAGTATTTGGAGTGGATCCCTGAGGGGAGGGAGAGGACGACTGAGCAGAGGCAAAAAAGGGGTATGTCTCATACCTTACCTTGCAGCTTCCGTACTGAACCTGGGCTCCTTGGTTTGAGGAACAGCAACTGTTCACATTTGTTCTTGCTGTAAAGAGGCACGATCTACAATTTTGTATTGATATATCTCTCCAACACTGAACTAAACCGTATACCGTTCCCGAAGAAGAATAATTGGCTGATCCAGTAGCGAATCCCTTATTTACAGGGATGTAAGCTTCGTTCGACAGATTCGACATCAGGCTAGTTGTTGTGGACTTGAAAGCCTCCCCTGTTATACTATTCACGTTCACCAAGATAGGTCCATTAGTATCTAGTGTTGAAATGAAATTAGAGTTTTGATAGCGCATGAAGCAGTCATCCAACCATATTCGCCCACCTTTGTCGTTGGGGCAAAGTTCTTGGATACTGTTATTCGCTTCCGCCACGCAGTTTGAGCATCTTACTGCCGATATATTTCCTGTACACTGCAGCAGACCATAGACCTTATTGGGAGATTGGCCATGGGAAGTAGTGTTAAACCCTGAACTTTGAGATGCATTACGAAGCAGATCGTTGATAACAAGATTCAAGTTTATGGAATAAGTGCTACCATCGCTGAAAGTTGAGGAATTATCGCATTTGTGCGATACGTATGTACATATGACCGAAGGAAAATTATTTACAAACAGCAAAAGGATGAGGGTTGGAAGAAAAGTTGATCCTCTGTAAGGAATAAAAGGGAAGGATTTGCACTTCATCTTGTTCTTCCTTTAAGCTCTGAAACCAATTGGGTACCAGATGGGCGAGTTCTGGGAGGGGATGAATAGAAATTAAGAGATGGACATTTTTTTCGTCGGTGCCAATGAAATTCAAGAATAAACGTCACGGGTGGTCCTTCAAAACATGGAGATGTGTGGCTGTAGGTCAAAAACGTGGCCTGGATTTTGGTTTTCTTGTTTCTGCCGTACAGGCGGCTAAGAGTGAGGGTCCATTTCAATTGTTCATTAGGTATGAAGAGAAGAAAAATTGATCCTCTGAAAGGAACTACAAGGGAAATAGTTGACCCCATCTTGTTCTTCTCTTAAACTCTGATGCCAATTTGGATCAGAGACAGGGTGAACAACTACTTTGGTGGGGACGGGGGGATGAACTAGAGAGATGGGCATCACTTCTTAACAATGAACTTCAATAGGTATTAGAAGTCATGGGTTGTCCTTCAAAATAATGGTGGAAATTTGTGGCTGTAGGTTTATGAAAGTGACCTGGAATTTGGCTTTATCTTTTTCACTGGACTGGCAATTAATAGTGATGGCCCATTATTACTGTTTAATAGGTAGAATGAGGGCCCATTATAAATGTTGTAGGCACTAAAAGATCTCATACACTGTTTACTTTCAAAGCTCATTTAAAAAACACTTTACCTCCTTAAAAATTGTTAAAATTGTCAAACTGATAATACTAATTTAAAGTTAGTTCAATAAAGGTTAATTTATGCTTGACCGTGAAGCCTGCTGTTTGAAAAACCTCAGTTGAACTGTCAGCTTCTCTATAAATAAATTGTCACGAGAGAGCAAATGAAAATTTTAAATATGAATGTGTTTTATGCTCGAACAGTTGGAAGCTATCACCATTGAATGTGACACAAAACAAATATGAACTAAAAATAGGATAAAAATAAAGCAGTGTATCAGTCGTGGTTGTCATTTACTTGTCTCTTATCTTTTCATTTGTCATGCACATGTTTATGTTTTGAATAAAGAGGATTTGATTCCACTCGATAGATTATATTGAGAGATAGAATCACGATTCTAATAAAGAAATTAGATATTGAATATTCTAATAGTGAAAGTTAAATTAGTCGTGTGTTTTATTTTTTATTTATTTATTTTTTATGAAAATTGATGAATAATTGAATCTTAGTATAAGGTTATTAGAATTTATTTTTAAGATTCATATTAAATATTGAGTTTTATTAGTTCATCATTGAGGTTATATTATAATCGTAAAAATGATTTTGGTTAGATATATAATTATAAAAATGATTTTCAATGCTATAAATAGCAAATATGAATTTTGTGTTTGTACTTTATTGCATCGTCTAATAACTGTGAGTTGACTTGAAGTATGAAGTATTTGAATTCCATGCTAGGTTTTGTATTTAAGAATCAATTCTAATTCTTTTGGAACATCTAACAAATATATGAAATGAATACCTTTAGCACACATTAACAAGTTATAAAAAAAATCCAATGGCATCAACATCACATCATCATTCAAAGACATATTACATGACTACTTATTCTCCTTAATCATTGCCGAAGTTGTTAACACCTAGTATGATTAAATTCTACATCAAACTAAGACTTAACTACGTTGTTTTATTTCTTTAAATTTTGAGCATTTAGCAAAATATTTCTTATTAGTCACAACTCTCACTTCTTGGATATGTACTTATCATTTCCTACTTAATTTATTTTATTCTAGGATTTATGTATAGAAATTTGCATTTATTCGCATTATGGTTAATCAGTGTGCTCCTACACCATTGTAAGGTTTTACCCTTGTGCTATTTATTTTAGGGCTTACAAATTTGATTATTTTTATCATTTTTATCTTTTCTTCACATCTACTTGTAATAATGGATTCATGTGTGTGCATCGATGATTATTTGTACTTCTCTTATTCCTTGGATTAATTTCTAAGGCAATGCTTTGCATGAATCCTATTTTTTTGCACACCTCAATTATTATATGCAATATGATGTTTACTTATTAAGAGGTAGTTTGATGGCATTCTAATGTATATATACAAGATAGTAAGCCATTTGTTAACCTTTTTTCCCTTTATTTTCTTATATCATGATATGTTATTATAATGTTTCATTCATGGAAGATAGCCTTACCTATTAGGATTCCTTTCTTTTACCCTAGCATATTGTATATGATATAATCTATAAAACTATAAAACTTAAATGTTAGAAATATGAAACAAATGAATAACCAAGATCTTTCTATGAGAGAAATAATTTGTAAACTTGTAAATAAAATAACATAATCACAAGTCTATAAATTGAAGAGATGTACAAACGTCAAGATGATAATGTTTTATTAGAATCTCAAAGAGAAGTTGCAGAGGAATTATTACATTAATCAATGTACATGTATGCCAAAGTATGCAAAATGTATCACAATGTATGAAAATGCAATCTAGCTAGTTATTTTATATAGAACTAGGGAGATGATGGAGGTGGAAAACCCAACCAATCAGTAACCACCAAATGGTCTGAATATAGAAAATGCTTAAGCCATTTAGGATGGTGACACGACAACACCTTATCTACTAGTAATTAATTAATTAAACTCACTTTATTATCCTAAGTAAGATTTATAAAGTGTAGGAAAAACCTAGGACTAAGGGAAATAAATTAACCAATTGGAAAAACACTACCACCCTCCTTAAGTGAAAATTAGGTGGGTAAAGAGATGGATCTTGTGATGTGGGAAAAAGGGATATAGAATCTAAATCAAACTTTCTCCTACATTACATTAGAGAGGAACCAAAATTGATCACATACCCCTACTTGGCTACTAGCCTCACTAGAAGAGCCAAAATGATGGATCAGGGTTTTAGTTCATCTTTTTGTTGTTGATTTGATCAATTAGGAGTTAACTTGATTTGATTATGCAAATGTATACCTAGGTAAACTATGAAGCTACAACCAAATGATGCAAATATAGAAAATTGTAGAACTAAAACACAAAAAACCTGCACGGGTAGCGGAGTTGGCTTGGGTCATGGGTTTGTTTGCCATAGGTTCCAGGTTTGACTCTAAGGCCCGAGCTTACCTGATGTACGTGGTTTGCGGGTGATTGTGTGCATCCCTAGAGGACTAGTATCGCCTCAGCTCATCTCTCCCAGACCCCAACTTGGCAAAAAGTAAGACCAAGGAAAGGTTGGTTGGGTCACTGGGCTAGGTTGTGGGGATACCTCTGGCGCAATTGAAAAAAAACACAAAAATGAATAATATAATAGTAGGGTGCAGAGACAAAGAAACTTGACATGTAAATTAGGCTTCAAATTGCCTAGACAGGGGTGGTGGCATCCTAGACCAGAGAATGTAAATCTCCAGAATATGTGAGTAGATCTTAGAGTGTCACAATCTATAGGTTTTTCCTTTGTGGGCTCAACTTCAAAACTTATATTGTTGATGATTAATTACACTTTCCCTAGTTTATTCAAGTGGGAGGCTTGAATGTTTGATCTTACAATTAGGTATTCAATCTTCTCCCAAATCCACTTCAGATTTGCCACTTGCACACAAGAGAGGGGAGAAAGGGTTTTTTCATATAGGGGTTTACCTAAGTCAAACCATGTTTTTTTTGTTTCCACCTCCACAAAAACCATGATGATGTAAAGAGTGTTTACCCTCATTCGGGCAGAGGCAAATGGATAAAAATAACTGGTAAATAACAAGTGTTGAAACTTACCACTCATATTTTCCTTCTTTAATAGATTGAAATCATTGTACTCACCTCATACAAGGATAATGTTAGGATTAAGGTTGAAAGGAAGAAAATTGTTGTTGGCTATGGTTTAGGACATATAAAAATCTTCTACACTTCTCATTCAGGATAAAACCCTAGATATCTCAACCTCAAGTATGCAAAGGAGAAAGAAATCTTGCAATAGAGTTGTCGGGTATGTGCAGAATCATGATGGGACAAAAAGTGGCAATATGATGGGTATGTGGCTGACGACTTTCTTTTACCCAAAATTGATGAAACGAAAAGGGTTTTTAAAGGAGATTCTCAGCTTTCCACCAATATAAATTATGCTTTACTTTGAATTTAATAAGTAATTATTATTGACTAAAGTCTCGATTGATAGATTGATTGAAAAACATCTATAGCTTTCAAATTGTATCACATTTTTTGAATCCAAAATATATGTCACATTCTATGCTTTACATACTATAGGATTAAAAAAAGAAAAATTGAATTTCATGAAGTTTTGACCAAGTTAAAGTGGTCGACATGAGTTTTTATATTTTTAAAACTTGTAATAAAAAATTCATAATTAATTATTTACTTGGAAAAAAATTACAAAAAATATAATCACATCGTGACATGAGTCTTCTACTTATATCTAAAATATTATAAAAAAATGTTATCATTTTATTGTGGTTAGGGTGGTCTATACACCTACTTCTTATTTTTTTCTGAAATTTAAGTACTACTACATTGAAATTTCAAATTTTCACCAAATAGATTTAAAAAAACCCTAGTAGTTTAGAAACTACATTCAATTTTCCACAAATTCTATTCTTGCATATTTTTGAAATAATATAGATAACTTATTCAAATTTTTACGTCAAGTTGCCTAACTTTGATTTTTATGATTTTTTTGCAACTTAAGGGCCTGTTTTTTCCATGATGATCCTGCACATACCCTATCCTAGGGTCTGATTACAAATTAATGAGGGGTTCGCCACCAAGCTATGGCTTGGAAAAACAAATGAAATGTAATGTCTAATACTTGACCCTAATATGATGCAATACCCGACTAAATGAGCTAGAAATGCATATAAATCATAACAGAAGGTTGTAAAATCAGAAGTGTGCACCTGGAAACATGTAGATGCTTGAACGAGGATTAGAAATGCTATTTTTTTTTGAAAATTTGGTTCACTGGGACTCATACACTGGTTTAGGTGTATCAGACTTGGATCACAGTTTCTGGTTTGAAACGGGTTTCTAGAAAAAGGCTATTTGGAACTACAAAAATCTGGAAAAATTCCTTTGGTGGGACTCATACGCCACTTTTGGCATATCAGTCTCATTTTTATTTTTCAAGAATTCAAATTTCAAATCAGTACTCCAATCTCTACTCTTTATTTCCAAACTAATTTTCGGATCTGAAACCTTGATTTTGGACCTGTAGATGACTTTTTGTGAAGATATCAACCATGCAAATGAGGGGACAATTCCAACAAATTTCTCCAAGATTGTAACCTAATCCTCAATGATCCTTCAAGCTCCAAGAAAACTAGATCTGCAATCGTACATGTAGAGAGAGAAAAACTTGTTGATTTGTTAACTTAAATGAGGGTTTGCCTTGGTCAAACCCATTTTAGGTAATTCAAGCAAATGATGAGATAATGAAAAAAGTGATGAGCCAAAAATGGGCTCATAGTTTGGATATTATGATAAACTTTTAATACCTTTACTTTTGTTATTTGTGGTTGTTTAACACTCTTTTGAAACCTTTTATTGGGGTATCTTGTAGCAAAATATTTTCATATTTCTGCAGCCTATTGTGTTGTCTTGACTACATTTATTACCCCGTTGACTTCCTAAATGACTGGTATATCGCATATAGTTTTTGAATGATGAAATAGATTTAAATATGTGATTAATGAACGGATATTGTGTATGTGCCATGCGCTTTTTCTTTCGCATTTGTTACCTTGTGTTTCGCAGGTTGTTGAAGAAAGTATGATTGAGTCAAGTGCAGGCGATCTCGGCCTTGCAGTAAAGTCTATTTCCTACACGACTTCAAGGAAGCTCTGGCAAAGACTCTTTGATCGAAACTGTTGGGAAAGATTTTTAATGACAGTCAATCTGGAAAGAGTGGAGCGCTAGATTCTCTCTAGATCAGGTTGAACGGATAAATTCATTTATGAAGTTTGTTCCTTGATTCTGGGATACACTTTACTTCCATGTCTTTCTTTGATAGGGTTAGTTAGTTAGTTGTTCTCCTGATTTTAAGTAAGGTACTCCTCCTGCACGAGTGAGGAAGGAGATGATAGTTAGAAGTAAGATAGAAGCATAGTGATAGAGATATAGCAGATATCATGTAAGAATGAAAAGCAAAATCTATATGACAAGAGACAGAGTTTGTTGTTAGTTTCCATATCAACAAAGCAATGTATATCATTCTGTTTTCATGAATAAAGTTTGATGAAGTTATGAGTTCAACACTTGCGTAATCAGTAGATGCTTGCTAAGGGGGCCCACTTAGTAAGTATATGTAGCTAGTTAGTTAACCGTTCTTTTCTGTTGATCATTAGTTAGCTTTCATCTTTGAAGTTTCCATACAAACTCAGTCTTGTATTGCTCCTACAGCATTGGGAATCCATCCCTGTGCCTGTTCCTGCAGCATAAGGCCAGTTCATAGTTTGTGTTTCAGTCGTAGTTGTTATGGTTTCTGTTTTAGTCAAATCATGGTTGAGTTTAAAGAAATTTTCATTACCTTTCCGTAGCGTAGATAGAATTCCTTCCAAGTATTTTTTTCTATTAAGTTGTGACCGAAACTAGTTCTTAGTGCATATATTGTGCTGCGCCATTCAAAGTATACATTCCCTGGTTTGACAAGTAAATGAACGTCTATAAAGAGATATTAGTCACCTACTGGAATGTCCAATTCCCAGGAAAGGTTTTACTGTGATTTTCATATCCTTTTGTGGGCGCAACCATTTTTGGCGCCGTTGCCGGGGATGGTGTCAATCTAAGAACTTGTTATAGTCATTGTTAGCAGTAGTTTAGTCAGTTTAAGTATTTTCAAGTTCTTTTTAAATACCACTTATTCTATTACATGCATAGAAGAAGAAGAGACGCATTGGGAAGGTTCCTCCCTGAAAACCTGTTTGTTGAACTACCATTTAACCCAGCTAACAAAGAACCTGAGGAAAATCCATTTGCTCTGCTATTCCAGCACGCAAATATGACAAATAATCCACCTAATCCGCCTCCTACTTTTGAGTTTCCCATTGTTCCCTAGCAAGATACTGACAATCTTAAAAATATTCCTTCTTCATTGCTTCCCAAGTTCTATGGCCTAGTTACGGAGGACCCAGAAAATTTTATGTTTGAGTTTGATGTCCTCTGTCGTAGTTATGACTACAATTCAGATGCTCTCAAACTAAAGTTGTTTCCTTCCACCTTGAAAGAGGGAGCTCTCAGATGGTTCATGAGTTTGGGAAGAGGTGTTGTTGATAGTTAGGTAGCCATGCAAACAAAATTCCTTGAGAAATATAAGGAATATTGTAAGAGCGCTAGTAAAGGTGATGACATATTCAGAATTCAGCAAAAGGAGGATGAAAGTCTAGAAGATTATATCTCAAAATTCTTGTTTTCCCTGAAAAGGAACTCAAACCATACTCTCAATGAAGACTCTCATAAATTACTCTTTCTAAGGGGAATCAGTGATGCCTGTAAAGATGCCCTAGACCTGATGGGAGGAGGTGATATAACCCAACTGCCTTGGGATAATATAAAGAAAATATGTCTTAACTATTCTCGAGCAATAGTTAAGAAAGGTTGAGGTCATAATGCTACAGTGGGGAAGACTTCTTCCGGTGGAGTTTTTTCAGATGGAGATAACAAATTTGCTGTCTAATTTCAAGCAGGATATCATTAATAATATGGCTACACAACTGGACACTATGCAAGCTCAGAAAAAATATGAGGAAGCCGAGGCAGTTTTGGCCGAGTTCTGTCCATACTGTAGACAGAAGAAACGTGATTGTAGATGCAAGATGGTGGCTAATCTAGAAACTAAGCAATTATCTACTGACTTTAAGCCAGTAGAAGGTGATGATGATCAAGTGTTCTTTGTTGCACAAAGGAGACCATGGGATCAAAGACAAGGTATGCCTCAAGATCCTTTAACTTTTGGTAATCTTTATTCTGGCTATAATAACCAATGACAACCTACATATGGACCACCACCACCTTGGAATACATCTCAACCAAGTTGGCCTAATTATCAGACCCTGTAATGGCAATCTCCTCAAGGAGGTTGGCAGCAGCCACGAGGACAATGGACCCCACCCCTAGGTAATTGGCAGTAGAATCTTCAATGGAGTGGTCCTCAACAATGGCAAAACCAGTCCCCTGGGTTCCTGTAGCTTCCACAGCCACAACCATAGGCCCTCATGCCACCTCCTGCAGCAACTGCCACACATACTGGCCCTCTAAAATAAATGCCTATGCCTGCCCAGCCATTGCCAAATCCCAATAATACGCAACAACAACAGCCACAACAGCTTATGTATCTTGCTGAAGCCAACCAATATAAAAGATATCCCCATTTTTAGAAAAGCTATTAAAGAGGCCTGTTTGAAGAAGTATGAACGGAAGAGAAAGGATCCCTAAACAATTCATGTCTTAGGGAAATTGGCTGATATAATGTTGAGAAATATAGTCATTCCAAAGTATATTGACCCTGGAAGTCCTATAGTGCAAATACATATAAATGGCCAAATTGTGAAAAATATTTTGATTGACTTAGGTGCTGCCATTAATGTCATGACAAAGCATACTATGGACTCCTTAAACATTCTAAACATTAGGTCTACACCTACAGTTCTGCAACTTGCAGATAGCTCCACAGTTAAACCTGATGGAATGGTGGAAGATGTAATTGTCACTCTTGAATCTTGGGAGTATCCAGCTGATTTCACAATATTATCAGTTAAGACAACTTTAGGAGGATATCTAGTTATTCTTAGTAGACCATGGTTAGCCACTGCTGATGCTTTTATATGATGTCATTCTGGAGATATGACCATTTCTGATGGACAGTCCACAAAAAAATTGGCTTTGTATCCACCTGCTAGACCTCAACTAGATTTGTCCCAACCTGTTTGGCCAGATGTGGGGGAAGAAACTGAAGAAGCCAATTCATTGGTTCAATTAATGATGCTTTAAAATGATCCATTCTCACAACTTTAGAATGAGGATGCCTTGCTTTTTTAAATTCTGCAGTTTAACTCTGATATGGGTAGTTCATCTGATCCGAATAGTAGTCATCTACAATGTTCCCTGCAACAACTAAATTCTAAGAGTTCGCTGTCTAAACTTCCTACAATTTTTCATAACTTGCTTCCACAAGAGGTATAGACATTACCTGTAGATTCTATGAGTAATCTCACTAAGCAAATAGAATTGTCTCCAGGTCACTGTTTGAATATCAATAACAAGCTGTCACAATCCCAACAAGCTGTCTTATTAAAAATGCTACAAGATCAGCATAAAGCTTTTGCATGGGAATATGGGGACATGCAAGGAATAGATCTTCAAATTTCTACTTACAGGATCTATATCAAAGAAGATTGTTTACCAGTTAGGCAGCCTCAAAGAAGAATAAATCCAGCACTTAGAGAAATAGTTAAAAATGAGCTTCAAAAGTTGCTTGATGCTGGTTTTATTTACCTAATCTCTGACAGTCAGTGGGTTTCTCCATTAGTTATTGTCCCTAAGAAAGGTGGAAAATGGAGAGCGTGTGCAGCTTATAGATAGTTGACCACTGCCACTAAAAAAAATCACTTTCCACTGCCATTTGTAGACCAAGTGGGTGTGTGCAGGATCATGGTGCGCCAAAAAGTGGCAATATTATGGGGGTATCTGGCTGACGACTTTTTTTTCACCCAAAATTAATGAAATGAAAAGGGTCTTTAGAGGAGATTCTCAGCTTTCCAAAAATATAAATTATGATTTAATTTGAATTTAATAAATAATTATTATTCATTTTCTATTAGAATTATGACTAAAGTCTTAATGATTGACTTTCAAACGATATCATATTTTTTTAATCCGAAACATGCGTCACAATCTATGCTTCACATACTATAGGATTAAAAAAGAAAAATTAAATTTCATAAAGTTTTGACCAAGTTAAGGTGGTCAGACAGACGCGTTTTTATATTTTCTAAAAGTCGTAATAAAAATTCATAATTAATTATTTACTTGGAAAATAATTACAAAAAAATATGCATCACATCCGGACATGAGTCCTCTACTTATATATAAAATCTTACAAAAAAATATTATTAATTTATTATGGTTAGGGTGGTCACCTACTTCTTATTTTTTCCCTGAAATTTAAGTACTACTGCATTGAAATTTCAAATTTTTACCAAATAGATTTTATTTATTTTTAAATAAACCTAGTATTTTAGAAACTACATTCAATTTTGTACAAATTCTATTATTACATATTTTTGAAATAATATAGATAACTTATTCAAATATTTACGTCAAGTTGCCTAACACTGATTTTTCTGAATTTTTTACCACTTAAGGGCCTATTTTTTGCATAATGATCTGCACATACCCAAGTATTAGACTCACTGTCTGGCAAAAGATATTTTTCCTTTTTGGATGGTTACAGTGGGTACAATCAAATAAAAATTGCTCCTGAAGATCAAGATAAAACCACTTTTACCTATCCATGGGGAACATTTGCTTACTCGGTCTTGCCTTTTGGTCTATGCAATGCGCTAGCAACATTTCAGAGAGCAGTAATTAGTATATTTGTTGATAAATCTCATGACTGTATGAAGATTTATATGGATGATTTCACTACCTATGGAGTCACATTTTAAGAAGCACTGGTGAATTTAGAAAAAGTATTGAAAAGGTGTAGAGAGCAAAATTTGTCTCTAAACAGTGAAAAGTGTTTTCTAATGATGGAAGAAGGTATTGTTCTAGGCCATCATATTTCCAAGAATGAAATTCAGGTTGACCCTGCTAAAATTGAAGTTATTCTGAATTTACAACCTCCTGCAAAACAAAAGGATGTCAGAAGCTTCCTTGGCCATGCAGGGTATTATAGAAGGTTTATAAAAGATTTCAGTAAAATTGTCAATCTACTTTATGCCTTATTAACTAAGGATTCTCAATTTGAGTGGACAGAGGCATGTGAAAAATCCTTCTTGCAACTAAAGGACTTGCTTACTAAAGCCCCTGTTCTTCAAGGTCCAAAATAGAATTTTCCTTTTCATATATATGTTGATGCCTCTGATTTTGGTATATGGGCAGTCTTAAGTCAAAAAGACAATTCAATTGAGCATGCTATCTATTTTATCAACAAGAACCTTCAAGGTTCTGAGCTAAACTATACTGTTACAGAAAAGGAATTGCTCGCAGTAGTGTATGCTTTGAATAAGTTTAGGCATTATGTCATAGGTTATTAGATATTCATCCACACTGACCATGCAACAATTAGGTATCTGATGAACAAACCTGCCATCTCTGGTAGATTGGCAAGATGGCTCCTATTGTTACAAGAATTTGACATTACAATCATTGATAAACCAGGAAGAGCTAATGTTGTGGTTGACTTTTTATCAAGACTTCAAATAGCCGCACCTGTTGAACACAAGGTCATTGATGATAGGTTCCTAGATGAACACTTATTTTCCATTGCTACATATACTCCATGGTATGCAGACATTGCTAATTATCTAGTAGCAAGCAGAATACTAGCTCACTTTTCTCCAAAAGAAAAGAAGTTATTAATAGAGAAGAGTTTTAACTTTTCATGGATTGCAAATTGTCTGTTTTATACTGGACTTGATCATGTGATGCGAAGATGTGTAAGAGAAGATGAGACTTATGATATCTTGCATACTTGCCATGATGAACCATGTGGGGGATATTTTGCAGCAAAAAGAACATCAATGAAGGTTCTTACAACAAGGTACTACTGGCCAACGTTACACAAGGATGCTGTGGCCTATACAAGGAAATGTGATAGATGCCAACATATGGGAAGACCAACCAAGTTAGATGAAATTCCACTATATCCATAGGTAATAGTCACCCCTTTTGATAAGTGGGGAATGGATTTTGTGGGACCAATTGATCCACCATCAAATGGCAAGTCATACATTCTAGTTTGTACAGATTATGTAACAAAATAGGTTGAGGTAAAAGTTATGACTCATGTTCGAGATAACAAGGTCGCTGAATTTCTGTATGAACAAATTTTTATTAGATTTGGAGTTCCCAGAGAGCTTGTAACTAATCAGGGAGCTCACTTCACATCTAATTTGATCACTGCACTAATGAATGACTATAAAATCAAACATAGGAAGTCTAGCCCCTATCACCCTCAAGCCAATGGTTAGGTTGAGGTTACAAACAGGAAAATTGAAGCGATCCTAATAAAGACAGTGCAACTCCATAAAAAATATTGGAGCAGTAGACTTCCTGAAGTAGTCTGGGCCTACAAAACTACATGGAAGACAACAACTGGGTTTACACCTTTTGTGCTGCTTTATGGGAGAACAGCCATGTTGCCCATAGAATTTGAGCACAAAACTTTGAGGACAACTCTTGAACTCAATATGGAAATATCTGAAGCATAGAAGGAACATCTCCTACAGCTAAATACTTTGGATGAAATGAGAAAAGCTGCCCTGCAGCATACCGAAGCGGTCCAACAACAAAGGAAGAAATGGCATGATCAACACATCAAAACCAAGCAATTTTCTACTGGTGATTGGGCTTTGTTATATGATTTTAGATATCAAGAAAACCAAGGTAAGCTCACAACGTGCTCGCTTGGTCCCTATGAAATTGAGAATGTGTTCAACAACGGAGCTGTACAGCTGGCGACAATTGATCCAGTCTATTTCAAATTGCTAGTTAATGGCCACCGACTCTGGTTGTACCATAAACCAATCTCAAAAGAAGAATTCATGCAACAGTTTGTTCAGGATCCTCCTGCTACTCTTCCTACAGCCGAAGGCTTTAGCCTTTCTCCTGCAGCTTCACCGTAATTTTGAAAAACATGCTCATAATAAAGGTTTTCTTTTAAGAAAACTCCTTTTTCTCCATTCTCACTTGTCGCCACATCCCACTTCTTTATCTTCCATCCATCCATCCCATCCATCCATTCCATCCATTCATCTCATTTGCCCATGTCACCCATCCACCTCATCCATCCGCATTACCCTTCATTATGATATCATTCCCAACTGTCACCTCATGAAGATGCCATCATCTTTCTTCACACGTACACGCAATTATCAAAGGTACGTCATATCTTTTGTTATCACATATTTGATTTATTTTATTCTATTCATTTACTACTATGTCTGTACCAATCATTATTACTCAATTTCTGCCTATTCTTTAGTACATGTGAGGACACATGTCATACTCTAAGTAGGGGGCAGGGTAATCCACATTTTAAAACCTATCTTTTCATCGTTGACACAACTGCACAAATAACCTTTCTTTATTATTTTTCTAGTACTTTCCAAATATGATTGCATGTCCTTTTCATTTGCATGTTTTTCTTGTAAATTACAATCAAAACTGCTTGTTCAAAAAGTTTATTTTTAGAAAAGAGAGAAATGTGACGGCACGACAGAAAGAAAAAAACCAGAACAGAAAAGGAAACAGAGGAAATTTTTTGAATTTTCAGCAAGGAGTTGAGTTCAGCTAGGGGAAAACTGTGAACATGGGTGGTTAGCTGGTGCAACATGAGCCTATAACTCATGAATTATTATTGCAAAATCCTCAAACAGTTTAAGCATTCAGCCTCTGTGGATGGTTAAACTACTTCTTGAGCTTAAATGCTTTTGATGAGGAGACTGCTGGGGAATTTTTGAGAACCCTTTCTAAAGGGGAGGCTACTATATGGGGTCTAACAGTTGTTGCAATTGAAGACAGAATTGCTGAAGTAACTGGGCTTCTAGCCGTTGGAGAAATTTTTTCTTCAAATGCTGCTTCTATAAGGGCTGAATTCTCAATACCCACTGATGGACTTTTGGAAGTCTTCAACCAGGGATGCAAGCAGGTATCATTACCTCCTTATTCAGAATACACTGCTTACATAATCAGGTATTTAACCTGTGAAGGCTGTTTCTTCTACCAACATTCTTATCATTTCAAATTATTAAGTCATATGAGGCATGGGTTAGTTGTAAATATTCTAAATTTTCTATTAAAGTTTCTAGAACAAAATGCCCACAGAACCTAGCAAGGGAAAGATAATTCTATTTCTCACCATGGCCTTATCAAATTATTGATTGAACGCTCTTTGAGAGATGTCTCACCTCTTTCCTGGAAACAATTCGTTGCCCAAAAGGGCTTGAAAATTTCACAACCCCCTAGGGTACTTACCCCACGGCCTCATAAAAAGAAAAAAAATTACGTCTACCAGTAGAAGAATAGGGCAAGGGTCATCTACTCCTATAGCACTTGGTTCTACAGCTCCCCCACTAGAATCCTCTGCTCGGGTACAAACTAGGTCTGCCACTAGGAGAGAGAAGGGAAAAACAAAGGCAGGAGAGTCATCTGGGGTGGAACAAACTCCAGAGTCTAACCTTCGTTCTCGAAAAAGGTAATGCTCTTCTCTTGCAACACCTTCCCCTGTAGCCGTCTCTCCTATAGCAACACCTATTGCTATCGCCAGTTTACCATCATCCTCTAGTAGGGTAGAACCCTCTAGGCAGACCAGAAAGAGGAAGGCTACCAGAACACCTCCTGCAACCGCACCAGTGCCAAGAAGAGTTTCCATAAGGAAACAATCTAAGACTTCCCCTGCTTCACCTCAACAAGAGGTTATTGTAATCTCAGAAGAGTCCGTCGAGTCTAAATTTGATGTTTCTCAGAATGTGTCCAAAAATGCTGCACAAAGTTCATTTGTTCCTGAGGAGGAACAAGTTGAGACAAAGGAAATGGAGCATAATGAAAAAGGGTTACCAAGTCTTGATGACTTGGCTACCGCTGCTATGCAGTTTTTGGAGGAAGCACAGTCTTCTCCACTGCAGCAATAAGAATTCATCCTGCAGCAAGAGCAGGAACAGACTGAACAATTGGATGTGGCTAGTGAAGATACATTTCCCCCTGCAACTTGTAAAGCCATTGTTGTTTATAAGAAGACGTTTTTGATTGAGTTTTTGGAATATGTCAAAGCTAACTGGGTACTAGTTACATTGCAAACTCTGAATTTCTGGCACCTAGCCCAAACTAACATGCAACAAAGTCTATGGGAGGTAGAAAGGAAGAAACTGAAAAAGGAAATTGAAAGTTAGAAACAAAATTTTTTTGAGTTAAAAGTAAAAATGGATGAAATGTTAAAAGTAACTGGTCAGATTATGGAATGCAGACCACCACCCAGAGTTTATGCTCTATGACTTAAGGAACAATTCTTATGGTTCCAACTAATGAGAATTTCCAGAAATCAAGATCATATACTTCACACTGCTAAAGAATTTTACGACGCATACTAGGCAGCCCCTAATTGGTTAAGAAATTCTCTGTGTGAATTTTATTTACATGGCTTTTTAATTCCATTTGAAACAAAATGGAATCCTCTTCTGTATATTGGTGATATCCATTTGAGATTATTTATGTCATGGGCAGCAAATGAAGCAAATTATGGCAGGCAATGGGAAACATATGAGGAAACCGAAAGGAATGAGCCTGTTCCATTATGCTCTCAAAGTTCAAACCCCCATGCAATGCTGAAAACCTGGTTTACTCTGACATATGGCATTCATAATAATATAGCCAGAGAGAAAATATTTGATCTTAGGAAACAGGTATATGATGAATTTCAAGCATAGTCATATTCATTTTGGAGACTGTCATACACCAGAAGTGAGAAAAGGTGGGAAAGATTAACTGTTGGGCTAAGAAGGTCTGAACCTCACAGTCCCCTAAATTTCACAGCAGCTCTTAAACGATCAAGCAGATATATACAGTTGGGACTTCAAAAGATGTTTGAACTGTGGTTGCCATTGACATTCAGACCTCTTGTGCTAATGTGGCCCTTTTATCCTTACCAGGCTACAAATCTTAATAATGATTCAAAAGCTCTTAGGTATGAGAGGTGGCAGACTTTTAGAGGATTTTATTACAGGTTTGGAACTCCATTTCAAAGTCATGCTGCAACCACTGATTTCAGAGAAACCACCAGGAAAGTTAATACTAGAGGACCAACATTGGGCTAAGTAGGGGCAGATGATGAGCCCAAAATGTGCTCATAGTTTGGATATTATGATGAACTTTTAATACCTTTACTTTTGTTATTCGTGGTTGTTTAAAAATCTTTTGAAACCTTTTATTGGGGTATCCTGTAGCAAAATATTTTCATATTCCTGCAGCCTATTGTGTTGTCTTGACTACATTTATTACCCCGTTGACTCCCTAAATGACTGGTATATCGCATATAGTTTTTGAATGATGAAATAGATTTAAATATGTGATTAATGAACGGATATTGTGTATGTGCCATGTGCCTTTTCTTTCGCATCTGTTACCTTGTGTTTTACAAGTTGTTGAAGAAAGTATGATCGAGTCAAGCGCAGCTGATCTCGGCCTTGCAGTAAAGTCTATTTCCTGCACGACTTCGAGGAAGCTCTGGCAAAGACTCTTTGACTGAAACCATTGGGAAAGATTTTTAATGATAGTCAATCTAGAAAGAGTGGAGTGCTAGATTCTCTCTAGATTGGGTTGAATGGATAAATTCATTTATGAAGTTTGTTCCTTGATTCTGGGATACACTTTACTTCCACGTCTTTCTTTGATAGGGTTAGTTAGTTAGTTGTTCTCCTAATTTTAAATAAGGTACTCCTCCTGCACGAGTGAGGAAGGAGATGATAGTTAGAAGTAAGATAGAAGCATAGTGATAGAGATATAGCAGATATCATGTAAGAATGAAAAGCAGAATCTATATGACAAGAGACAGAGTTTGTTGTTAGTTTCCATATCAACAAAGCAATATATACTATACTATTTTCATGAATAAAGTTTGATGAAGTTTTGAGTTTAGCACTTGCGTAATCAGTAGATGCTTGCTAAAGGGGTCCACTTAGTAAGTATCTGTAGCTAGTTAGTTAGCTATTCTTTTCTGTTGATCATTAGTTAGCTTTCATCTTTGAAGTTTCCATACAAACTCAGTCTTGTATTGCTCTTGCAACATTGGGAATCCATCCCTGTGCCTGTTCCTGTAGCATAAGGCCAGTTCATAGTTTGTGTTTCAGTCATAGTTGTTATGGTTTCTATTTTAGTCAAATCATGGTTGAGTTAAAAGAACTTTGCATTACCTTTCCATAGCGTAGATAGAATTCCTTCCAAGTATTTATTTTTGTTAAGTTGTGACTAAAACTAGTTCTTACTGCATATATTGTGCTGCGATATTCAAAGTATACATTCCCTAGTTTGACAAGTAAATGAACGTCCATAAAGAGATATTAGTCACCTGCTGGAATGTCCAATTCCCAGGAAAGGTTTTACTGTGATTTTCATATCCTTTTGTGAGCGCGACCAAAAAAGAAATGAAACATGAAACATGGAGCACAAAAAATGAACAATGATACCTTGAATGATGTCTTGTAAATTTGTAATCTAACATGAAATAGCCATGAAGGATGTTGATCTAGATCTTAAGATAAGTGTAGAACAATGCTTGACCTTGGATCTTGAATGCAACATCACAACACTAGCTCAATAACATGTTTGATGCTTGGTATCCTTGACATGATGATGAATCTTGAATTGCTGCAACAAATGATGAAGTATCTACCCTTTAATGCTCTCTTAATGATCTTGTAAAGTCTTGGAATGCTTAACTCTTGCGTGCTTGAATTGATATCATGAATGCTTATGTGAAATAATGATTTGAGACCTCATTTATATAGGAAATACATCTAATATCTCATTTATTAGATCCCATAGGTTGACATTCATGAAATTTTAACTTAAAACCAATATTTTCTCACTCAAAACCCTAAAAATAGGCCAAATGGGACTCATATGCCATTTGTGGCATATGGGTCCCAATTGGGTAGGACTCATATTCCCAAGGTGGCATATGGGTATCACAAGGCCTTTTTGGAGAGAGAAAGTATTAAGGAGTGAAGAAATTAAGTTTATTTGTTGATATTGTTAGGATTTTGGTTGAAATATGCCTTAGGATGCACAATATAGAGTATTAGGGGCCTATTAATGATGATATTAAGGTCATAAATGCAAGAGGGCCCAAATTCCAATGGGAAATTATAAATAAATACAATTTACAACACTAAATTAAGGAAAAATTGGGTCTATTTAGCTAAAAAGGGCCCCAAATCCAATGTGAAAGTGTTCAACACATTACAACACTAGATTAGGTCCATTTAATTTATAAGCCTCCTAAATTTAATTTGAAGGTGTGAATAAATACACTAAATTAAGGAAAAGTTGGGTTTAATATTTAGCTTTAAAAGAGCCCAAAACCTAATGTGGTTGTGTAAAACACATTACAACACTAGATCACGGTGATATCAAGTCCAATTTATTATTAATTATTCCTATATTAAGTGTGAAAATGTGAACAATGACATTTTTCTACACTACATTTAGCCCCCACTTTAGTGATAGGAGGAACTTGCTTCAAACTCACACTAAATTAGACATTCAAGAGGAGTCCAATTGTACCAATGTGGATGGTCTAGGATGACAAAGATCAAGGGAGTGGTCAAGGCCCCAGGATTCGAGATCCTACGTCAAACTAACATAAGCACAAAAGGACAAGCACAAGGTGTATGATTTACAATAAAATAAGATACACAAGCATACAATGCCAACAACTAAGAAAGAAAAATAAAAAATGAACCAAAGTAACAAGAGGTGGATCAAGCCTTGATCGTTTGTCCAACTAGATGTGGATATGATCTACGTTGTTTTCTAAAGATGCACGCTCACTCTGAGGCAACAAAACATCAGGTTGTCCACTGGGTGAGTAATCCAAGAGAGTGAGACACATACACATGCGGCTAGTAAACACTCACAACAAACACAAGTGGCTAAGGGAAATTCATGCCTTGAATCGATTTCTCGTTAAACCATACCAAATTTATACCTCTTGATAACTTTGATAATATGCCACACAACAATGAAATTCTAGCTTCATGAGCCAAGAAAATCTTCATATGCTTGAAACTCATGAACAAACTAGATGGCTCCATAGGCATGCAAAGTGTGTTATGCAAGGTTTCCATATAATAGTTGTTGTGAATGCGAAATAGTGTAAGGTATGTTCAAAGGGATTTTGCTTAGTTCATGTAAGGTCTCTTCCTAGATAACATTGTGCCTAATGTCTCCAAGAGAAGATAATTTAAAGAAGTATCACGCTCTTGGAGGAAATAAAACGCAATGACACCACCAAGAAAAGGACGCATCATAAGAATAAAGAAAACAGTACAATGAAACATGAGTGTCAATGTATGCCCCCACTTTAAAGCGGTTGTCAACACTATCGTTGTGAACAATTACTTTAAAGTACAAGAAGATATGAGAGCTTATTCAAAAATCCCTATGCCCATTCATATGTTTCCGAATCAAACTACATCATGGATAAGTATGTCATATGTGAGCCAACATAAGGCTTGTTGTCTACATCCCAAGCTTGCTCTTATATGTACATGAAAGGCGGTCAAATGGTGAAAAGAGACAACAACAAGTGATATATGAGGACAACGCTACCTAACCCCTTTCCCCCACTTAGTTTAGGACAAGGATGAGCTGAAATGAAAAGAGGAACTAGGTGCCTCAACATAAGGAAGAGCACCACAATCCTTAAGATGTTGAATTTTGTTATTCAAAGCCTTACATTCTTTAGTAGAATGACCATGAACTTTATGATATGTGCAAAATGAAGTCTTTTAATAAAATTTCTTTCGTGTTCTTGGATGAAGGAATATCAAACGATCTTGGAGGAGTCCTGTCAATACTCTCTTTATCAAAAGTAGAGGATGTTTCATTATTTTGCAACAAAGATATCTCTTCCTTAGTACAAGATGTCATACTTACACAAGACTCTTTAGATTGTGATATTTTGTTCTCTCCTTTATAAGAGGGTGTAAAATATAACAAATTCAAATCATTAGTGTTTTTTGTGATGACATTAACATTAAGAGAGAATTTTTTTGTTTATTTCAAAGGATAACAATCAAGATCACTAGTGTCTATCAATTTAGGATGCACTATTGTTAAGGTCAGATTAGAAGAATCTTTTGTAAGAGTGTTGATATTAAGTGAAGGATTTCTTGTTGCTTTTGAAGGACAATAACCAAAACCTCAATTATTTTCTTGTGTGTGAGGCTCTATAGGGACATAGATACCTTGTTCGTTAGCACCACATTCTTTTTCATTATAACCGAGTTGTTTCATAAGTTCATAACCTTTTCCATAAATCTTTTTCATTTCTTTTGGATTCAGTGGTTGTTCATAGTCAAGTTCATCAAATTTTGTTGTGTAATTTGTTGTCTTTTGTTCTAAAGTCCAGTTGAGGTGGATTCTTTTGAAGGGTTGTCCAAATTTTTTTTTGACATTACCACTTTTTCTTTTCCCTTTTTAGAATATTTGTTTATGATCTTGTATTCTCCCACATGAATGTAGGTGTGAAATCCAAGGAACCCCAATCATCTTCTAATAGCTCTGTAACTTCCTTGATATGTTTCGTTTGTCTTTCTATTGCACGGGTTTTGCTTGTGTAGTTGGTGTTCATGTTTTTAAAGTATTTTCCTTGCCTTTCTCAATGCTCAAACAATTATTTGGTTTAGGGTCAACTTCAAGTGTGTACACTTTGTTGTTGTAAATATACTTCATTTTAAGATGAAGAGTAGAAAGCACCCCATTAATTTCCTGAATCCATGGTCTTCATAAAATAATATTATATGAAATATCACGAGGTATAACATGGATTGGTGTTTCTAATGTGGCCTTTCCAGCTGTAATAGGCAAAGTGATCACACCAAGTGGTTGTTTTTCTACATTGTCAAATCCCTTAATAGATAATGAGTCAAGTTGAATTTATTTATTTTTCCACACCAAGCTTATGAAAAAGGGATACACTACACACATTAATGGAGGAACCATTGTCAACAAGGGTTCTTTTTATTCCCAACCTATTATGGATAACTATTATCATGAAAGGATCATTTTGTTTTTACACTTCTAAAGGAGGTAGCTCATGTTGATGGAAGGTAATGTATACATTAATTGTATTCATTCCTTGTATGAGAGCTTCCACATCATTTTCATTTGTACCATAGGGAACCATTACTTGTTGCTAGGAAGCTTGAAGCATAGTGTGATAATTAGGTGAATTATGAATTAGGTCCCATAGGGATATCTTTGTAGGACTATTCTTAAGTTGTTCAACAAGATCATACTCCTTCCCACTATGTGAAGTTAAATGAGGAGCACTAGGAAATATGGGATTAGGAAAAATTAAGGTTCTTGAAGGTTTTTTTCTTGGTTGTGGATTGTTTGTAGTGTTATATGTATGAGCAACCGTATTATAATTCAAGTGCTGCAACACATTATTCTTAGGTGGGTAGAGGATAAGTTCTAGTTTTTTTTGAATTTGAGGTTTGTGTGAAGGTGGATAAAGGATTAGAGGATTCTTAGGATGTCCCACAGGGTATGTAGAAGGTCCATTAATCAAGGGGGGTCTAGTGGACACTTGTGCATTCATAACCTCAATATTTTTTGTTTGATGTATTTCTATTAAAGGGCAATCTAGTGTCATCTTTTCACCATCATCTAAGAAGCCAAAGTGTTGTCATTTTCTTCCACCATGATATCTTCCCTAGGAGGAGAGTTTTTAGGAGAAGTATAAACCAAATTTTCTTGACATTCAAGGATTGGCTCTTTCAAATGACTTCATCACAAGTAGGGGGGTGATCAATGGCTGAATTGTCTTCTTTGCCAATGATGGCATTTTCTTGTTTAATAATATTTTCCCAAGGGGAAGAGAGATAACTAAGGTTTTTCATGACTTTCATCAATTATATTTTCTAACATCAAAATATCTTCTTTAGCAATAGTCAAGATACTAGGAGAAGAACAAATGTGAATATCATGATTGTTCATGATTTCATTCTTGTTTTTTAGGGTCTCATTCTCTTGTGTCATACTATCTACCTTAGTAGGAGAGCTTATAAAATGTTTCTAGACACATAAAATGTATTGATTGACATTACGCATCTGATCTTGACTACTAACACCATTTCATCCTAAATCATCCCTTGGTCTAACCATTTAATCGAATAACCTTTATTTGATTAAATTCATCATGTTTCATCTTTTAATAAAATAAATCAATTTTATCTTGTTAAGTCATTATCTCTTGTTAATTAAATAAACCACTTTATTTAATTAATTCCTAAATCTCTATTTTAATTAAATAATTCATTTTATTTAATTAAATATCTATAGTTTCTCTATTAAATTAAATAAATCAAACATTTATCTAATTTAATTAAACATCACCCCTTTGGTTAAATAAATCAAAATATTTAACTAGGTCTTAATCATTTTCACCTCTTTTTGATTTATTTCAACCCACAAATCTAAATCAATTAGTTAAATCACCTAATCTCCTTAATTAAATTAATTAACCTTTAATCTCTTCTCATGTCCCATCATCCATCTTTTGCCACTTGCACATGAAAATAGAGTTATTTTCAGATTTATTAAATCTCTCTTTATCTTCAACATGACATCTTTGGAGAATATTCTTCAAAGTTGAAATTCAAATCTAAGTGGAATTTGTCCTTCCAACAAGGCATTCATTCCCTCTTACAAGTCCTTTTGCATTGAGCCAAGTGGCCATAACTCCATTTGAATCTCCCTCCACCTTGCCATTAATACAATTTCAAAATTCAAATATTGGCATTTATTGGCACATTCATCAAAACCTTCACATCCTTGGCCCATTCACATTTGGACAAGTGGCACTTTTCCATTGGATGAAATTTAGTCCTACATTGCTCTATTTTGGGCATTCTTTCAACTTGTCATTCTATAAATAGAGAGCTCCTCTATTATATTTGGCATCTTCATCAAAGTGGATCAACTTTCATCACCAAATCACCATTGCATCATTGGAGTTGGGAAAGGGCCAATTTTCACATCAAATTGGCACCAATTCCCTTAAGAGATTAAGAGTTTTCTTTGCTTTAGAATAGGATTTGCTATGTTTTAAGTTTTGTTGTGTTCTTCATTTCATTCCTCTCTCTCTTTTGAAATTTAAATGAATTTCTTGAGGAATCTACATTCTAGCTTACATTCGATCTAATTTGTTGTTTGTTTCTTGTGCTATTGTAGGTTTAGGATTTAGGTTCGACAATGTTCATCACATTTCATGCTTAGATTTTGTAAAGTAGCTTCATCACAAGTAGGGGAGACATGAAGAGAAGGAAAACTATTATTTTCATGCTTACCAAATAGATCTTTCCAAATGGTAGGAGCATTAGGGAAGGGAGAAACAAGATTCTCATGACTATTAATAAGTGCATCTTCTAACACTAAGCTATCCTCTTCGCATCGAGGAGGGATATTAGCAGAAGGACAAATTTGATTATCATGGCTCTCTATGATTTCATCCTCTTTTGCTAAAGCATTATCACAAGCAAGGGATGAGTGGAGACTAGGTAAGGTGATGTTTAGAAATATTTCTATGATCTTATCTTCTTGTGTCATAATACCTTTCCAAGAGGGAGGAGGGGAGAGAAAATCAAGAATCTCATGATTCCCATTGATTGTATTTTGTTTCACCAAGATACCTTTGTCACTAATATTGGAGAGGTATCAGGAGAAGAACAATTATGGATTTCATGATTGTCTATGCTTGTATCTTCTTGTATGATACCATCCTCACCAATAGGCAATGTAATATTAAGGATTGTGTCAATGGTTTGATCCACTTTCTCTAAGGTGTTCTCATAACTATGAAAGATAGTACAAGGATGACTAACATGTTTCTTAATTACCTCATTGTTGTACTCTAAATTGAACTCATAAGAGGGGATGTTGTACTTATGAAATCCATTCTTAATCATATCAAAACCACATCGCTTAAAAGAAAACATGATAATATGCAAAAGTAAACTATATAAATTATGCAATTCTTAGAAAATGTAAACAAATGGCCCACATATCTTAAGATTTCTACTACTGAAATAAATTTTTGAAATGATTTTTAAAAAGATGACTACACTACATGGATGATTTGACCTAGATACATAAAACAAAAGTTACTGAAACTTTCCATATTGATACTATTGTAGACACTTAAAAATGTCCCAAATGATATGATGCACTCGAATTAGGTATACTAACATTGTTTCATCCTCAAACCCATCCTCTTTTCGCTTAATTGATTAAATTAGCCTATCCATTTAATTAATTATGTCATTTGCATCTATTAACCTAATTAATTTAATTGGGTTAATTCACCCCCTTTCATGCTAGCATTTCATCCTATTAAATTGAATAAATCTAATTATTTAATTTAAGTCCCTAAGTTTTCTTATTTAATTAAATAACCCTAAGTTGTTTAATTAAATATCATTTCACTTTCCCCCTTTTCATTAAATCACTTTATTTAATGAATATCATCTAATTTCCATAATTGTATAATTAAACCCTTGTTTAATTATCAATTACTAATAAATCTAATTCCCCCCACTTGCAAGGGAATATCCCTCCTTTGCACATTCCTCCAAAAGGAATGTTCTCATGGAATATTCCTTCCACCCTTTGCACATTAAAACTTTGTTTTAATTTGCTAAATATCTATTTCCCTCACCCATGAGAATATTCTCTTTCTTCACTCATTTAAAAAAGGGGAATATTCCTTTTTGAAACAAACTCTCAACAAACTTTTGGGAAAGCTTTTGAAAGTGTTTTTGTTTGGATAAAGGTGAACCCTTGATTAAAGCTCACCATTGATTCTCATCCCTTGATGAGAATCCATGATCCATGCCTCAAACTTCCTCTATCCTTGACCATTGATTAACCTTGTTAATCTCAACCCTTCATTTCTCATTTGTCATCCTATAAATAGGTCACTATTTAGAGACAAATGGATCCATATTTTAGCATCAAACTTATTCTGTTAAAATCACTTACACTTGCATTTAGATTTGGCACCTATTTAACATCTTTTAGCCTAATTTACTTGCATATTAGCTTAGATTCCATTAATGGATTCGATGGTAACATAGATGCATACATTTAGCATATCTTGTAACTAGAGTTTTAATCTTTTTAGCTTAAACTTCATTTAGATTAGCTTTGCATATACCCATATTGATCATCTTAGCATATATCATGTTCATTGTGCTCATTTTCCTTTAAATCATGTTTTCATACACATTTATCATAGGTTTTCTCTATTCTCTTCAATAGAATTGATCAAAATAGGCTCATTATCCATGGGATTGGGAAAGGGTCACCATTCCACATCAATGCAACACCAGCCCCCCAATAGGATAAGTTTCAATGGATCAGAATAGGTGTTTTTAAAGCTTTCATGATTTAAAATGTTAGTTTTAATGGATTCCTAGTTTACTTTTTATTAATTGATCCTATTGGACTAATGCTTAGTGGCTTGAATATGCTTCGAATTCTCATGGATCAAGTGTAGTAAGCCCATACTAATTCGTCAGTCACATTTTGGTTCTAGAAGGAGGGAATGAACTAATCAATCTGATGAATTTTTCTTCAAATTCCTATTTTCCTTGTGTTTACAAGTACAACAATGCTATTGATTATTCATCGACACCATTGATTATTCAACAATGCAATTGATTTTAGCATTGTGAATTAAGTTAGTAAACAAAACAGAGCTTGATTTTTTCACATGTTTGTAGACATGGAAAAATACTTAACCCTTTTACTTTTCCTCACGTTTAAGCCCTCATAGTATACTTTTGCTTGATTTTTCCTATATTTAATGCTGTAATGTGGCCAACACATTCACATTAGGTCTTGGACCCTTGTGAATCATTAAGAATTCTAGGATGTCTTGTAAAAGCGTTGTGAAGTGTTGTAACCCACTTTCACACTTTTCTAGGACCCTTTCATCCTAATTCACTTAAATATCTCCTTTTTATCACTTACCAAGTCTTATTTCAAAGTGTTGCAAAGAGTTGTAACAAACTCTCACACTTTTCTAGACTTGTCATCACTAATTCAACCCTTTCTTATGTTTAAATGACCCCTTAATGCACTTTTCGGTCATACTAAGTGTATATTTGAGGATATTCCCATTAAACAAGATTTAATGCACTTTAATTTTTGAATCCTAGTGAAATTTCCCTTGTGGGACCAAGTCGCCACTTGGGGAAAATTAGTCCCACTAGGAACAAAAGTCAAAATAATTTTAATTTGTTGGTGTCATTTTATTCTCTTACCCTTGATGTTAGCTTGTGATGTGTTATTTTCAGGAAATATTGTAAAATTAAGTATAAATAATGGTTTTTCCTCTCATTTTATCTCCCATTCATTCAAGCACCCATTCATTCAAGCATTCATTCACTCAAGAATTTTATCCATTCACATAATCATTCTTAAGTGTTCAATCACTCTAAGCATAATCAAGTCATCCATTGGAGCACTTCATTGCATACCTTCAGATTTCTACATCAAGGGTTTGGTGAGTTCTTGACATTGCATGTTTATTCATCAGTCTCTTCTCATTTCATTTCATTTCATAGGGTTTGATTACCAAATTGGGGTTTGACCAAGGCAAACCCCTATACTCTAACCATTAACCCTTTTCCCCCTCTTTGCATGTGTGTTTGCAGGCTCTGTATGTAGATTTTTCAAAGTGATTGGTGTCAAAAAGTGGTCAAAAATCCATCAAAGTTAACATAACCCTAATTGAATCTTGGAGACTCTTTTTAGCCTATTTTCTATAGATTTAGATTCAGACACCTGTCAGAAAAGGAAGTGCAGACTGGAAGTTACAGAATCCTGTTCTAAAATTCTAGAAATCGCAAGGTGGACTAAGTTTCCACCTATGGTGAATTAGTCCCAATGCTAGGCCTAAAAAATATTTTTAGCATTTCTGGACACCCACAAATAGCAGATTCTCATTCTGGTAGATTTTCTCCAAAACTAGACTAAGTCGCCCAACTTGGCGTAAGTGTCCCAGTCAACATTTCCAATCAAATCTATAGGATTCTAGAGCCTCTCTGCATTAGATTCCAAATTCCAAGTGTACCTCTCCAGTTCTATTTAATTCTTTCATCATTTACTTGCATTTTTAGGTGTTTTTGCATACATCACTGTGTTTTCCAGCACTTTGTATTTCACTAGTTTAACATCAATAAATCATTTCATTTTTAGTTTGTTTCATTTATACATCATAGTTAGACATATTGCATCCTTCCTAACATAAATATTTGAATGTAACATTGCATTTTGGCCCAATATTTCTCCTTTTAGGTGAAAAACCTTAGAAGGGCTAGAAAGCATTCAGGTGCCAAAATCTTTGGTTACATTTTGGCGAACCTAATTTTTGAAAATTTTTACTTCTGATTTCAAGTGTATCCTAGGTTTAAATAGAATTATAATTGCATTTTTTAAATTGCATCCTAGGGTTTTGAAAGTTGCATTAGTGAAAAGCTCATATAGCTTGCATTTTTGCATTTTATTTCATTAGAAAACAACAAAATTTCTGCATTTCATACTGAAGTTGCATCTACGCATCTGAAAGACATCAAATTGCATTCAATTTTTTTGAAAAATCACAAAAAAATCCTCATACATGACTAATTCGCCACATTGGGCAACTTAGTCCTTCTGCACATTTTATACAGTTATTTCTAGCATTTTTTGTATATTTTTTGCATTTATGTTTTCTGTTATTGTTTTCTGTCATACTTTCTAGATTTGGTGTTTATTGCATTTAGTTTTCTTTCATCATGACCTTTTTCTTTAATAATTTTTGGATGTCATTAAAATATTTAGTGGACATGTCAAATTGTGCCTTTGGAACTAATCCTAATGACCTTGAGCTTCCTCATGCTCCCTCAACTCCTCATGAATGTCCTCCTCATGTGGTTGACATTATTGGAGAAGATGATGATAGCATGAATAAGTTCTTAAACGAATGCATTGAAAACCTTGAAGCCAATGCATCCTTTTATCCATCCATGAAACAACAAGACCTTCCTACCATCTCACCTCCTGATATGTTTGGATACCTACATCCTGAAACAAATGAATAACCTAAGTTCCCTCCAATAGGTGGACCTAGTTCCTCTAACCCTACAACTCCTCAACCATTCTATGATATCAAAGTTACCAACACACCAATGAACCTTGAAGAAACTTATGGCAAAGGTTTTACAATCTTAAGCAAACAAGGTTGTGAAACAACAATTGAACATAACATTCATCAACTTTTAGAACAAAGACCAACAGATGAAAAAAAATAGGGTTAGGTTATCAAGTTCCCCCTCATGAGAACAAGCCTCCTGTTGAATATTGGAGACTTTGTGATGATGGCACGGTGATCTTTTATTCCCCTCTTGATTTGAATGTTCTCCTTCCTCGTGAACAACCCTTACATGATACCAATGACAAGGATGATAGGATCCCCTTGGATCCTCTTCCTCCTTCCCTTCATGAAAAAGGTGAATCTAGTAAATGCAAACAACCTTAAAAATTGAAAAAATTAAAGTTTCCTCTCCATCCACCACTTGAATGTGAATGGAAATTGCAAATCCTTCTAAACAAAGAACTCATTTTATTACCACCTATGAATAGGTTGGTTATCTATCCTAAAGATGCTAATGTTCCACATTGTGCATATCATCATGTTCTAGGACATAGAAGCGATGAGTGTCACCAATTGAAAGAAATAATGAGCAAGTATCATTCTAATGGTGATAATTGCTATCCAATAAATCCTTAAACCATTGCCAAATACCCTCATCATGCAATAGTTGTAGAATCTTCCATTCTCATTATTGCATGATCTTTCCCATCACCTATCTTGGCTCATTCTCTCCTTGCACTCAGTGGGGGAAAGAAGTCGATAGCATTCTCCTAGTAATGCATTTGTCCTTGTCCCCTAGCTATGTTTTTCACTTTCCACTTATCCTAACTAAGAATGGGAGGTGGATGACTCACTTTGTTAGAACTATAAAATTTTTACAGTTATACACATGAGTTTACAAAATGGTCCTCACCATAAACACAAAGTTCTCCCTTCATAACATGTTGCCCATATTTTGCCATGTGGTCCCATAGAACCCATCGACTCATGAATATTTCACTATATAATCCATATCGGCAAGAGAAGGTTAGGGTCTCCCCAATCTATAATGTTTTTTTTTCACTAATGTATACTTGTTGCAGCTTATCGGCAAGACTTCAGAAAAATCACACCGATCGAAATTCATATACGAGCACCTATCGGTAGTACACATTTATTGTCTTGGTGACAGAAGGATCACATCGGCAAGAAAGCTATCATTGGGATAAACTCTCACTGAGTGCATCATCTCTTATTGACCAGCGCACAAAAGAAATTTTTTAACCAAACTAAAAGTCATCGGAGTAAGATCTTACCAAAAATATTAGGTCTTGCCGACAAAGCAAAGGGATTCTATCAAAGAAATAATGGGAGGAAGTCATGTTGTCTTGCCGACCTATAAGTCACACCGATGAGATGTTTCGGGAAGAGTCTGACCGAATAGAGCATATTGGAATAACAAGTTCGGCAAGACAATTAGCATCGGTGGGAGTCTCTTCAAGTTTCAAGGTCTTTCCAATAGAACTTGTTTCATCGGTAAGACTAATTTCATCGGCAAGAAATATGAAAGTCATGCCGAAGTATGGTTTCATTAGCAAAAGTGTGATTATGTCTCAGCGACTAGAAAAATACCATGGGGTGTATCTCAGTAAGACACAATGTAGTCTATGAAACATCTCCCTGACTCAGAATTGTCACAATGATACATAAGACTAAAGTGATAACTATCGGCGAGAGTCCAAATGTCGATGGAACTGCGGTACATTAGAGTGATGAACAACTTTTAATAAGTCAGTGAGACTTGGCGGTTTCAGGGAGACTACAGGATGTTTCGGTGAAAGGTTTAATGAACATTGCAAAAGGATATCGCCCCAGATTTGAAAATTTCTCACCAAAAAGACATTTGATGCGACAGTGTAAGTTTCAAATAAGTCTTCACTCATGCTTCAACTGACACATTAATGGTGTGACAAAACATAACAGGGAGAATTTAATTGAAAGCATTAGTGTTGAATTGATAGTAGAAGAACTAGCAAGGTGAATAGAGAGCTAGGGCATCTTTCCAGTATGAGAATCTTGAGCAGAATACAGTAGGTGGTTGCACCTTAGCTCCTCAAATTTTAACTTCTGTAATTTGGAAGAATGAAGTCCCCTAGTTCAGGAAAATTAAAAAGTAGAAAACATGGTGAAAGCGGTCAAACTAGGCGAAAGAAACAAAAAACTGAAATGGAACATGAGGGCACAAAACAAAGATTGAATCAAGACCTCATTGACCAATTACCTCACTCTGGGCCTAAAGCTAGATGATCAACACAACTTAGGGCAGAATTAGATAAACTAGATGATAAATGTAAATTTATAGGAGATATTTGGACTCAAATAAGGGGATATGAATTGTTCAATTTTTATTATCATCAAAGAAACCATTTTGAACTAGTTTGCAATCCATGGAAGCTTAATTTGGTAAAATTGGTGTGCCCTAATGTATTTGTAAATGTAAAATTGGTAAAATTGTTAGTTGATCATTATGACCCAAAACACAAAGCTATATGTGATTCGTCCAGAAAACCACAAATATATTTGTGAAAAGAGGCAGTAGGGGAGGTTTTTAATTTGGAAGGGTTTTTCAATGAAGAGATCATATATGAAGAATTGGAGGAGTTCTAAAGAATGGACACGAATTATAAGGGTTGGAGGCTGCCAACTCACGGGATTAAATAGGGTAGTAAGCCAGTTCCTTTATAGGATAGTGATGGACCTCCTTATCATGTGGACCTATTTGAACCTTATATGAAATACACTTACTTCTCAGTATGCCAAGTATTGGGAATGGATGCCCTGGAGTATATGTCAATTGTGCCAATGCTAATCTTAGCAGATATCAAGTACCACAATTCTAGGCCATTTGACTATGCCTCATACATTTTTAAGGGGCTTGATTCAGGATTGATGGCAATAAAAGGTGGATCATCTACCTTTCATCTCAGGCATTATTCATTATTGATGCATATGGTGTTATATTTTGGACAAGAGTTGGGACTATGGCCTTTAGAGATGAGAATTTCTTAGTTTAATAAAGAAGGTGCAGCATTACTAGTTCAATTGTGGACTGCTGTTCGGGATAGTAGGTTTGCCAATGCTAATTTTATTCATTTTGAAGAATATTTTGTGAAAAAATTGTACAAATTATATAATCATCCTTGTGATTATTCATTATCCAAAGAAATAAAGAGATTTCTTTGGCCAAAATATTTCAATGGGCCAATTGATCATAATTGGGGAGATTGGTATTGCTTGGAGGAAGCTACCATGATTAGAGTTTATGGGTTTGAAGATGCCACTTTCATTTTGCCAAAAATAGTCCCAAATAGAATTACATATTTGGAGATTGTCAGATAGATGGATTATTCTAGTGTTATGAATCTTAGTTCCTTTGGGAAATAGGCTTTCATGCCTAGTACATTGTGCTTTGGTGATTTTACTGTGTTGGCCAAGGAAGGATACAATTTGATCCTTGATAAATTGCTACAGTACAATATGAAGAGAGGACCACCCAGAAAGAACTTCGACCCAGAAGGATATATTAATTCTCTAAAATAAAGATAAACTTTGGAGGGTATCAACATGTACCCTATCACTTTGATGATATGATTCAGAATTTGGATGATGAAGAAGTAGAGATGGTGGTTGAAAGATATAATCAAAGGTTGCAGGATGCAGAGTTGTCTTCTGGGGAGGAAGCATCCAAGGATAATATGCCACAAAGTCAACCAAGTAAAGTATCCAGATTGAGAACTCAACATTATATTTTCCCGACCAGAGAGTTGAGTATTGAAGAGAGTGAAGAAGCAGATGCAAGGAATATAGAATACAAAACATTTGTATTTGATGATGAATTTGTCAATTCCCCAAAATTTAAAGAATTTTTGTATAAACAAAAGGGAAAAGAAATAAGGGAAAAGGTTGATAATGTTGCTATAGGAAATGAAGAGCAATTGCTGAATGAATTGAGGTGTGTAGATGAGGAGATGACTAGTATGAGCCCCAAAGAGTGGAGAAAAATGTTGGAAAATGCTGGTGTCATGATCTTTCCCAGGCTGGATCTGAATTCTACACTTGTCTTTCATAATTTCTTAAAGGACAGTAATGCTACACACAAGCTAGACCAAGCGAAGGTAATATAAGTGTGTGCTGGTTCCAAATACAATATAGATGAAGGATCATTAATGATTTGTACCTTATATCCACCCTAAAAGAAGTCAGTAGTTATTGATACTGAAAAGGCGCTTGGGCATGTCATGAATTTGAAAGTTAGAGAAGCTGATGCTGTGGCTACCGTAGAAATTGGAGTTAATGTTGCAAAACTAAACAAAGCACAAATTTAATGTTGATCAAGGAGAGAGAGATGTACAAAACAAACAATGAAAGGGTGTCGAGAGAAAATGATTGCCTAAAAGATTTGTTAGGTGTTACTATGAAGACACCCATGCTACTTACCCAAGGTAAAAGTTCTTAGTAAAAAGATCATTGGGAAGGATCAAGTCCTTACTCCCAGGGAAAATATGATGCACTTGTGGCAATAATCAAGAAGAGGAAGACCCTTTTAACATCTTGGTTGAATAAACTCCGGGGAAAATATTCACATACACTAGCTGCATTAAAAGAACATGAAAGGATGAATGAAAAAATTATGGAGAAGTCCCGAGAGGTGAACCAGAGAGATGTTTCTAACAGTGTAGAAATTGAAGCTACAAATCATTTTACAAACAGACATCAAAATTTTTATGAATAATTGCAAGGGGATGCACAAGGATTGACAAATTTTGCTAAGAACACATTGACTACATTCTCAGATGATAGATGATACTTAAAGGAAGAAACCATATGGAAAGGTGAGAATGAGTCGATACTACATGAAATCCTGAGGGTTGCTACTGCTGAAAACATGACATTGGAGGATGCAAGCAAGTAGAATGAAAGGATGATAAAGATGGAGATCTCAATCTAGAACACAATTGGAGATGCGGATACGCACGGGTGCCAGGATTATTTGGATCACTTGTATAGTGTTAATTTATGGCTAAACATAACCTAATTATCTCTTAATCTATTTTCTAATATGTGACATTTTTGAAAGGACACGTACTTTTGTGTTTTTGATATATAAATATCTGTTTTGGTAACAAAATATAGATATAAGATATAGGATAGAAAAAGATACAATAGAATACAATGTTTCACAAATATGAGACTATGATACATATTTGAAATTATGGAGATATCAATGAGAATCATTTAATGTGTTGGAATATTTCTAGTGTCAATTTTCTATTGTGCTCATGGAAAGTATTACTAAAGTTGTCTCCAAGATTGATGCTTCCTAGTTATTTAAATTGAAATAACAAGTTTATGTTCAGTTTATCAGTGCACATTTGTTGTATCTTTGTGGTTGATTAATCGGTTCTTTCAAGGAAAGATTAAATCCTTTTAATTAATCACAATAATTAGGGAAATTCATTTGGATCATTAAGAAGAACTGGGTAGTCACAGGCTTGCATGTTTATACAAGTTATAAACTAAAATATATGCCAAACAATTTGAATGTTCTCTAGAAATAAGTTGGTCATTTAGATTTTATTTGACTCCGCATACCCAATAAGGCACTAGTCTCTGCATTTTTCACCATTTAGTTTCATTCACTTTTACATCTGTTAACTGAACATATTAGGATTTAGTTTTGAATAATGCTATACAATTTATACCAAATTTAGTTTTATTTCCACTTGTCATTGTGGAAAAAACATTTCAAGAGAGATAAACACAAGTTAAATCTGCTTTGTTCATATAGGTACACCCACCTAGGTTTAGCAACACTTGAAAAGTAGAAGGTCTAAGCTATTCGACCTTGTCTGTTACCCTAAAACGTACCAAGGGATTGGAAACCTCTTGAGGTATTCTTACTTGGGTTTTTGAGAGGTAACAGATTAGCGACTCTACTGGGGAATAACTCATAATCTTCACCTTAGTCATAGAGTCAGAAGTCCATATACACTCCGCTGGGAATAAGAAGTAACAAACTTTTCTTACTTTTAAGAAAGTGAGTGGTGACTCTGATAAAAACATTTCTACATGAATGGTAGAAGATCTCAATATAGGGGAGGTCATACTAGATGTCCTACTGGCAACAGTAAGTGGACACACATGGATGATAAGGTTGATAAGGGTAAAAGGATAAATAAGGATATGTGCATGACGAACAAAGAAAAAGCATCAAGACCACATTGTGATACATATGATCGTTATGATACATGGAGAGATAATTCAAGTGCAGAACTATGTACCCCTGAAGAGCAAATAAATCCTTTTTATGATCCTCAAAAATAGGCTGAGTTTGAAGCTGAACTCAAAGTTGAACAAATTAAAAATTAGTAAGAATATGATCTAAAAATGGAGTGCAATCATAATGGACCTATTGATCATGAAAATCTTCAAGAAAATTATGAATCTTTAACTTATGAAGAAGTAAAAGCATGGTTTGAATCTCGGATAAAGGAGATAGAAGAATAGGAGAAAGCCCAGATGATACAAGCAATGAGAGACTTCAAATTGTACTCAAAAAATTTCTCAGACAACTGGTTGCCCAAAGTATGTACCACCTCATAAGCAGGGTAATCATAGTGCAGGGCCTTTTGATCCATCAAAGGTTCCTCACCATCAAATAGGGAATCAATATAGACAACCAAATCATCCACCTCATATTCCCACACAATATACAAATATACAGCCACCTCATGGTCAACATTATGTGCCACATCATCATACATAATACAATAATCTGATGTATCAGTATTAGTACCCACCTAATCCTCTCCCTCATCAATACAGAACAATGATCAGACAATTCGACTTGGCAGGGTTTCAATTATACCCTTACCCTATGGATGGCAGTTGGAGAAGTCTAGTGCCTAAGTTTATAGTGAGTAGTACAATTTTTGTTGAAGATCATTTAAGGAGTTTCAATTCCTTCATTCAAGATTTGGATTTACCTTATGAAGATTTACATATGAGGTTATTCATGATGTCGCTTACTGAAGAAGCTAGGGATTGGTTCAACAACCTAACAACAACCTCTATTGATTCTCTCCAAATATTTTAGGACCGATTCCTCAAGAAATATGGGAATCTAAGTGCACTAGATGTTGCTCTTCATAAATTGATGCAAATTCAGAAAAATCAGAATGATTTCATTTATGATTTCAACCGGAGATTCAATAAACTATAGAATAAAATACCTCTTGGATCAAAGTTGCTAGACTCTGTAGCATTGAGTGTTTATTTGAATGCATTTGATCCAAAAATAGGGCATGAATAAGAAATAGGTTCCCAAGAGATTTGGATGAAGCCCAGAAGATAGCATTAACAATTGAAAACAATAGGAGGGCTATTGGGATAATTGATAAAAGAGACAATCCTAGGGTTCCTCAACAATCCAACAATTATCAATATAAACAGGAGAACACATACATAAACGAGAGGCCTAGGCTGCATGACATGCCCTATAATGCACAAATTCGAAGGATGGAAAACCTGTAACAGATAGGCCTAGAAACAAAGAAATTCCTGATCCATTAAGGAGGAAGGGAACCTATATGGTAAATAACAATTATTTCTATGAAATTTGTGATAAGCCACATTCCCTAGATTACTGTGTTGTAGCCCAAAGAATGCAAGAAGAAGGAATGTTGATGGGAAATGGTTGAGAAGGTATTTGACTTCAAATAATTTTCACTATGTTGAGGAGAAGTAATCATCTTCAGAGGAAGAAGGTTATGAGTACGATGTTTCAAATCAAAGGTACAATGTCCACATGGTTGAACAATAGGTTCTTTCTAACTCTGAAGAAGATTATACTGAACCACATTCTATTGAGATGCCTACTCAGTGTAGTATGAGGAAACTCACTGAAGAAGAGATAAAGAGATTAACCATTGCTGCAGTTGAAGAAGCAAAGAGGAAGTACTGGTTAAGAAATAGGATAGTGAATGAGAAGGAAGGTGTTTCCAGGGGAATCTTTATGAAAGATCAAAAGGTGACACAAGGAGTTTCAAAGAAAATATAAAATAAACAACACGATAAAAGCAAACAAAAGCTTGTCCAAAAGGAGGAAATAAAGGAATTACACAAAGAAATGCAAAAGACGGATCATCCAAGTAAAAGAGAAAAGGAAGAGAACAAAGGAGAAACATCAGAATAGAAGAAAATGGTTAAGGCAGAGGGTTCCTCTGACTTCACTCAAGCTTTATCTCAAGTAAAGATGTATGTTCCACTACTTGAGATGATGAATATTAAGGAATACAGAGACAGTGTTCAATTAATAACAAATGTAAATGAAAGACATATAAATTTTGAAAGTAAGATGGCCACTAAAAATAAATAAGAGAAAGTGAATATCGCAGAAGTTTTCCTTAATAATGCATTATTAAATCCCCCACAAGTTGATCCTTTTTTCACTACATTACTCAGAAATAACAAATTGCTAAGGAATTGCATGATAGACTCTAGTGCTGCCATAAATATTATGCCAGTAGGAGTTATGAAATAGCTTGGCATGTGGGTGGATACCAGTGGAGGCAAGTGCTATGCAATGGATAATCGACCTATTCCTGTGGTGGGTATAATGAAAGATGTTGAAGTCAAGCTAGCTACTTATCCTTAGGTGGCCTATAACATTGATATAACAGTAATTGACACCCCTCCTCAGTTTGGGATGCTTCTATCAAGACAATGGATGGCCGCGGTTGGTGGAAATGTCCAGTTTGATTTGTCTTATGCAACAATTCTAGTGAATGGTCAGGAAGTTAAGTTATACAGGGAGCCAAGGATGAACCAAGTCATTGACTGTGTACCACAAGATCAAATCAATTGTTTTTGTGATGTGGATCTTGGGAATTTTAAGATAGAGCCAACCCAGCTAGAATTAACCAATAGTGATCCAATTGAAAAGCATGCTACACAAAATTGCAATGGTGTGTGGAAAATGTAATTTGATGGAGCCTGTAGCCAAGAAGGTAATGGGGCAGGAATAATATTTGTTTCACCTAAAGGTATTACATTTAAATATTCATTTCTGTTAACATTTGAATGTACAAAAAATGTGGCAGAATATGGAGCTTTATTAACAGGTTTGAATATAGCCGTGAAACATAAAATCAAGTTGTTGGTTGTTCTAGGGGATTTTGAGTTGGTTGTTTCACAAATTAAGTCAAAATATGCAGCAAAAAATAAAATACTGAAACAATACAAGAATGATGTATGGGACACAATTGAGTTGTTTGATGCCTTCTCAATTGAGTGGATTGATAGGTCAAAGAACATAATGGAATATTTTTTAGCAAATGTGGCACTGAAGAGAGATGATATTACACTAGCTGGAGTATCACAAATTGAGTTCAAAACAAGGCTTGCTGTGCCTGATAACATATATAGTTGGCAGGTTTTTAATGATGATAATGACCTTTTGAAATTTCTTCACTGTATAGATCAATATGAAGCCCAAGAAATTGATTTCAATGCCTTTGTTGAAGAAGTAGATGGGAAGCAAACAATATTTGGGAAGGAGATCTTATAGCTTAAAACAAATAAGCTTCCTTAAGGGTTAGTGGCATTGGAGAGGGTGTATGATGGAAGTGATCAGTCCCTCATGAAGAAAACACCAGTCAAGAAGGAGGATATTGAAGAGATTAACTTGGGAACTGAGATGGCACCAAGAAAGGTGTACATAGGGAAGAAGATAAGCCCGAAAATTAGAAGAATGCTAATAACATTACTGAGAAAATATAAACATGTGTTTGCTTGGTCTTATGAAGATCTAAAAGCATATAGGGAAGATTTGTTCCAGCATGAAATACCATTGAAGCCAGATGCAAAGCCATTTAGACAGAAGCAAAAACCCATTAATCCAAAATTGGAACCAAAAATGCAAGAAGAATTGGAAAATCTTAGAGATGGTGGCATAATCAAACCAATCGGGCTCTCAACATGGGTCTCAAACCTGGTCCTTGTGAGGAAGAAAAATGGAGATATCAGATTATGTGTGGATTTCAAAAATCTAAATATGGCATCTCTAAAGGATAATTATCCTCTACCCAATATGGAGGCTATATTACATAAGGTGATAGGGTGCAAGCTGCTCTCTATGATGGATGGGTTTTCAAGGTATAACTAGGTTAAAGTTAAAGAATCTAAGCAATATAAAACAACTTTTACAACCCCATGGGGGACATATGTTTATCTAAGAATGTCGTTTGGTCTGACGAACATAGGAGCAACCTTCCAAAAAGCTATGGATGTAGCATTTGCAGACCTAATTAATGCTATCATGGTGGTGTATTAGGATGACCTTATTGCTTACTCAAAGAAGGATAAAGATCATGTTGAACATCTGGAAAAGGTATTTATTAAAGCTTTAGAATATGGGATTAGTCTGAACCCTAAAAAATTTCATTTTGCAGTCACAGAGGGAAGCTCTTAAGACATATTGTGTGAAAGGAGGGGGTTAGAATATATCCTGAGAGGGTTGAAGCTATAGATAAAATTCCAATTCCTAGGACCATCAAAGCCATCCAGTCATTCTTTGGACAAATCAACTTTGTTAGGAGATTTGTTTCTAATTTTGCTGAAATCATTAAGCCCATATCAAAAATGTTAAGGAAAGGACAAAAAATAGATTGGATTGCAGAAGCATTTGATGCTTTTATATCAATTAAAAAGGCTATCAAAGAAGCCCCCATCCTTAAGTCTCCAAATTTTTTGAAACCCTTTCAAATATTCTCATTTGCTTCATTACATACCATAGCTACTATCATGTTATAGAAAAATGAGGATGGTTATGAGCAGCCTGTGTCCTTTTTCAGTAAGTCATTACAGGGGTCAAAATTGAAATATGATATAATGGAAAAATAAGCTTTTGCATTGGTAAATGCTACAAAGGCCTTCAAACCATATCTTGTTGGAGCTAAGGTAGTTGCCTATATCCCTCATGTGGCTATTAAAGACATTTTGACATAGTCTGAAGTAACAGGAAGAAGATGCAGATGGATTAATAAGATCCAAGAGTTTGATATGGAGATACAAATCACTAAACTAGTAAGGGGTCAAGGTTTGGCTAGATTAATGGCAGAAGCGACCATTGAAGCAAATCAAATTTGCAATATCAAAGAGGAAGAGAATGCAATTGTGAGCATTGAGCATACTCCTTGGTATGTAGACATCATGTATTACCTTAAATACATGAAGTGTCCAGAAGGATTGCGTGACAACTAGAAAAGAACTTTGAAGTTGCAAGCATCTAAGTATGTGTTCATGGAAGGAGATTTGTTTTTGAAGAACAGGGACGGGATATTATTGTTATGTCTGGATGAATCACAAGCTAAGCATGTCTTAAGTGAAATGCATGAAGGGGTTTGTGGAGGGCATTACTCTGCAAAGACAACTACACATAAAATTGTCAGGGCAGGTTATTACTGGCCAAAATTTTTTAATGATTCCTTTTCATACGTACTTGAAGATGTGAATCCTGCCAGAAATTCTTTGGGAAAATGAAGTATTAGGGAGATTTACTACTTAGGCCTTTATAGGTTGAAGCCCCTTTTCATCAGTGGGGAATTGATTTCATTGGGGGGATACAAGAGAAATCAAGCGAGGGACATAAGTGGATACTGATGGCTAATGATTATTTTACCAAATGGGTAGAAGTAGTCCCAACCAAGCAAGCTACAAGAAAAGTTGTGATTTTTTTTTTAATGGATAACATCATTACCAGATTTGGTACACCACTAAGGCTAATTACTAATAATGGGATGTGTTTCAAATCAGATGAATTCAAGAATTTTTGTAGCACATATGGCATTACCATTTCTTATGCAACTCCTTACCATCCACAAGCTAATGGTCAAGCAGAGTCCAGCAATAAAAGTCTTCTCAAGATTATAAGGAGGATGTTAGGTCAAAAGAAGAAGGCTTGGGATTCGAAATTGAAACTGGCTGTCTGGCCTAATAGGATCACTGTAAAAAAGGCAATTGGGAAATCCCCATTTGAATTGGTGTATGGAACACAAGCCAGGATGCCTTTACAGAATTTGTTACCAGTTTACAACTTTATCCTTCAGGAAGATTTGGATATTCCAGAACCTATTGAGGAGAGAATGGAGCAACTGGTTGAGCTCGATCAAATAAGGAGAGTAGCTCAGAACCAGAAGATGAAGTTACAAGCACAGATGAAGTACTTGTTTGATAAAAGGGAAAAATATAGAAAATTCAAAGAGGATGATTTGGTACTGATGTGGAATGCAAGGTGCCAAGAGAAGGAAAGCATGGGAAATTTGAAGCCTTGTGGCTAGGACCTTTTGTAGTTGTTGGAAAGAGAGATGAAGATTCATATTATCTACAAAATATGGCTGGTGAAGATCAGGAGTTGCCTGTACATGGGAAATTCTTGAAGCATTTTTTCTCTTGAGAAATACAAAGGATTAAGGGTTGCCAATGCATGGACAACTCTTGATATTCCTCTCAAAATTTTCTCTTCCATGCACAGTAGTCTAGGAAATAAAAGGAACAGGAATTGCCAGTACATGGATAATCTCGATATTCCTTCTTTTAAAATAAGTCTTTCCATGTACAGTAGTATAGGGTCATACTCATTTCCATTCACTCCATCTCGCCCACTAATCCATCACCTTGAGTCTGGTATGCTCACCCAGAAATCTAGATCCTTGCAATGATCTCACAATCATTCATCCCCAGATGGAGCCACTGTTAGAATTATAAATTTTTTACAGTTATACACATGAGTTTACAAAATGTTCCTCACCATAAACAAAAAGTCCTCCCTTCATAACATTTTTCCCATATTTTTCCATGTGGTCCCATAGAACCTATCCAATCATGAATATTTCACTATATAATCCATATCGGCAAGAGAAGGTCAGGGTCTCCCCGATCTACAATGTTTTTTTTTCACTAATGTATACTTGTTCCAGCTTATTGGCAAGACTTCAGAAAAATCACACCGATCAAAATTCATATACAAGCACCTATTGGTAGGACACATTTATTGTCTCAGCAACAGAAGGATCACATCGGCAAGAAAGCTATTGTTGGGATAAACTCTCACTGAGTGCATCATGTCTTACCAACTGACTCACAAAAGAAACATTTCAGCCAAACTAAAAGTTATCGGAGTAAGGTCTTACCGAAAGTATTAGGTCTTTCTGAAAAAGTAAAGGGATTCTATCAAAGAACTAATGGGAGGAAGTCATGTTGTCCTACTGACCTATAAGTCACACTAATGAGATGTTTCAGGAAGAGTCTCACCGAATAGAGCATATTGGAATAACAAGTTCGGCAAGACAATTAGCATTGGTGGGAGTCTCTTCGAGTTTCAAGGTCTTGCCAATAGAACTTGTTTCATCAGTAAGACTAATTTCATCGGCAAGAAATATGAAAGTTACGCCGAAGTATGGTTTCATCGGTGAAAGTGTGATTATGTCTCAGCGACCAGAAAAATACCATGGGGTGTATCTCAGTAAGACACAATGTAGTCTATGAAACATCTCCCCGACTTAGAATTGTCACAACGACACATAAGACTGAAGTGATAACTATTGGTGAGACTCCAAATGTCGATGGGATTGTGGGTCATTAGAGCAATGAACAACTTTTAATAAGTCAGTGAGACTTGGAGGTTTCAGGGAGACTAAAGGATGTTTTGGTGAAAGGTTTAAAGAACGTTGCAAAAGGATATTGTCCTAGATTTAAAAATTTCTCATCGACAAGACATTTGATGTGATAGTGTAAGTTTCAAATAAGTCTTCACTCATGCTTCAACTGACACATTAATGGCGCGACATAACACAACAGGGAGAATTTAATTGAAAGCATTAGTGTTGAATTGATAGTAGAAGAACTAGCAAGGTCAACAAAGAGCTATGGCATCTTTCTAGTATGAGGATCTCAAGCAGAATATAGTAAGTGGTTGCACCTTAGCTCCTCAAATTTTAACTTCTGTAATTTGGAAGAATGAAGTCCCCTAGTTCAGGAAAATTAAAAAGTAGAAAACATGGTGAAAGCAGTCAAACTAGGGGAAAGAAACAAAAAACTGAAATGGAACGTGAGGACATAGAACAAAGATTGAATCAAGACCTCATTGAACAATTATCTGGCTTTGGGCCTAAAGCTAGATGATCAGTGCCATTAAGGGCAGAATTAGATAAACTAGATGATAAATGTAAATTTATAGGAAATATTTGGACTCAAATAAGGGGATATGAATTGTTTAATTTTCATTATCATCAAAGAAGTCATTTTGAACTAGTTTGCAATCCATGGAAGCTTAATTTGGGAAAACTGGTGTGCCCTAATGTATTTGTAAATGCAGAATTGGTAAAACTATTAGTTGATCATTATGACCCATAACACAAAGCTATATGTGACCCATCCATAAAACCACAAATACTTTTGTCAAAAGAGGCGGCAGGGGAGGTTTTTAATTTGGAATGGTTTTGGAATGAAGAGATCATATATAAATAATTGGAGGAGTTCTGAAGAATGGACATGACCTATAAGGGTTGGAGGCTGCCAATTCACAGGATTAAATAGGGTAGCAAGCCAGTTCCTTTATAGGATAGTGATGGACCTCCTTATCATGTGGACCTGTTTGAACCTTATATGAAATAAAATTACTTCTCAGTATGCTAGGTATTGGGAATGGATGCCCCAGAGTATATGTCAATTGTGCCAATGCTAATAACAACAGATATCCAGTACTACAATTCTAGGCCATTTGACTATGCCTCATACATTTTTAAGGGGCTTGATTTAGGATTGATGGAAATAAAAGGTGGATCATCTACCTTTCATCTCAGGCATTATTCATTATTGATGCATATGGTGTTATATTTTGGACAAGATTTGGGACTATGGCCTCCAGAGATGAGAATTTCTCAGTTTAATAAAGAAGGTGCAGCATTACTAGTTTAATTGTGGACTGCTATTTGGGATAGTAGGTTTGCCAATGCTAGTTTTATTCATTTTGAAGAATATTTTGTGAAAACATTGTACAAATTATATAATCATCCTTGTGATTATTCATTATATGAAGAAATAAAGAGATTTCTTCGGCCAAAATATTTCAATGGGCCAATTGATCATAATTGGGGAGATTGGTATTGCTTGGAGGGAGCTACCATGATTAGAGTTTATGGGTTTGAAGATGCCCCTTTCATTTTGCCAAAAATAGTCCCAAACAGAATTACATATTTGGAGATTGTCAGATAGATGGATTATTCTAGTGTTATGAATCTTAGTTCCTTTGGGAAATAGGCCTTCATGCCTAGTGCATTGTGCTTTGGTGATTTCACTATGTTGGCCAAGGAAGGATACAATTTGATCCTTGATAAATTGTTGCAGTACAATATGAAGAGAGGACCACCCAGAAAGAACTTTGACCTAGAAGGATATATTAATTCTGCTAAAATAAAGATAAACTTTGGAGGGTATTAGCATGTTCCCTATCACTTTGATGATATGATTTAGAATTTGGATGATGAAGAAGCAGAGATGATGGTTGAAAGATATAATCAAAGGTTGGAGGATGCAAAGTTGTTGTCTTCTGGGGAGGAAGCATCCAAGGATAATATGCCACAAAGTCAACCAAGTAAAGTATCCAGATTGAGAACTCAGCATTATATTTTCCCAACCAGAGAGTTGAGTATTGAAGAGAGTCAAGAAGCAGATGCAAGGCATATAGAACACAAATCATTTGTATCTGATGATGAATTTGTCAATTCCCCAGAATTTAAAGCATTTTTGTATAAACAAAAGATAAAATAAATAAGGGAAAAGGTTGATAATGTTACTACAGGAAATGAAGAGCAATTACTGAATGAATTGAGGAGGTGTGTAGATGAGGAGATGATAGGTATTACCCCTGAAAAGTGGAGAAAAATGTTGGAAAATGTTGGTGTCATGATCTTTCCCGGGGTGGATCTCAATTCTGTACTTGTCTTTCATAGTTTCTTACAGGACAGTAATGCTACACACAAGCTAGACTAAGAGAAGGTAATAGAAGTGTATGCGGGATCCAAATACAATACAGATGAAGGATCATTAATGATTTGGGCCTTATATCCACCCCACAGGAAGTCAGTAGTTATTGATATTGAAAAGGCATTCGAGAATGTCATGAATTTGAAAGTTGGAGAAGCTGATCGTGTGGCTACTGTAGAAATTGGAGTTAATGTTGCAAAGGTAAACAAAGAAAAAATTCAGATGTTGATCAAGGAGAGAGAGATGTACAAAACAAACAATGAAAGGGTGTCGAGAGAAAAATGGTCGCCTAAAAGATTTGTTAGGTGTTACTATGAAGACACCCAGGCTACTTACCCAATGTGAAAGTTCTCAGTCAAAAGATCATTGGGAAGGATCAAGTGCTTACTCCCAAGGAAAATATGATACACTTCTGGCAATAATCAAGAAGAGGTAGGCCATTTTAACATGTTGTTTGAATAAACTCTGGGGAAAATATTCACATACATTGGTTGCTTTAAAATAACATGAAAGGATGAATGAATGAATTATGGAGAAGTCTTGAGAGGTGAACCAGAGAGATGTTTCTAATAGTGTAGCAATTGAAGTTGCAAATCATTTTACAAACAAACATCAAAACTATTATGAAGAATTGCAAGGGGATGCACAAGGATTGACAAATGCTGCTAAGAAGACATTGACTACATTCTCATATGATAGAGGAGAATTAAAGGAAGAAAGCAAATGGAAAGGTGAGAATGAGTCGATACTACATGAAATCCTGACTGCTGAAAACATGACATTGGAGGATGCAAGCAAGCAGAATGAAAGGATGATAAAGATGGAGATATCAATCTGGAATGCAATTGGAGATGTGGATATGCATGGGTGCCAAGATTATTTGGATCACTTTTCTAGTGTTCATTTATGGCTAAACAAAGCCTAATTATCTCTTAATCTATTTTCTAATATGTTACATTTCTGAAAGGACATGTCCTTTCGTGTTTTTGATGTATAAATATATGTTTTGGTAATGAAATAGAGATATAAGATATAGGATAGAAGATAGGATAGAAAAAGATATAGTAGAATCCAATGTTTCACAAATATGAGACTACGATGCATGTTTGAAATTATGGATCAATGAGAATCATTTAATGTGCTGGCGTATTTCTAGTGTCAATTTTCTATTGTGCTCATGGAAAGTATTACTAAAGTTGTCTCCAAGATTGATGCTTCCTGGTTATTTAAATTGATATAACAAGTTTATGTTTAGTTTATCAGTGCACATTTCTTGTATCTATGTGGTTGATTGATCGGTTCTTTCAAGGAAAGATTAAATCTTTTTAGTTAATCATAGTAATTAGGGAGATTCATCTGGATCATTAAGAAGAATTGGGTAGTCAGAGTCTTGCATGTTTATACAAGTTATAAACTAAAATATATGCGAAACAATTTGAATGTTCTCCAAAAATAAGTTGCTCATTTAGATTTTATTTGGCTCTGCATACCCAATAAGGCACTAGTCTCTGCATTTTTCACCATTTAGTTTCATTCACTTTTACATTTGTTAACTGAACATATTAGGATTTAGTTTTGAATATTGCTATACAATTTATACCAAATTTAGTTTTATTTGTCCACTCCCACATGCCATTGTGGGAAAAAAATTTCAAGAGAGATAAACACAAGTTAAATCTACTTTGTTCATATAGGTACACCCACCTAGGTTTAGCAGCACCTAAAGAGTAGAAGTTCTAAGCTATTCGACCTTGTCTATTACTGTAAAATGTACCAAGGGATTGGCAACTTGTTGAGGTATTCTTACCTGCATTTTTGAGAGCTAACACACTTTATGGTTGACTTTCCTTTGTATCACTAATATTTTTCTTTTTCTTTTTCTTTTATGTGTGTATCATGTTCCCCCGTGACATGTCGTTTGATGTTCTATCCTTGTAACATTCTTCCATTTGTACCTTCATTCTTCTTTATGTCATACATTACATTTTCCTTTTACTTTTGTTTTGTGTTTTCCTTTTGGGGATGGTGCAAAGCATTGAGATGCCCTATGTCTCTTCCATGTTGATCCAAAAGGTCCCTTTTTATTTTTCTTTTCCTTTTTTTGTGTTTTGTGTTTTCCTTTTTAGGATGACGCAAGGCATTGAGACCACAATGTCTCTTTAATGTTGACCCAAAAGCTTTTCCTTTCCTTTTTCCTTTTTTTTTTCTTTTCACTTGTGTTTTCCTTTTGGGAATGATGCAAAGTGTTGAGACATCCTATGTCTCTTCCATGTTGACCCAAAATGGCCTTTCTTTTTCTTTTGTTTTCTCTTTTTGTGTCATTCTTTCAATTCTATATGTATTTGGGGAATGGTGACAGTTTTGAGCTCTTTAATTCAAACATTGTAGCAATGAACATACTGACCCCAAATCAATAGACCCCTTATGTGTTTGGTGTGTTCCTTTTAGGGGGAAAACCCTCTTTTATTTCCCCTTCCTTTCACATGATGTAGCCTTACTTAGAAATGTATGACTTGGCATAGGGGCTTTCCAAGTTGGTTCTCATTTCTTATTTCTTTTTTCATTTTTCCTTTGCTACTTTTAGTAATTGCTAACAAAGCGGTGTGTAGCAATTCCTTTAAAGTGAGGGCCTACATTGACATAATTCATTTGAACTTTTCTTCTTTCTAGTTCTTAGTTCATCCTTGTTACTTTATACAATGCTTTTGTCACTTTGTGGATGACATTGGGTGTGATGTCTTTCATGAGCGCGATCTCTCTTAGCATATTACATTCCTCTTAGTGGTCTGATGTGACACACTCCATCACCTAAGTTGTGAATTTTCTATTCTTTGATTGGTCCTCTCTTGGAGACATTAGAAACAATGTTCCCTAAGTTATAGACCTCATATGAACTAAGCAAGACTCATTTGAACATCCTTTTTCATGTTGCATTTTTCATTCACATGGCCACCTTGCATAGCACAACTTGCATGACTATGGTGCCATTGCATTTGTTCATGAGTTCTAAGCATACAAAGCTTTGCTTGTCTCATGAAGCATGAAATGACATTTTCCTTTTTCGCACCTTAAGCCCATTTTGAGGCACAACTTTCCCCATAGCCACCTTTCAGGATTTATCACCCTACAGAAAACTAGAAGTTATGTGGCCCCAGATTAAGTATGTTGTGGATTTCTCACCCTACATGCAACCAAAAGCTCCATGGCCCCAAAGTGAGTATACTAGGGCCTTCTCACTTGGTAGATAGCCATATGTTCTATCACCCTAGAGTGAGTACACATTTCCAAACAAACAACCTAGATCTGATCCACAATGTGTTGGAAAAATGATCGAAGCTTGATCTAAATTTCTTCTCTCTTTCATTCACTTTTCATCATTTTCATGTGTGTTCCTTTACATTCATGTTTGGTTTCCCATGGGATCTTGATCATATCTCTTGATTGATGTCTCATCTTACCAACATGAGTACATTTAGACCCCTATTAATTGCACGTTTGGCTACTTTAGTGTGAGTTTGAATCAATTTCATCCTCTCACTAAAGTGGGGGCTAACTGTGGACACAAAAAAAGTAACCCTTTTACTTTTCCTCGTGTTCAAGACCTCCTAGTGGACTGTGGTTTCATTTTTCCTAGATTTAATGTTGTAATGTGGCAAACACATTCACATTAGGTCTTGGAACCTTGTGAATCATTAAGACTTCTAGGGTGTCTCGTAAAAGTGTTGTGAAGTGTTGTAACCTACTTTCACACTTTTCTAGGACCATTTCATCATAATTCACTTAAATATCTCCTTTCTATCACTTACCAAGTCTTATTTCAAAGTGTTGTAAAGAGTTGAAATAAACTCTCACACTTTTCTAGACTTTTAATCACTAATTCAACCCTTTCTCATGTTTAAATGACCCCTTAATGCACTTTCTGGTCATACTTAAGTGTATTTTGAGGGCATTCTCATTAAAAAAAAATTAATGCACTTTAATTTCCGAAACCCAATGAAATTTCCCTGGTGGGACCAAGTCGCCACCTAGGGATACTTAGTCCCACTAGGAAAAAATATCAAAATAATTTTAATTTATTAGCAGGATTTTATTCTTTTACCCTTGAGGTCAGCCTGTGATGTGTTATTTTTGGGAAATATTGTAAAATAAAGTATAAATAAGGGTTTTTCCTCTCATTTTACCCCCATTCATTCAATCACCCATTCATTCAAGCATTCATTCACTCAAGCATTTTATCCATTCACTTAATCATTCTCAAGCATTCAAGCACTCTAAGCATAATCAAGTGATCCATTAGAGCACTTCATTGCATACCTTTAGATTTATGCATCAAGGGTTTGGTGAGTTCTTGAAATTTCATATTTTTTATTCATCATTCTCCTCTCATTTCATTTAATTTCATAGGGTTTGATTACCAAATTGGTGTTTGACCAAGGCAAACCCCTATACTCTAACCCTTAACCCTTTTTCCCCTCTTTGCATGTGTGTTTGCAAGCTCTGTATGCAGATTTTTCAAAGAGTTTGGTGTCAAAAAGTGGTCAACAATCCATCAAAGTCGGCATAACCCTAATTGAAGCTTGGAGACTCTTTTTAGCCCGTTTTCTATAGATTTAGAATTAGAAACCTATGAGAAAAGGAAGTGTAGGCCAGGAGTTATAGAATCCTAAAAATCCCCATGTGCACTAAGTCACCATCTCTAGTGAATTAGTCCCACTACTAGGCCTAAAAATTTATTTTTGTATTTCTGGACACCCATTTGGTAGATTCCCATTTCGACAGATTTTCTCCAAAACTGGACTAAGTCACCTAGCTTGCTGTAAGTGTCCCAGTCAACATTTCTAGTCAACTCTATAGGATTATAGATCCTCTCTACATCAGATTCTAGATTCCAAGCGTACCTCTCTAGTTCTGTTTAATTCTTTCATCATTTACTTGCATTTTTAGGTGTTTTTGCATACATCACTATGTTTTCCAACACTTTGTATTTCACTAGTTTAACATCAATAAATCATTTCAATTTTAAATTTTTCCATTTAGAAATCATAGTTAGACATATTTCATCCTTCCTAACATTAATATTTGAATGTAACATTGCATTTTGGCCCAATATTTCTCCTTTTAGGTGAAAATTGCTAGAAGGGCTAGAAAGCATTTAGGTGCCAAAATCTTTGGTTACAATGTTTTTGAATATTTTTACTTTATCTAACTTCTAGGATGTCTTTGAATTGTTATTTTGGTTTTCTAGACTAACTATTTTTGCAGATTTGGGAAAAAACTAGGAAATTATTTACCCCAACTTGTTGGGGTCATAACTTTCTACTCGATGCTTGAAATTTGAATCTGTTTGCACTGTTGGAAAGGTATCCAAGAGTACTAATTCAATCCCTAAAAAAGTGTGCCTTTAGCATGCCCATTTTTAGGGACTAACACAAATTTCAACCCCAAATTCCACTCCAAGGGCCTTCGAAAATGTAATTTACTAGAACATAGAAAAAATGGAAAAAAATTGATAATTTTAATTTTTAGCTTTTCTTAGTTTTAGTTATTGTAATAGTGCTTTGAAACTTGTGTGGAAATTATAACCAACCATATGCTACTTTGGTTTATGTTTTAATATTACTAAATTTCCATTAGGTTTTAAAACTTACAATCTTAGGGCAACTAGCTTTCATTTAGGCTTAAAAAATTACTTTCAAAGTTGGTTAAAATTGAACCCTCATATCATCATTATGCTTGTTGGTTTAAAATTGAACAATACAATATAACATTTCAAATTGGTGATTAAAATGAACTCATTTTGCGATGATGGATTAAAATGAATGTGTGTTTGATTTGTTTAAATATACTTGTTGTGCGTATCCAATCCCCTTGCACTTTGTGTGATCTTGGGTGAAGAAAAACATACAAGTATATTTTTATTGCTTGGAAGAGCTTATCCTCTTGCCTCACACCTATTGGGAATTTTTGGTGACGAAAAGAATTTTATGCTTCAAACATGTGTAACCTCTAGAGGGCCTTCCTCCCAACTTGTGAGAGGGAATGACCCAAGAGGTGCTTTCTATCGGGCTCACTATATAAATAATTTGGAGTGATGAAATTCACTAACCAGTTGGTTGTGGTTGTCCCATATCAGTGAATGTCTCCCCTAGTATCCTTGTGATGCATTAAAACCTTGAGATATTTCTAAGGGATGGGAGGCCTCTTAATTGAGTAGAATCACCATGTGTATGGCACTAGTATATCCCATATATGGTCATTAAAAACCTTGTAGTAGTGGCTCACCAAGTCATATTTTGAAACGTATTTCAAGGTAGTGCATGGGAGTAGCACCGTACCCAAAAGTTACTTGCCATGTCTAGTTTTTTATTGAGGCAATAAATAAAATGGGGAAGGGAATCCTTTGCTTGGCATGCCAACATGTTACATTTCCTTGACATAGCCTATTTTTCCATTTCATCTTCATAGATTAATCATCTCTTCCGATGATGGTAATGTTGAAAATGGAGGTAATTATGTAGTTTAATATTTTGGTATCAGAGCTAACAGTTGGGTGGAGTTTGGGACACCTTTCTCTTAAAAGTTTGAAGGTTTTTGGAATGTAGTGGGAGCTTTTACTATTGTGTTATTGTTGATTTTGTAAAAGAAGTGTGTTACAATGAGTTCTAATTCTTGTTTAGATATTGAAAGATTCAATGGATCTAGTTATGAGATGTGGAAACTAAAAATGGAGGATCTCCTTGGAGAGAGAGATGAATGGTTAGTTGTTTGTAATGAGACAAAGTCACCTACAATGATGTCAGATGAGGATTGGGCTAAGCCTTATAAGAAGGCAAGAGGGACCATAAGATTATGTCTTATTGATGTTCTCTTGAATGTTTAAGAAGAAACTACTACATATAAGTTGTAGAAGAGAATAGGTGATATCTATCAAACCAAAAGCCTTACTAATAAGTTGTATCTGAAAAGATAGTTGTATTATTTAAAGATGAAAGATGGTGATTCTATTGCAAATCATTTGAATGATTTTAATTTGATTCTAAGTTAGTTAGCATCTATAGATGTAAAGCTAGAAGATGAAGATAAATGCATTTTGTTACTTTGTTCTTTACTAGAATCTTGGGAAAATATAATTGTTGCTATTAGTGGTAGTGGTGCAGATCCGAAATGGACAATATAATTCCTACTCTCCTATCAGAGGAGATGAGGAGGAAGTCTAAACCAGAAATCCAAGATGCCCTTTTTGTAAAAGGCAGGCCTAAGCAAAAGGAACCTAAGAGGGACAAGTAAGGGAAGGGTAAGTATGAAGGATGGAGTAAGGTAAAGTGTTGGAACTGTGGGAAACTGGGACATGTGAAGAAGGATTGTAAGAACAAGAAACAGAGTTTTGATTCTTATATAGAGGAATCATTGGATGATGGTAATCATGGATTGATCATTTCATGTAAAAATGTTAGTGATGACTCTTTGCTTGATGTTAAAGAGTGATCTTCATGAAGAGGATGGTAGTCATGATTCCATGTGTAGCTCATACCACTATTCAGTGGGAGTTGTTGGCAGTGGCGTGGATGCATCATTGGTAAGGTTATCTTCATGTAATTGGGGATATGATTTTTCATGGTTTAGAGTGGTTTCTATTATTCCATGGTTTACTCTTGATATGCATTTAGAGTTTGGAATGGTACTTGTTCTCTTGAGACCAAGATGTATATATGATACGGTGCATGTGATCTCCTAGTAGGAGATGGTTAGATAATGTTGCCATGTTTATGTTGTTGATTCATGATTGGATCTTTGACATTGATCTTGTGTATTTCTCTTATGTATTGGGTACATTAATTATTTTCTTGATTACTTCATGATAGTGCTATGTTGCATTTGGAGTTTGGCATGGATTGGTTGGTTATAGGTCCTCATGGATACTTGGATAAATAGGTGAGGCTTGAGTTGTCTTATGGTAAGAGATATATGTTGGAATGGTTACTTGTAAGAAAATATTTTTCAACAATAAAGACCAAGAAACCTACACCTTGGTTGAATGTGAGTTCAACAAACTCGATGGTTTCACATGCCTCTAAAGAGACAATCTAGTTACAAAGACTTGGGAAAGGTATTGGTTTTACTTGCAAGTAAGTTAAACTTGAATGTGATAGTTAGAGTGATATTTGTTTAGCCAAAAATCCTATGTATCATGCTCATACTAAGCATGTTGATGTTACAATATCAATTTGTGTGAGAAATGGTTGAGAGCGGGACAGTATTAATTGAGAAAGTTGACACTTTGATTAATGTTGTAGATTATCTTATGAAACTAGTTCCTATAGATAAGTTCTCTTGGTTTTGAGTATTAATCATGTGCTTGGAGCTTCATGATTATGCAAGTTTCATTTGAATTTGGTATGGATTGATTAGTTGGTGCAAGAAAGCCATTGGACTTGATTCCTATACTTGATTTATAATAATGATTCCTTTTTTAGAATAATTGAAATGTATAATGTCAAGTGGGAGAATGTTGGCAATAGGATACCATTTAATTGAAATCCTAAACATATTTCATGTATTTCGTAAATCCTTGTAAAATTTTCCCCAAAACTAGGATTAGAAAGAGATTAAACTTGAATGAAATGAACATGTAAATTATGTTGCGAGTATGAGCTAGTTTGGTGGTGTTGTCATTGATGTTGTCATTGATGTCAACACAATTTAGTATGTTGTAGATTGTACATGTATGGTTTAGATTCTAGTTGAGATGCTTTGAGTACATGGATCTATCTTTATGATGTTTTAGATGAGTTGTGTTGATGAGTTTCTAAGGGATTTTGAGAAAATTAATGAAGAAAAGAAATCAAAGTGTTGGAAGTGTTCAGATTGTGCTCCGGTATGTGCTCCACATTTCTCCTCTATTGATCCTATGTTTGTGCGGTTCTAAATATTTCATTATGGTGACCTGATGATGATATATGCTAAGTTTTAGCTTTTGGTGAGATGGTACATGGAAGTTGTTTCCACTGGTAAGTGTGTTCTACTGGTAGAGTCAGTGTTCTATGGAATGGGAGAAATATTTTTCTCTGTGGTCCTCCTCTATTTCATTTCAAATCTTGTGGATTTGGGATGTATTGTGAAGGTCTTTTCTATTCTCTGGTGAAGAGGTTTGAAGTTTGGTGATCCAGAAATCATGTTTCAGTATTTCTGTGTGAGTTTACACAATCTAGATAGTTTGGTGAAAGAAATTCAGTGATTGAAGTCTATTTTTCTTGTTGCAGATGTATTTGGAGGATTTTGAGATGTATTCTTGTGCATAATGAAGCATTTTGTGTTGTCCACATGTCATCTTCTAGTTGGGAAGGGCATACATCAATGTTTATTTATGTTTTCATTAGGTTTGGCAAACCTGGTGTTTACATTTCAGTTGAAGAATAAAATTTAAATTGAGGAAGCATGTAGGAGATTCAAGAATATTATTTTTATGTTTTTATTGGTCCACTCTTATTCCTTTCCACAGCGGGAATTTAGAGTTTCTGACCTAATTTGAATTTATGAAACGATGTATTATGGCTGACCTTGAAAAAGAATTTAAGGTTGAGAATAGTATAAAAGCAAGTCGAGTTGTGAAGAATTGTATGGCAGTGTGATGCAAAGTGACGAAAGTGTGCCACAAATCATAAGAGAAGAAGTGTGTGTGAGCGATTTGTCATAGAAGTTTTTTTAGTTTGTTGAAGGTAGTGAATTGAAGGTTTATATATTCCTATGAATGTGCTTTAATTGCATTGGTGGATATTTTGTTCTCTTTTGTATCTGTAGGTAGTGATCCTCCCTGTTGGACAGTGAGTCCTTTGTAGGCAGTGAGCCTTTGTATTTGGATAGTGAGTCCTCCTTTGGGTAGTGAGCCCTTGCCAGTGAGCCTTTGTATTCAGTTTACAATATTTATATTGTGAGTTTACCCTCATCGTGGTTTTTCCCTTATTGGGTTTTCCATGTAAAAAATTTGGTGTTCATTGTGTTGATTTACTTTCTGTTATTTGTGTTTCATGCTCATATTTAATAATAGAACAGTGTGGTTGAAGATTTGATAAGTGATAAAGCTTTAAGTTTGAATTTGTGTTACAATTGATTCACCCACCCTCTCAGTTGTCCTGCACCTATTTAAAAATTGGTATAAGAGATTGTGGTTCCTTGTGTAGAACTTAACTGTTTAAGGAAGATCCGATGGCACACAAGTTGGCAATCCTTGTGTTTGATGGAACTAACTATAAAGATTGGAAAGGATAGATGACCAGATATATTATCTCTCTTGGTTTCAAGACCTAGAAGGCTATTGAGAATAAGTATACACTTCCATCTGGTGGTTTTAATTTTGTAGATGAGATCTCTGCTTATGAAGAAAATGAGAAGGTGAAGTATGAGATTTGTAGTAGTTTATCTAAAAACGAGCGAATTAAGGTTAATTCTGTGGATACTATATATGAAGTCTAGAAGATGCTAGAATACATGTATGAAGGGAATGAAAAGGTGAAATTGACAAAGAGACTAGTGGCAAAGTGTAGATTTGTGAACCTAAAAATGGAATATGGGGAAGAATTTACAAGTTTATTTCATAGGGTTGAATAGACTGCAAGTGAGGTTAGAAATAAAGGAGTAAATCTATCAAATGAAGACATAATAGAGAAAATATTGATCACCTTATTGGATTGCTACAATGATAGGATCTCAGTGATTGAATAAATGTATGATCCTAAGAAGTACACCTTGGAACACTTGTTCAACACCTTGCAAGCATTTGAATTGAGAAAGTTCTAGAAAGATGACAATATAGAAGAAAAGATAGAAATGACATTTAATGAAATGAAGATTGAGGAGGAACCAGATAGCGATGATGTTGATGAGTTATAAGAAAACTTCACTGGGAAACTGAAGAAAGGTACTAGAAAGTATAAAGGTATGTTTCCCTTTAAATTCTTTAGTTGTGGTAATATTGGTAATTATTCTTCAATATTTCCAAATAGGGCTGCACATAAAAAGAAAAAAGATTATAAGGATAAGGATAGGAAGGACAATAAGTATAAGAAGTTGTACTATGTTAAGGAAGAGGTAGGTATTTATGATGATGAATCTAAAAATGAGGTTAATAATTGTGAATGCTTATTCTTAGCTTTGGAAAGTAAATATGTATCCACTAATTCTCAAAAATGTGTAAGCAAGAAGACTCTGGAGGTTAAGAAGAATAGAATGGAAGGGACTTTAGTTACCGCTTTCTATGCAATACAGGATGAAGACTACTGGGTAATTGATAGTGGATGTTCAAATCACATGATTGGAGATAAGAGTAAGTTCACTAAACTCAAGAGGTATGATGGTGGTTTAGTTATGTTCGGTGATGATTTAGGAGCTAAGATCTGTGGTAAGGGTTCAATTAGCTTTGATGGAGCACATAATACTATATATTATGTGAAGTGTTTGAGGCATAATCTTCTAAGTGTTGGTCAAATGTGTAGCAATGGCTTTAAACTTGTGTTTCAGAACAATACCTGTGAAATCAGAAAAGGGTCTAGAAATGGAGATATGATTGCTACTGGAAGAACTCATGGAAACATTTATCAATTGAAAGGTGTTGATGGTCATTTTCTTGTATCTTAGATCAATGAAATCTGGTTATGGCACCAGAGAATGGGATGTGAACTTTGATAACCTAGTCAAGATAAGTGCAAAGTAGCTTGTTCGAGGACTGCATAGAATCACAAGACCTACTAATACCATATGTAGAAGTTTTCAACTGGGGAAGCAGACAAGATGTAGCTTTAAGGGAAAGGAATATTCTACTACTGGAATGTTGGAGTTAGTGCATATTAATTTATGTGGTCCAACTAAGACTGGAAGCCTAAATGGTGATAAATATTTCATGTTGCTTATTGATGATTACACTCAAATGACATGGGTTTCTTTTCTCAGAGAAAAGAATTAGGCCTTGGACAAGTTCAAAGTATTCAAAGAAAGAGTGGAAAATGAAGAAAATCTGAAAATCAAGTGTTTAAGATCTAATAGAGGTGGTGAATTCACTTTTGGTGAATTTAATACATTATATGAGAAGCATGGCATAAAAAGATAGTTTTCTACTCCAAGAACCCCACAATAGAATGGAGTAGTTGAAAAGAAAAAAAGGATAGTACAAGAAGCTGCTAGAACTATGATGAAAGAATTAAATGCACTATATGTGTATTGGAGATAAGTGATACATACTGCTATTTATGTTCTTAATAGAGTTCAAATCAGACACAACAACACAAAGACACCTTTTTAGTTATGGACTGGTAAGACTCCTACTGTGAAGTATTTTAAGGTATTTGGAAGTAGATGTTATATTAAAAGAGATGATGAAAATCTTGGAAAGTTTGATGCTAGATGTGATGAAAGAATATTTCTTGGATACTCTACCACTAGCAAGGCATACAAATGTTTTAACAAAATATTGAGAAAGATCATTGAAAGTGCTAATGTGAAAGTTGATGAAGACATACAAAGACCCATTAAAATAAGTGAATTTGAACTTGATGATCGTATATGTGGACATATTCCTAAAGAAAATAAGGAGAAGGAAGAAGAAGAAGAATAAAGAGAATAAGAAAAACAAGTGGAAGAAGAAGAAGAGAATGAACTAGAACCTATTGCTAGGACTCCTAAATATGTACAAAAGAAACATCCAGAAGATTAGATAATTGGAGACAAGAGTGAAGGTGTGAAGACAAGAAGAAAAGTTGCAGCTGAGGTAAATTTATGTTTACTCTCTAAAATAGAACCTAAATCTGTAAAAGAATCATGTGAAGATGAAAGTTGGATGAGAGCTATGAAAGAGGAATTGCAATAGATAGAAAAGAATCAGACATGGGAAATAGTTCCTAGGCCTATGAACAAAAATGTGATTGGCTCAAAATGGTGTTTCAGAATAAGCTAAATGAAAATGGAGTAGTAAGGAATAAGGAAAGATTGGTATGCAAAGGATATTCACAAGTTGAAGGAATAGATTTTGAGGAAATATTTTCCCCTGTGGCCAGAATGGAAGCTATCAAAATGTTTTTGGCATTTTTTGCACACAAGGACTTCAAGGTATATTAGATGGATGTTAAGTCATCCTTTCTAAATGGTGAGTTGGAGGAAGAAGTGTACATGGAGTAACCTGAAGGGTTTCAGCTGTCTAACAATTTAGACATGGTTTGTAAATTGAAGAAAGCATTGTATGGATTGAAGGAAGCTCCTAGAGCTTGGTATGCAAGACTGGACAAATATCTGACAAAGAAAGGATTCAACAAAGGTTATCTGGACAAAAATCTCTACTTCAAAGTGCAAGGTGATAAGATGTTTATTGTAGTTGTTTATGTTGATGACATCATTTTTGGTGGAAATGAAGGCATACATAAAAAGTTTGCTGAAGAAATGCAAAAAGAATTTGAGATGTCTATGATTGGTGAATTGAATTTCTTCCTTGGTCTACAAGTGAATCAAACTGATAAAGTGATATTCATTTCAAAATCTAAGTATGTAAAATAGTTGTTGAAAAAGTCTGGGATGGAGATTCTAAACTGGTTTGTACTCCTATGGTAATTGGATGCAAGTTGAGCAAGGATGATGAATCTTCTAAGAATGATCAGAGCAAATACAGATCCATGATTGGTGGACTACTGTACCTCACTACTACCATACCAAATATTATGCATGTTGTATGTTTAGTTGCTATATTTCAAGAAGATCCTAGAGAAGCACATATTATGGCTATAAAAATGATATTTAGATATCTTAAAGGAACACTGGATTATGGACTATGGTACCCTAAACGTAATGATTTCACCCTGAGTGCTTATACAGATGCTAATTGGGAAAGATGTGTAGATGACTAGAAGAGTACTAATGGTGGTGCTTTCTTTCTTGGTGGAAGGCTAGTTTCATGGTTGAGTAAAAAGAAGGATTTAGTTTCTTTATCCAATGTAGAAGCAAAATATATTGCTGCAACATCCTACTATACACAAGTTCTATAGATGAAGCAGACATTGAAATAAATTGGAGTAGTATGTGATGAGCCTATTTCTATTTTTTGTGATAATACCAATGTAATAAACATTTCGAAGAACCTGGTTATGCATTCAAGAATGACACACATATATATCAAGTATCATTTTCTGAGAGAAAAAGTGTTGGATAATAATGCTAGACTGGAATATGTAACAACAAAGGAACAAGTTGCAAAAATGTTTACTAAGGATCTTCTGAAGGATAATTTTGAGCATCTTAGGGAGAGGTTGGGGGTCATTGTCCCTCCTAACTAGGTGCACATGACAGTGAATCAATTTAGTGAATTCACATATTCTTAATTTATCTAGACTGATTGTTGTCTCTACTCCACAGGGGGAGTAGAAAAGGTTTTCATTGTTGCAATATGAGTGTACTCCTAAGGGGGAGTAATTAGAGTAGTTTTTCTTTTCCATTGATTTCAAAGGGTTAGAAAAGGTTGTGTTGCCATCAATAACAAAGGGGGAGATTGTTACAAGTATGAGCTAGTTTGGTGGTGTTGTCATTGATGTTGTCATTGATGTCAACACAATTCAGTATGTTGCAGATTGTACATGTCTGATTGAGATGTTGGTTGAGATGTTGTGAGTACATGGAGCTATCTTTATGATGTTTCAGATGAGTTGTGTTGATGAGTTTCCAAGTGCTTTTGATAAAATTAATGAAGAAAAGAAATTAGAGTGTTGGAAGTGTTTAGATTGTGCTTTGGTATGTGCTCCACATTTCTCCTCTATTGATCCTATATCTGTTCGGTTATGAAGATTTCATTATGGTGACCTGATGATGATATATGCTGAGTTTCAGTTTCTGGTGAGATGGTATGTGGAAGTTGTGTCCATTAGTAAGTGTGTTATATTGCTAGAGTCAATGTTCTATGGATTGGGAGAAATGTGTTTGCTCCACATTCCTCCTCTATTTTGTTTCAGATCTTGTAGATCTAGGATATGTCTTGTGAAGTTATTTTATATGCTCTAGAAAAGAGGTTTAAAGTTTAGTGATCTGGAAATCATGTTTTAGTATTCTGTGTGAGTTTGCATAGTCCAGATAGTTTGGTGAAAGAAATTCAGTGATTGAAGTCTGTTATTTTTGCTGTGGATGTATCTAGAATATTCTAAGATGTATTCTCATGCATAATGAAGCATGTTGTGTCATCCATGTGTCATCTTCAAGTTGGGAAGTGTGTGCATCAATGTTTATTTATGTTTTCATTAGGTTTGGCTGACTTGGTGTTTACATTTCATTCAAAGAATAAATTTAAATTGAGGAAGCATGTAGAAGATTCAAGAGTATTATTTATATGTTTTTTATTTGTTCACTCTTATTCCTTTCCATTAAGGGAATTTAGAGTTTCTAACCTAATTTGAATTTATGAAACGATGTATTTCTGGTCGACCTTGAAAAAGTTTCTAAGCTTGAGAATAGTATAAAAATAAGTCAAGTTGTGAAGAATTGTATGATAGTGTGATGCAAAGTGATGAAAGTGCGCCACAAATCATAAGAGCAGAAGTGTGTGTGAGTGGGTTGTGATAGAATTTTTTCAGTGTGTTGAAGGGAGTGGACTGAAGGTTTCTGTAATCCTATGAATGTGCTTTAATTGCAGTGGTGGATCTTTTGTTCTCTTTTGTATCTATAGGCAATGAGCCTCCCTATTGGATAATGAGTCCTTTGTAGGTAGTGAGCCTTTGTATTTGGACTATGAGTCCTCTTTTGGGCAGTGAGCCTTTGCATTCAGTTTATAATCTTTATATTGTGAGTTAACCCTCACCATGGTTTTTCTCTTATTGGGTTTTCCACGTAAAAAATATGGTGTCCATTGTGTTGATTTACTTTCTGTTATTTGTGTTTCATGCTCATATTTAATAATAGAGCAGTGTGGTTGAAGATTTGATAAGTGATAAAGTTTTAAGTTTGAATTTTTGTGACAACTGATTCAACCCCCCTCTCAGTTGTATTATGCCTATTTAAAAAATTGGCATTTATAATTAATTCTAAATGATAGGAACATGTGGGGATGCCCATGAAGAGATCCTACAAAATAGGATCACATGGGGCACTCACATAGAAGGTGGTACCCACCTTGAGTTCAGTTAACTATTTGGAGAAAAGATAACACTTCAATAATGCATGTAAACATCCTAGAAGTTAGGGATTGATGTTTACATGCATGAATTTTAGTTCAGTTTAGTTTAGTTCAATTTAGTTTAGCTCAGTTCAACTCAGTTCAATTCAGTTCAGTATTAGTTCAGTTCAGTTCAATTCAGTTCAGTTCAATTTAGTTATGGTTCAATTATCTTTAATTACATGTAGTTAGTTTGAGTTGAATGCTAGTTGACTTCAGTTGACTTGGAATGCATGACTAATGAATTGAGTTGCATGGAAGATAACAGGTGATACATTCAATTAAGTGGAGATGATCAATCATTCATCCTTTTTGCATGAATTGATGGATAGATATGTTTCAGTTAACAGAGATTGACTTGGAACCACCTTGGCACCCAAGTTGGCATCTTGGAGTTAACACTTTTGCATTATAACATATTTTATAAGGTTGAGTTAAGTGGGCCCATTCTTGGGAACCAACTTTGAGGAAAAGCTTACAATATATCTTTGTAATCAATGTTGAGTTATGACTTCAGTTTGGGATGCCCCAAATTGATGGACTTGGTTTGACATTGTTTTCCATGGGAGAAATCTACTTGCAAAGAATAGGTGTAGGTTTTGTGAGATAAGCTTTGTGCTTTGTAATTGAAAACTCTTTGAAGTTTTCAAGACTCATAATGGTCTATTTATTGTAGCAAGTTAGAGAGAGTTTTATCAGATTTTATTGTAGGTTGTGAAGAAGAATTGTTGAAGGAAAAATAAGCATCTCAAGCAAGGATTGATAAAGAATTATTGTAATCTTGTTCTAAGGTTAAATAATACAAGCACTACTAATTCTGGTGGTGGATTTTTTCTTGAAAGGGTTTCTCCACAGTATATGGTGTCTCACTTCTATCTTCTGGTCTTATTTGTCTACAATCTTCTGTCTACTTCAACAAATGGTAAAATGAATCTAAACAGATAATTATCTACAAAGAATTTGTAACAAAGAACACTTAATTAGATCTATAGTATAATAGTTTTACAAAGTATTAAGCTACATAATTACCTTCATTTTCAACAATTTTCTCAATCACAACACTGAGAAACACACTTTGTAATAGTACATTTTTCAAAGAAAAGACACATTTTTGTCTTATATCTGATGTAAGGATGTGTTTTCTGAATAAAATTTTAGTATTTTTCCTTCTTAATAGCCGTTTCATCATGTGCAAATGAATGATTGATTAAATTTTTTAATGTTTTTATCTATTTAAACCTCAATTAAAGCATTGTCTCATGCCAACACTTATAGGTAGAAATCAGTGAAAAAAAAACAATTAAATAAACTACCAATTGACTAAATATACTACCAACTAATAGAAATCAGTGTTAATAAATATGACTAAATATAATGATTATACAATTAATAAATAATGTATCAATATACCTATCAGTTGACAGAAATCAGTGAAAAAAAAAATTAAATAAACTAGCAAATTGATTAAAATGATGATTAAAGTTAATGACTAAATACACTACCAATGGATGGAAATGAATAAATAAAAATGACTAAATAAGTTACCAACTAACATCAATCAATGACTAAATTAATGACAAAATATACTAGTGAATAAAAAAATGACTGTATAAGTGACCAGTTTAAAACATTCAATGACTAAATTACACACTGCCAAATCTATCAAATTAATGACTACATCAACAATGAAATCTATATATCAAACAACTAAATTAACAAGCAAGTTGATCACTTAGATGACTAAACCAACGACCAAATCGGTCAATCGATCAACTAAATTAATGACCAAATCGATCAACTGAATGACTCAAATTGGTTTAGTCATCAATTTGGTCTCATTATAGATGACTGGCAATAAAATACTACTAGTCACGTGACCATGTTTGGTCATTTATAAGCAGTTTTTAGTAATTTTTTCAATCATATATTGATGTTTCTTTACTAGTGAAAGTTTAAAAAAAAGGAAAAAAAAACAAATTAAAAAAAAAGTAAAAAAAATATTAATTTTTTTTTTTGAGGTAGATATGTACCTGCTCAACGTACTAGGAGGTACGCTAGTACCTCCATTGGTGCCCACACCCCCCTCTTTTCTTTAATTTTTTTATTTCAAAAATTCAAAATTTAAAACTCAAAAAAAAATCTTTACAAAAATATAGATCTGCACCCATAATCCATAAATGTACCTCACCTCTACGTGGATATATTCCTCAGCCTTTGTGACTGTACTTGGAACCCCCACTATATTTGGAAATTTTGCTAAATTTAGCGGCTTATTTTGGAGGTTTCACCAAATTTGGTGAAGTTCTACATTTGTCTGGCATTTATCCAAATTAACAGAATTTTAAATTGGTGGTTCAACCAAAGTTGTCAGTTTCTCCAAATTTAGTGGTAGTCTCACCAAATTTGGCAAAGGTTGATTTTTTAAAACTCATGACCCCCTCTTCATTGAAGATTTTCTTTTTTGCACTTGAACTTTGGAGCACAATATCTCAGGCATACAAAGGTATTTTTCTGAGCATTATTTTTTGATTTGTGGTAAAATTTTGTGCTCTACACAGTGGTGTATTCAAATTTTTCTCAAGTCATCCTGTTTTCCCAGAAATTTAGTTTTCTCATCAGATTTGAAGGACAGTTCTAATTTTTTTAACTTCAAACGGATGTGAATTTCACATACAACCTCAAATTGAGGTGATTCTTTTCTTGAAAGTGAATTTTTTTCTGAGTGCTAAACATTTGTGCTATTTTGAGGTTCTTATTTAGAGATTATATTGTACTTTTAGTATTTGGGTCCATTTTTGGACATTGTGAAACTCTAGAAAACAACTCTAGCATTGTAAATGCACCAATTTATAAAGTTCCAAATCATTTTTTATTCGGGGGGATTTTTGATTGAGTGAAAAAGGGGGGGTCTCTATGTGTGTGTGTGTGTTTTTAATATGTTCACTTGTGCGCTTCTTTTCCTTCACAGATGGATCATTCAAAGATTCCTTTGCTAATGCCTTATAATTATGCAACATGGCATCAACATGCATGGAATGCCTTAATGCAACTTGGGTATACTCCATATGTTGAAAAGAAGGTAGTTGAACCTATAGATGATAAGGAAAAGATAAAATGGATGCTTGAACATACAAAAGCTCTTGGATGTCTTCGTAGTTTCATTTCCCTTGATCTTATGTTTCAGATTGAAGCATGTACAGATTCAAATGATGCTTGGGAAAAGTTAAAATATTTGTATGGTACAACAGATGAAGTCAAAGGTTGTCAGACTGACAATGAATTGATGAGCCTTGTTCTAAAATATTTTGGCAACATCTAGGATTATATTACTAAGGTCAATGATCTGAGAGCACAATATAAAGCATGTGGTATTGATAAAAAGGACATTCAGTTAATCTATAATGTACTGAAAAAACTTTGTCCTAAATTTCCAACTTTTATTTCTAGCTTTCATACTCATCGACTAACTATGGGATCTACATATACAATGCCTTCATTTACATATTTTTATGAGATTTTAATGCATGGAAAACATAAGCTTCTTTCTATGGGTCTCATAAAGCCATCACAAAATCAAGCTTTGTTCGTTAATCAACCTAAGGGGTAGAAAGAGTCAAGAAAATTTGACAAGAAATAAAAGAAATCTAAGAAAAATCGACACATAGATTAGGGAAGGTGCATGAAGATGGGTAGCCAATTTGTGGCCAATGTACTTTTACATCCTGAAATAGTGAAAATGCGAGCGCATTATAGTAAAACACACTCGCGTTATGGCTTGGTAATGAGCAAGCCTAGGATTGGTCATTACCAAGCCATAACGCGAGTGCGTTATGGTTTAAATTTCAAAAAACATGTGCATTTTGAGTTGAAATAATATGCTTTTTTTGAAATAAAAAAAACATTTCCAAAACATGAGTGTGTTATAATGCACTCACTTTTTGGTCTACATTGAAATTTTTTTGTTTTCTTTTTCTTGTCTCTTTGTTCTTGTTATCTTTCAGGGATACTATATACATGAAATAAACATTTAAGTACAAGTTGAAATTTTCATATGGACATTTAATTTCTTATACTTTAAGTTATATTTCATGTATATAGTTTCAGGATGTTTGAGAGTGGTTTTAGATCTCTAGGAGTTATAATGCAAATTCTAGTTTTTGGAAGATCTCAAAAATTTCAGACTTAGTCAAATTTTAGTAATCAACAAGTTGTATCATCTTTCTCTCTCTATCTCATTCATTTTTTATCACTTATGCTCTATACTTCTCTCTCACACTTCTCTCTATACTTCTATCTATCTAACAAAGCTCTCTCCCCCTCCATCCCTCCCTTCTTTCGTCCTCCCCTCTCTAATTTTCTCTATCTCCCACTCTCTCTCTTCCTTCCTCCTACCCACCTTCCCTCTCTACTTCACTCTATCTAACCT
>VDFB02000017.1:408029357-408068530 GCA_007258455.2 Sequoia sempervirens
CACATGCTTGTTACAACATGCTCAAAGTACAATATTCCTATATGCTCCTTAATTCGAGTTGAAGTCTAACATATCAAAACCTATGTTTCTTGATTCCCAACTTTTCTTAATGATCTATTACAATGATTTGTATCGCATCTTGAGATCTAGAATTATCTGCATCGGCCAAAGATCATTATAATCTCCAATGAAAGAGAATGTAATGTGCACATGAATAGGTTAGCCTCAAATTTGAATTACTCCTCAATGAATGCATAGGATGAAGTGTGCACCTATAATTAAGGTCGGGGACACTCCATGGAACAATTTGAATCATAACATCGAGATCCACAAGTTATGAGAAAGATCCAAGAGTGATCGAACTAGCCGTTTGCTTAGAAAATTATTTTGGTGTTGGTTCAAGAAAATGCCAATAAATTCAGAAGCGATAACTTGCCAGAAAAAGATCCAATCGTGCTCAAATCTTGGAATAAGTAAAATGAACATGTCCATGATGTACGCTTAGATCCATAGGGTCTAGTGAGAAAATATGATGAATCCACCAACACGAAATGAACGAAGAACTAAACAAGAAAAAAAATGAAAGGAAATATTTTTTGTTGATGCAAGATTTCCAAGAACCAAGGATACTCCTACATCACATAGAAACAAGGGACATAAAACAAATGAATGCATGCAGTTGAAACAGTTGGTACAATATTTGATTGATAGAAAATAAATATTTGTAGGACCTCAAACGAATAATGATCATGGAGCATTCAAGAATCCTTTACCAAACTACAAAAAAGGGGAATCCTCTTCATAAAACACCAAGGGAAAAAATGTGAACTATGTCTATGATTCTACCATTCTTCATATTGAGGTAGTTGATGATCATACCCATGACAAGTGAGATCTTATGGCAGCTGATAATTCAATTAGTGATATCACAATTGAGCATGAACAAGACATTGTTATGGCTAATAATCAAAATGATGAAATTGCTACAATAGGAAATCAACTCAATGGCACTCACATCAACACCAAATCAAATCAAATTAATGACATCATACCTATAAATCTGATCAAAAACTTTGTTGCAACTGATAATCAGATTAATTTCATTAAAATCATAGATAAACAATATTATAAACAAGTCAACACAACCACAAGAGGCTAGGCAAAAGTAATATTGAAAGGAGCTACATCTAAGACACCAGCTACCCCTACAACTCAATACAACATAGTTGATCAACTACAGAAAATCCTCGCTCAAATATCCATATTGGAACTGCTAAAAATTTCACTAGCTCACAAAGAAATTTTAGAACAATCTCTAGTAGCCACCACAGTACCAAATAATCTAGAATTTTTCCAGTTCCAAGTTGTGGTGGGACACTTGACCACACCTCATTGCCTATAATTTTTTGAAAATGATGATGTATCACTCACCCATACACACAATGTTGCTCTCCACATTGAGGTTTTAATTCACAAACACCAGGTCAAATGTGTTTTAATAGATGGTGGAGTTGGCCTAAATATTTACACTTTAAAACTAATCTGTACACTTGGATATTCAAAAAATGTTATTGATGCTAGAAGAAAAATCACTATAAAAGCCTATGATGATGAAGAGAGATCCTCCCAAGGATTAATTGTGTTATGAATTGAAGTGTGACCAGTTGTAAAAGATATAATCTACCAAGTGTTAGAGAAGGAGTTGAAATACAACATACTTTTGGGATGTCCTTGGATCCATGAGATGCAAGTAGTGTCGTCAACATATCACCATTGCTTGAAATTTCCTTTCAACATGCAAGAAATCACCATTTCAGTTGATTCCAACAATCCTCAATACTGTAACATGCTTAAAACAGTCCAAGATATTTTTGTTCCACATAATAGGGAAGCCATCACTCCTAGTTTATCCAACAATGAAAGACAACTAAATTCATTATCAAAATGGGTTGATAAAAAGGATCAGTCAAAAGATAAGGGTATCAATGATTCTATTCCATCAAGTAATGAAATTCAATTAAATTCTTTGTCAAATCACCTTGAGGAAGAGGTTCAATCAAAAGAAAAAAGTGTTAGTGATTCTACTCCATCAGATCATGAAATTTAACTAAACTCCTTATCAAAACAATTTGAGAAAAGGATCCAGTTAAAAAAAAAAGGCCTAGGTGAGTATTCAATTGAGAAGTCATTATGTCTTTCACAATTGCTATCTTATCCTAAGTCATATGGGTAGCCATCCACATTAGGACAACAATCCTAACAACCAACCATGCTCTTTGATGGTAAGTTTATAAAAGTAGGAACTCTAGTGGATGAATCTGAAGACAAGGATGTTTTAAACTAGCTGTGCAAAGATGAAGAAGCATCACAAACATCAATTTCCAATGTTTTAATAGATCCATATGGTAAAGGTTTTACAATCCTAGAGAAGATGGGATATGATGGAAAAGGTCCTGTCAGTAAAAGAAAAGAGGGTATTGTGGAACCAATACAACCTACCATAACCAATTCAAAGGACAAAATAGGACTAGGATACAAAGAAGAGTCAAAAGAAGAAACTAGGTAGCAAATTGTTGAGAGAATCATCCAATTGTGAGATAGTTCTGAAACGGATTCCAATGAGTATAAATGGGACTTGCTCTCTGAAGAATCTTGTCATGACAAAGAAATTGATGTGATAAAAATCTATGCACCAACACATAAGAAGGGACAAAGCTTAGGGTCTAGACCTCTTGAATTTGGATCACAACATATCAATGACTCTAGTGAAGACGATCAAACTTCGAGTGAGATAGATCCTTCAGAAGAGAGTAACATCATAGACCTCGACATTGCTATCAAACAATTTGATGATGTTTCCATCATGACACTCACCCCTTTTGACCTTAATCAATCTAACATTTCCTTTCCATTGGTACACCCCAAACTAATTGATTAGGACCAAACTGAGCTACTTGATATACGTATCTTTCCAAAAACTGATGCCATTATGAAATTTCTATGCTCTAATAATCCTGAAACATGTTCCACCAACGAATCTCATAATGACTCTTCAGATAAGGGGAGTTCCAAATCTCTTAGCTACAAAACAATGAATATCAAAGATCGATCTAATGGTGAAAACCATTTAATGGCAATATTAGATCAAGAAAAAGTAAAAATAAAGAGTGCATCTAACAGTGAAAACTTCTCTAAGGAACCAAAAGATGGGAGATTTGACACTCTTCTTGAGCACTATCATGAGAGATCTTTAGTACTGGTTGAACCCACACAATCCATCAACATTGGTACAATTGAAAGAATGAAGACCCTACATCTAGTAGCATCCATGACAAAGGAAGAAAAACCAAGATTCACTAAGTTCTTTGAAGAGAGACAAATCAACTTTGCTTGGTCCTACACTGACATGCCAGGAATGGATCCAAAGCTTATCATGCATCATTTATCCTTGCTACCTAGTGTAAAGCCAGTGAAGAAAAAGTTGACAAAAATGCATCTGCACATTTCCCTTCTGGTGAAAGATGAATTGAAGAAACTATTGGATGCAAGATTTATCTAACTCATTGATTATGTTGAATGGATATCAAACATTGTACGAGTTTCTAAACCTGACCATAACATCAGGATATGTATGGATTTTAGAGATCTTAATAGGGCTTTCCTGAAAGATTATTTTTCTTTTCCTAACATTGACATCATTGTGGATTTAACAACTGGTTATGAAATTACCTCACTCATGGATGGATTTTCAGGTTATAATCAGATAAAAATTGCACTAGAAGACCAAGAGAAAACAACCTTCACATGTCCTTGGGGTACATTTTTCTAGAACATCATGCCATTTGGATTGAAGAATGCAGGAGCCACATATCAGCAGGCGATGACCACTATCTTCCATGATATGATGCACACTTTTATGGAGGATTATGTAGATGACTTGTTGGACAAATAATTCACTAGAGGACACCTAGAAATCCTTGACAAAATCTTCACTCGGTTGGAGAAATTCAATGTGAGGTTAAACCCAAATACATGTGTATTTGGCGTGACATTAGCTAAAATTTTAGGATATATAGTACTAGCTAAAGGCATTGAGGTGGATCTTGTGAAAGTCAAAGCCATCATGGAGATTCCTCCTCCCAAGAATATCAACCAACTCAAATATTTACAAGGATAATTCCAATCTATTAGAAGGTTCATTGCACAACTGGTAGATAAAACTCATCCTTTCAATCACTTGCTACACAAGAACATTTCTTTCAAATGGGATGAAAAATGTGAAGAAAATTTTAATCAACTGAAATAGTATTTGATGTCACCACCGATATTGTTATTTCCAACTAAAGGAAAACCATTATTACTCTACATAGCAACAACAAAGGTATCTTTGGGTGCTCTACTAGTACAAGAAGATTCTACGGGAAAGGAAAGGGCTATTTATTACATCAAAAAGACCTTGAATGGTTATGAAATCTACTACACATTTATTGAAAAAGCTTGTCTAGTGGTAGTATTTGCTACTCAACAACTAAGACACTACATATTAACCCATACCATCAAACTCATAGCAAAAATTGATCCATTGAAGTATCTACTTAGTTAAGTTGCTCTGATAGGAAGACTAGCCAAAGGGGTAATGATATTAAGTGAGTTTGACATCTAGTATGTGGATAGGAAAGCAATCAAGGGCCAATCCATAGAAAACCAACTAGATAAAGCACCATTACAATATGATCATACAATGAGCATTGAATTTCCAAAAGTAGATGTTCTTACAGTGCCAACACAACAGTGGATATTATATTTTGATGGATCTTACACACAACATGGATCAAGTGTAGGAATCCTATTTTTCATGCCTCAAGGACAAACCATTCCAAAGTCTTACAGGTTAATGTTTCCTGGTACTAACAACACAACTGAGTATGAAGCATTGATCATTGGTATTAAGACAGTCGTGGAGTGGAAAATCACAAAGTTGCAAGTCTATGGAGATTCTTAACTAGTCATAAATCAGGTGAATGATGATTACCAGAAAAAAGATGACAAATTGATGCTATATAAAAGAATGGTGGATGATTTCAAGAAGTACTTTGTGGAGATCAAATTTGAGTAGATTCCAAGAGGGGATAACAAAGTTGTTGATGCTATGGCATCCATTGCCTCTCTTCTATAGATACCTAAAAAATGAGCTCATTATGAGTTCATGGTAGAACAACTATTTAACCCTTCCTATGATAACCCTGAATCACAAGTCATATACCATCTAGCTGAGGCTAAAGCTTCAATCTATGGGAAGATATACACCTATCTAAGAGATAATACCCTACCACTAGATTTATCCTAAAACTAGAAACGTAACTTTATTTGACAAGCAACTCCACATACCCTAATAGCCAACACTACTGAATTTGACTCCCTTTTTCGACAAACATTTTTTGGACAATCAATGAATTGATGAAAGAATTTTTGTTGCTATTTTTTCATCAAAATTCTGATGATGAATTAAACGTCAAAATAATGGTGTATATTTGTCAGTCGTCGGCATCATAAAATGAATCAGATGTTCATCAGAATATCGACGACAACTTCGCGTATCCACCCACGAATTATAACCAAAATGCAAATGCAATGGATCTTCCAAAGCGTAAAAAAAAGAATTTCATTGCCATTTCGACGAAATGGGCAAGGAGTTACGATGAAGCCTTCAGCGTAGCTATAGCAACTTTGTCAGACCTTTTTCAGTGATTCTTCAGCGGCCTTCGTCGAAATTGCGATGAAACAATGCAATTTTTTTTTAAAGAATATTCATTGAAATGTACCATCGCGGAGACTCTTAGCAATGACCACCGAATCCAACCCATTGATGAGAGATCAATCATTGGCACAAGATAGAAAACTCACTTCGATAGTTGATGTCTTGACGATGACTTTCGTCGACAAGACAAACCCAATGTCACATTGATATGACCTCTTTAGGAGTTTTAAATAGACCTACACCATGTCATCGCAAAGAATCTTAGTGATGACCACTGAAGCCAACCCATTGATGAGAGATCAATCATCGACACAGGATAGAAAACTCACTTTGATAGTCCATGTCTTGCTGATGACTTTTGTGGGAAACACAGATCCAATGTCACATCGATCTGACCTCTTCAGGAGTTTTGAAGACTACTGGTTATCAGCAAGACATTTTGAGGGTCTCACCAATTAAACAAGTGTATAAGAGCAAGTAAATAGATGAAACCTATTAATTTTCATATTTTGGGGTTCTTTAAATCATAGAATAGATACCATCTTCTTGTGTATAGTGTACTTATATTTAGATTTCAATTCGAGACCAATTGTCATTGGACATTCCATTTTACTTGCACAAAGTATTCTATAAGCAATATATTGATAATGCCAAATGATTTATGGTGTTGTACAACTCTACCTATCATCACATTTTTGTTGTTCCCCCCTAGAGAATCCATCAAAGACAATTTTACAATACCAAGTCAAATAATATAGAAAAGACTTACTTCCATACAAATTAAATGATTATTCTCACAACAACAATTCAATGAAAGGTTATCCATGATTCATAAGAGATCACTGATTATACATACAGACTACAAGATGCATAGAAAAAGCATTACACTTGAGAACAACCAAGGGCTAGCAAGGGAAGGAGTTAAGAAATGTCTGGATTGAAGAGAAAATGTGTAGGGAAAATGTTGAGAAGTCTCAAGAGAATAGAGCTTGTAGAACATATTCCTGACCTAATCAAGCTCTTGAAAAACTTAATTAAAATTAAAATACTAACACATACATGAGACATGTAATGAACTTCCAATATCTGCCATCTTTTTCATTAATGCAGAGGTAGGTAAAGGAGAAATAATTATAATTGTAACACTTCATATTCCAGTAAATTATGTTCATAATTTGTGTTCAGTGGACCTCAATTTTATCATTATACTACCCATCTAATACCATATTTTAATCCAGGGTTCAATTATCTCAAATCTAAAGAAGCACCTTCAATTACCCATTTAAAGTACTATAAAATAAGGCAAGACTTTTACTTGAGAAAAATTGGGTACACTTGTAGGATTAAAGTTATCGCAATCATCAGGATTTATTGGCACACAGACACAACCTGCAACATATGAAGTAATCATCAAATAAGGTTACAAATAGATGTACATAAAAAATTATGAGGACAATCTATTGTAATCATCAAAATATATGAAAAGTGCAAAGGAAAGAGCTGAGCTACATATCTAGAGCCTAAAAAAACAAATGCAAGGAACATTAAAAAAAGAACAAACTAGTTTTTGGATTACTACAAAATGGTGCCTTCAGCAAGTGATTCATATGCTTTCACACCTAATAGGACATTAAGAATATTTTAGTATTCCTCTGTGAAATTAACTACTTACAGAAAAAACTTAGAAACCAATATTTTATACCTCCATGTCTAGCCGAGGGTAGGTATAAGAGAAAAAAATTTCCTCAATGCAATGCCAAAAAATATCAATGTGTGTGTAGGTTTGTATTACTCAAAATATCATTTCACTGCCTAAGGAAAAATACCAAAGTGATGTTTTAAATTTCAATCTTCACATAGGCTCCCTTATTGCTACACATGCATCTACAAGCATTATTCGAGATCTAAACTATTCAAATATTAAGGATTTAATTAGCTATAAGATGGAAAGTTTTTGTTTAGACATAATCCATCATATTTTACATATATTTATTCACTCCTAGCGCTTCAGATAAATTTGTGTAAATGAGACAGAAATGTGAATCTTTTATGAAAAGGAAAATTCTTAAAAGGAAGAGGGAGAGATCAAAGGGTAGGGGGAAAGAGAATGCTTGAATGTATAGCAAAGTATAACATTTTGATCATTATAACAATGAAACGAATCTTAAGTTTGAAGTATTAATATCAGTTAGAACATTTATGATCAAGGATGAATGTAAGTAGAGAAACTTTTGCATACCTGTAGATGATACAATGTATTATGGTTAAGTGGAAGCCTCCCATCAACAACAAGACCCAAGTATCGATGTATCTATCTCAATCGAGCCTCTAAACCCTTCAGAGCTATGAATTTTTCCACTAACCTGTTATTCACAAAAGTCAAATTTTAGAGTTATATAACCACTAAAGACAAAAGAAACAGAGCTCTGAAACCAAATCTGCAAACAACATAATGTGGTATTCATACAAAGCCATACAAAAAAATTCAACTCAGAACATTGGAATGGAAACAACTTCAAATTATGATGCAGAGCATGGATTCAAGGTATAAAGAATCATTTTTCTACCACCATAGTGAAAAGTTAGCACTATCTTTCATCTTTGCATATTGGTTTGATGCTTCAAACGATGCATTTCTTATATTGAAAAGTGCATTACCTTATTGAGCTTCTCTTTGTTCTGAGAATAGTTTAATATTCTCTACTTAACAGGGCCAACCGCATGATGGTGGAAGCTCATTTGGCCCCTCGCCCCCCCTCACATCACTCTCAATTCCCCATACCCAATCATATAACATTAATAATTCATTCATCCATTAATAACATATAACATTCATTCATTCATCCATTAATAACATATAACATGCATTCATTAACATATAACATTCATTAATTAACATATTAAAATTCATTCATTAACATATAATATTCATTCTTTCAGTTTTTAGATATTATCAAAAATCTGGTTGTCATGATATGATTACAATCACTTTTTTTTCGTTTCTTTTTTAAAGCTTTTTTTTTTGAAGTGGAGTATCATTTTCTAAATCATTTGTCCCCCCTTTAGTTGTTCTACCCTCTGCTTGTGAATGTACGCCTAGTCATCTGCTCATGATGTGGATGCTGCTGCAAGGGGGGTCTACTACAATAACAAATAAATTTTTAACTGATATGTTTTATTACTATTTTTACAAGTATTTCATTATTTAAAATAACATTAGAGTGGTTCTCTTTACTTGATGGGTCCACATCATGTTCTTGAACTTCCGTTATAGACTTATGCTCAATATGTTGAACACCCTCTAAATCCTGATCTGTAGTTGAAACATGAAAGGTTACATTAATTAATACACTAATTGAAATTAAATATGTTTAAAAGAACATTAGAGTGGTCCTCTTTACCTGATGGGGCCACATCATGTTCCAAATCTACTCTAGCCTGATCATTCTCAACATGTTGATCACACTCTACATGCTCTAAAGTTGAAACATGAAAGGTTACATTAATTAATACACCAATTGCAATTAAATATGTTTAAGAGAACTTTAGAGTGGCCCTTTTTACCTGATGGGGCCACATCATGTTCCTGATCTTCTCTAGCCTGATTATGCTCAACATGTTGATCACACTCTACATGCTCTAAAGTACTGAGATGAACACCATGACCTTCATCTGCAGGTTGTGCTACACCCTCACTAGGCTGCATTCTAATATCATGTGCAGTATTATCATTGCTTGAATGTTTAAAACAAATAGGCATGTAATTACTTTATGGTGGAAATTAATATTGAATAGATTGCACAAGTATTCAATTTTAAATAAACTTTATTGAGTTTATTTACCTGCATGTCGGATGCAGTGGAAGATTGTGTTTTCCTAGTCAAGACTCTTAGGCATTCAACCACGGCTCTATAGCCTTGCTAGAAGGCAATCTCTAGGTCCTCTTCTACAAGAACTCTGTTGAATTTAGAGCCATACATTTTTGCATAAGATCATGAATTTTTCTTCTGTGGTGTGATAAAACCAAAATTGTTTTCAATTTATTATTTGGATACAATATTTCATTTATTGATACTTACAATTCATGCAGCTAATTTCATATAACCACCAAAGCCAAATTTATGTTGCCCATGTTTTTCTAGTCTTTCCTTTGTTTCCTTCGATGTGTCAGTCAACCTATGAAAATTTTGAAATATGTTAGATTATGTAAAAAGAAAGAGTAATCAGTATATAATTACAATGTTGATAGTATCACATACCTTCCTTGGTCTAGTGGTGTCTTTCCTTTTTTTCTTTTCATCCTTCTCCTTTCCATCCGACACCAAGTCCTTCCGCTCCCTCTCCAGAATCATAGGGGGACACTTGTACTTTTTTTTCTTCTCTAAATGTGACCTATATTGGTCCCTCACATACTTTAGATAGGTACCAGCTTTCTTAAGGACCTTGGTTCAGTTGAATGTTTTATCACTAAAGAGAACAACTAAATGGTTAATGAGATCATCTTTTAAATCTTGATTTTGGTCATTCCACTATGTATGTATGGTGGTCCTGAAGAGCTCCAATGTAATATCACTTAGATGTTTATAAAAAAACACCATTTACTGCAAAATGATCATGGGATCAATAGTCTAAAATGAGTGATCAATAAGAAAATTTCAATTGGATTATATATAATAATAATTAAAAAAATTTGAAGTACCTGGGACCTTCTCTATCTTTATGTGAACTAAATCCTCAGTCACCACAAATGTGACTAGCAATGTTCTCATACTAGTAATACGAGAAGATCTAGGAAATGCTACTAAAATATCACAAGTACTAGTGGCCTCTGTATCTGCAAGTACATGTCCTGACGCATGTTCTGGCATGTGTTCGCTGCCATAGGGTGCACTAATGGATGCCTACATGGTATGTGTTTCCTAAATTTTAGACAAAAATATAGGCACAAATGATGGGGTTAGATGATGTGATGTATGCGTAGGAAGATTAGGATGGACACTTGTACCAACCCCTACTCCTCAGGAAGCACTTGCAGTACCCTGATCATGGCTAGGAGCATCATGAGGACGCAAAAAATCCTATAAAAACAACACATATTTTAGTTCATGACATAAAAGAGTAAAAAATATAAAACCATGAATGATCTTATGTTATAATTAAAGGCCTCATGATAGCTTACTTGCAAGTTTTGTGATCTCTCAATCAATATTTTAACCCTCTCTCTTATCTCATCTTTTTGAGGCACTATGAATAACAATTTAAGGATTTCTTCATTGCATTTTTTTTTGGTCTTCCTTATCACATCAAGAGGGTTTGTTGAATAAGCGATGTTATCATCACATAATATTGACTGCACCTCGCTATGGATGCTCTCATCTAGCGCTGGTGCCTTTCCCCGATTAGTCGACTACAAAAAGAATATTAAAAACAATATCAAAATTAACCCAATAAACTTATGAAAAAAACATAATAATAAAAAAATTTGTTTGTACTAACTTGTACAATTACAATGAGGTAAAATTTTTGGGTAGAAGCACCTGAAGATACATCATGATCTGTGCTTTGGGCCAAAGCCTTCTCCATATGATCAATGTCCTACTATGACAAAAATTAAATATAAAAAAACATTACCGAAATGAAACCAATAGACTTACGAAAAAAATAAGAATGAAGTGGTTTATTGGAGTCATTAATTGGAGGTTGGGTAAAATGGTACATAGTACGTACCACCCCCATAGTAACTGTGTTTGTAAATAAGTGATTCAAATTGTAATCGATTAGCAACTCTTCCCCTGTAGTTATTGATTTTATAGCAAATACGAATACACAGTTTTCCTCGCATGTCTCGAATATGGAATTGGGTTGCTTATTTGTTGACCCAAGTCATGTACTATTTATAAACTGTGCAATATTCCTTGATGCTTTTATCCTTCTATCAATGTACATAGCCACTCCTTTATTTTGATCCTTATCTTTTAGCTATATATAATTTGTTGACAGTGTATACCTATGCATACTTCGTGTATATCAAACCAGTTGCTTCCAATCTTTGTAACTATAACATGGTTCGACATACTCCATCAATTCAATAACTTTTTTGTAGCATACCTTTATGTCATCCATCAAAAATAGGCCTAAACCATGTAATGACAATGGTGCTATGTGATATATCCTCTCATTGACACAAAAATCCATGTTTATTGGAGGAAGTTCTTTGGGTATCCCCCTTCATTAAGAAAAAATTCCATGCATTTACATACTTTTCTTCTAATCTTTTGACCTCTAGTTGATCTCCCTCTTTTAGACATACTACATGTCTCGCTTTCCTCTTCTCTTCCTGAATTTCCCTCACTTGAGGAAGATAGATCTAAAAAATACCTATTTAGTGGTACCTGCACTCATAAGGATGTTGGATGAAGTTCTTTCATGGTGATGTGATCCCAAGGTAACATTATGATTAATCTATCATTTCATCACTAGAATTTCATAGGTTATAAGGTAATCAAGTCTTGATAGATTGCAAGTTATTGTTACTACCGTCCAAATGTGTCCATCATAAATCAAATCTACTTAACATTTTAGCTCCCAAAATTTGTAACAAGTGTTAAATGTGACTATGGTCCACCAATTACACAACGAAGGCCTCAAATGTAATTTTAATCAAAGGACTTTTGCTCTTCATTCATGTAAATAAACTTGAAGGGAAACACCACCAAGTGGTTTATTGGACACCTACATGACTAAAAATAGCAGAAAATTTACATTTAATTTCCATATGTCTAAGTGGTTAATGGGGAGGGAGTGTGTACAGTAAGTCATCATAAGTTTATGCTTTGGCAATAATTTTTTTTAAAGTCATCTTAAGTCTTCCTATGTCTAATTGCTAGGAGATTTTTAGTATGTTTTAAGGTAGGATGATTGATAAAAGAGCCCAAAGAGCCTTTATCCATGGTATCCAGGTACACATAGGAACGGTCTTCTCTTCTACGGTTGGACATGATTTAAAGAACTTAGCTAGGAATTATTCATTTAACCTAAGGTTTTCTCATAATGCCATCATTGGAAAAGTATGATCAAATTCTTCTATTATAAAGAATTGGTCTATGTGCCTCTAGTAATCACTATAAATGTTTGTAAGGATAAAATGACTAATTGCATCAGGTAGGAGAGAATCAACTTTGAGTTCGTCAAAGATTATATTCTTCTATTCATAATTTTTAAGTGTTGTGTGTGGGGGAGGTTATCACTACCAAGAAGGGAGGAGACCTTTCCTTGTGATGGAAGTTCAAAATTTTTCTCTTTGTGTTCTATTTTTATCTTGCCTTATGTCTTTGGTCATCTATGGTGTTTGGGAAAAACCTAAGGTTGGGGTTTTACCTTTGTCTTCATGTAAAACCCTAGTGTTTATCTTACGCCTTGGGTGGGACCTTTTGGGCCGTTACTTTTTGGGGAGGGTTTTAAAACAACTTAAGCCCCATTGCTTCATCTAGGCTGGGCCCCTTTTGATTTATCATTTTATTTCCTTTTCCTGACTTTATTATTTCATAAGTCTTAAATGGTCTCATAATCCCTCATTTAAAAACAACTTATGTCATTGTTTATCATCGGCCTAGTGATGTCCTCTCATTCTTTTAATAAATGTTTTATATTTTGTAGAGGGACAAGTTTGCGTGACCATAGATCAATTATCATTTGATCTTAGCTGTTCCCTGCCATCTCATGATGACTCAACCACACTATTTTGGTTGATTGCAATATCACGGGCGAGTGCCACATGTCTCATTTAATCAAGTTGAAGAGATGATAGAAATACTTTGATACATTTATATGGTTTTAATACATTATGTAGTGGGTTACTGAAGCATTTATGAGATGCACATGTTTCAAATCAACAAAGATGTTATAATCTCAGTAGGAAAGGTAGTTGATGGTTAATGACAAAGTTGGTGACTGTGTTGAATGAACAGGATTATCGATGGTTGAGATTCATGGTTACCATAGCATAATAAGAAGTTGTGAGGTCTTTATTGATTGCGATGTTGCAGGTGAGCACCACGTGGATTTCCTTGGCAACATATAGTATGGTGGGCCCTTATTGCCATGATGGAGATCATGTTAGTTTGTTTTGAAGGCAACCGTTCGATCATCTGACCAAAGTGAAGGATCGACGGGTAGTATTTGAATTTGCATCAAATGCGATTACAAGGTTCTATTCTCTAATTTCATATTTCTATTTAGCCCTCATAGAGAACTAAAAACTCAATATTACAGCTGCCCTCCTAGAGAACTAAGTGTTGAAGAGATCCAAGATACATACACCAAACAAATGGAATATAGGTCATTTGTAGCAGACAATGAATTTTGATATATAGAGACTCAGATGTATGTATTTTGATGGAGTAAATGAAGATATCTAAGTTGTGGATTAAGATTTTGGTATCAGTTGTTTGTTAAATTTATGCAATTATTTGATTGTCTCCATTATGATGCTTCTCTATTATTTAAATTGATATAACAAGTTTATACTTAGTTTATCATTGTACATTTTCTATATATGTGTGATCTGGTTATTTGGTTCTCTAAAGTAGGGATTAAAATATTTTAATCAATCACAACAATTTGGAAGTGTTACTTGGATTAATAAGAAGAATCACATAACTAGAATTTCCATTCTACCTCAAGAAGAGTTTGTCAATTATTCACTTGCACATTTACAAAAGTTGTAAACAATTTCTGTGCCTGACAGTTTGAATTATTGCCATTATTGAAATCCACATTTACAGATATTCATTAGACTCCATATATCCAATAAGGCACTGGTCTCCCCATGTATTCTTTTATAATTTTAATTATTCTTATTTATTTTACACTTACATTTACAAATACACATACCACTAATACATTTGACTGCAAAATCCGATGAAATTGTTTGATGAAATATGTAAAATTCGATGTTCGTTGGGTGCTTGTAAAATTTGATGTGTAATTTCCAATTTTTTTAAAGTTTATCCCCGACGTTCATAAAATTTTTGATGAACTTAGGGTTTGTCGAAATGTCAGCAATCATTTTTATTGAATTTTCAACAAACATGAAAAAAAAAATTGTGGCCAACATAAAGAAAAGTGAGTTCGCGCCTAATTTATTGCGACAGTGTTTTGTTCTACTTGAGATAGTTTGTGGAGAACTAAGGATGATTTTCTTGGGAAAAATCAGGAAAAATTCAAGAAGATATCACCAAGTTGAGGGTAGTCATTGTCTTTTTGCAGAATTCAGTTTTGAAGTCATATTTGTAGTTCCAGGTTTGAAAATCATATTTTAAAGCAACATCTCATCAAATTTTATTTTTTAGAGGTTAAGGGTTTTGAGAATCTCATGTCCAGATTTTGTTTTGTGGAATCACCATAAGATCACAACCAAGGAATAGATTCTTGTGATTGTAATTATGTGATCCATAACTCTATTGGTCATGTGGCACAGTTGTGCTATAACAAATATAGGATGCATCAATGTGTGACCCAAGTTTAATGTGGCTATGTTGTGATAGAAATGGAGGCACTTATATAATGTATTTAATTCAGGTTGTATAATGTAGGTGTCAATCATCATTGGGTGCATTCAGGTTGTCTCAAGTTTAACAGGTTAGGATGTAATTATAGCATGATCGAAGAGTGATTACCTCTTGCTACAATAAAGATCCTATAACTCTGGTTGATATGTAGAGTGGTTGTGTTATATCAATTATGTAGTGCATTCAAGTACAACCCATGTTTAATGGGCTATTCTAGAGAGTGATCAAGATTTTCTAAACCTTATGAATGTTACTTGACATATATTTGCATAATCTCAAATTCTTTTAGAGGATTTTGAAGTATTAATGTATCCTGTATAGGGTTTAGAATGATTTCTTTTAATTAAAAAAATAAACAAATGATGTATTTCCTTGTAATTATATAATGTGGAGATCTCCTAAATATGCCCCACCACACTATCCTCTTTGGCACTGTATTCATTACTCTAGCTACTAGGGTTTTGCATGTGACATATTTAATATCTTCATAACCGTGGCTTTTAAATAGATTTCAGTCTTTGCTTTAATCCTTTTCATGGTAACCCTTGAGTTCCATAATCCACCTTCAATCTCTTCTAAGAATGCTATCTTAAGGTAGACTGCATAGTATGCATATAAAGCAAGTCCTTCATACCTGCCATTGTTCCAAACCACCATTCACTGCCTTGCTTAAAAATTTTCCTCCATAAGCATAATAACATGTTTTAAAATCATGGTTGCCAGTGATTGACCATTAAGGTCACCACTTTCATCATGAAGATACAATGAAATTTTTATCTTCAAACTCAAGACATTATGGAAGATAACATTGTGAATTGTTTTTTGTGTATGATTCAATTTTCTTGCACATTTGCTGCTTTGCTAACTTCCTTAAAGATTGGGTATTACACCCTTAGCTACAATCTCAAACAGCTCACTCACTATCACTTGAAGATTCCTTTCATGAGCATCCTTCTATAAAATCAAACTATGCCCTATAGACTACCTACTTACTACAGGGGACTCATTGTTTCATGGTATTGTAGTCCTTAAGATCCTTCAACCTTATTGACACTACTTCACAGTCCACAAGGTATTATTCACTATTCTCCCATCTTTAATGAGTCTCAAAACACTGCTCAAACATGCAATCCACTACCTCCATTATACATTAATGGCTAAGAAGAAACATTGAACCTATGATTACCAATGTTACTTCATTTGGACAGTCATTCCCTAATTGCATTTACCTTGTCTAACACTACCAAAAGCATTTGTAAAACCCTTAAGGTCAACAAGGGGGTAAGGAAACTCACTGTTAAAATCTCCACTTTACTATGCAAGGTTTGTGCTTTATTATCTTTTCATTGCTTAGCCTCTTTTGGACTATCACATCAAGTGACTGTCATTCTTCTTACCATAGATTGCATTTACAAATGTCACTAAGCTACATAGTGTGCTTGTTATTGGCTACAATCTTTAGATTGCAAGATTTTGTTATTAGCTACAATGTCTCAATCTTTTTGGTATTACAACCTCTCTAATCCGCTATAGTTATTGTTTATGTTTCTATGGAGGCCTAGGGTTTGTACCCTAATCATGCTCTTACCAATGCTTCTGTTATTTTTTATTAGGGCTCTCTCAATGTTGAGGGCCCTAGGGATAAGCTCGTCATAAGAAATGACACATTGCATCTTTAACTAAAAGGATAAATCCATATTGACATTAGCAATGATGATTCCAACCTGTTGCTCCTTATGAATGGGTCACTTGCTCTTACTATCTCGCTACCTCCATTGTTGTAGGAAGTTTGTGATCAAGTTCAATATTCTGATTTTAGGAGTCTAACAGTTGGAAATCATAATAAAATTAGAATTTAATAAGTTCTTGAATTAGCATTTTAAAGTGTTTTTTGGGGTCATTAACTTCAGACTATCTTCTCTTTTGCAGGGGTGGTTGCATGCCAAATTTTTTTGTGTGAAATATTAGAATTATTAGATTATGCTACCTTTCTATGAATAAAAATTATTAGTGTGAGTTTTATATTTTTTGAAGATCTAAATCGTCAAGCTTGGTAAAGAAAAATCATTTCAAATAATATTAGTCTAGAAAAAAATGAAGAGACACTTGATAGATTGTGGGCTAGATTGAAAAGAAAGGGTGATGGGAAATGTTATTGTCCTTGCAATAATTGCAAGGGCTTAAAGACGAGATGACTTTTAATCACAATAGGAGAAACATTGTAGGTAGCATGGTCATATTGAAGGGGGGCATGATTATCGTCCATTGGTAAGTTGTTCATTATATGTGTTTATATTGATTGAATTAGTAAATGTTTATATCATTTTAACATTATATATATATAATCACTTGATCAAGATCATGGTTTATTTTTGTCTATCATTATTATAAAGGTGGGGTGCCCTAGGGAAGATGATATGGATTATCATGGCCCGGAGAATGTGGTTTTGCAAGCGGATGAACATGGAGCTATGAATATTGAAGATGAAGTTAATGATCCTATGGAAGAAGATGATGATGCACCAGAAAACACAGTTGAAGATGATGGTACGAATACATTGATCCATGACACATTTAGTGGAAGAGCTGATCATGATGATCAAAATGACTTTGATGATGTTCATGATTTACCTGTACTTGAGAAGGCATACGAGCCCCTTTATGAAGGCTCTGAACAACTCTTCTCTCTTCTGTATTGTTTCTGTTGAACTTGAAGGTTATGAATGGTTTATCAAACATAGCAATCCCATGGATGTTAAGGTATGTCATATATGTCATCTTTTTTCATCTATTTTAATTGTTGTTAGTTCATCACTAGTAACTAAAGGATGAAATATGTACCATTAATATTCTTTATATGAAAAAATTATTTTTTGTTGTAGATTGATTGGTGAATTTTTTTTTACCACCATCAAATATTTTACCTCACTCATACCGAGATTTATATGCCATTATGAAAGATATCGAATGGTATCAAGCAATAGATGCATGTCCCAATGATCATATTATATATCATAAACAACATGAATTTTGCAACATGAATGCCCAGAATGTCATATTAGTAGATATCAAATAGATCAACTAACAAAAAAGGTGCCTCACAAGGTTCTTTTTTATATTCCCATTATTCCACATATGCAATGATTATTTAGGTGTGAAAGCTTAGCACAATTTATGGATTACCATGCACAGAATAGAAATGGAGATGACATTCTTCGAATTCCTGTAGATGGTTCTGCATTTAGGGACATGGAGGAAAAATGGTCACACTTTAAAGAAGAACCTTGTAATCTCAGGCTTTCATTGGGAGCAGACAATGTGAATCCATTTGGAGAGATGAGATCTATTTACTCAGTGTAGCTTGTTTTTGTTATCAACAATAACATTCCTCCATGGATGTTAATAAAGAGGGAGCACATAATGTTGTCAATGATTGTTCCAGGTATTTGTTTACATCAATTTTATTTAACGTAGTAGCATCTCATTTGTCTTATTTGTTGCATAATGACTTATATTTTTTTCATTCAATAGTCATGTCCATTAATTTATATATATTGCAGTAAAATGGTTATAATAATTATGTAATGTTTATGTTCATTCAACTAGGTAAGTACCAAGTTAAAGATATGAATGTATATATCGAACCTCATATTGACGAGTTACTAAAGTTATGGAATGGTGTCACTATGTATGATGTCTCCAGACCAATAGGACAAAGACAATTTCAATTCCATGCAATGCTTGTATGGTCAATTCATGATGCCCCAGGGCTAACACATTTTTGTGTTATGTTATAACGTTGGACTACACTTTAACAATATTTAATTTGATGAAGTAGATTTCATGCATATTTTTAAAATAATCTATTCATTATATATAATTAAAAAAATTAACATATTTAATCCAATTATATATGATCTTGCAGGTCTTCAAACAAAGGGAAAATTTGAATGTCCAATTTGTTGTTCAAAGATGAAATCTCGTCATTCAACAAGTTTAGGAAAGTAGGTGTTTGATGAGTATAGGCACTTCCTCCATAGAAATAACAAGTATCAAACTACTAAAAAACATCTTTTCAATGGGAAAGAGGAGACTACATCAAAACCATGAAGAATGTCACCTCGCCTATGGAAGTTGGAATGTAATAGAATTAATCATCAAGGTTATACATTGGATCAAATTGTTTATCTATCATATATGATATGTTTTGAATTTATATTTTTATATTGTGTTGTGTTTACTCATGTAATTTTGATAATGATTTTCGTTGTTAATTTGTTTAACTTATATGCTTCATAAAGGTCATCATGGCATTAATGGTCGGCTTCCATAGGGACTGAAAAGTTATCCTAGACAATTTAGTAGGTTGCCCTACTATGAGCAGCTACAAATTCTGTATTTATTTGATACAATGCATATCAGAAAGAATATAATAGAAACATTATGGAAAATATTGGATGGAAGGTATGACAAAGAAAAAATTGTCAAAATTTGTAGTGACATTCAGGAAGCCAATCATGCAATGAAAAATGCCATTCAATTAAATAGTGATGGAGACCAAATTAATATAAATGCCCTTCCTTGGTTATTAACAGAGCAACAAAGCAATGATATAAGCATCTAAAAGTTTATAACAAATTTAATACATCATATATAAGATCCCTGACAATATTGCATTACAATTTCATCAATATGCATTCTAACCTAGGACTACTTATCAAATCCTTATACAACACATATCCGCCTATAATCCCATTCAAGCATTTTGAATAATTCCTTGAATTAAAGCTAAAATAGAATCATACACACCACAATAGTGAGATGGATAAAACAAACCTTAGTTATTTCATTCAAAGTTCAGATATGCATGTACAATGGAGAGACATGAGCTTGAATTTTATTTTGACTTAGATGCTAGTACTGTTATACAACATTAAATCTCTATGAACTCAAAACCTATTAAACATAATGACTCAAAACCTAAATTGCATTTCTCTAAGACCATCGGATATGCAGAACATATCTGCTTATAATCCCATTCAAGCATTTTAATTAAGTCCTTGAATTAAAGCTAAAATACAATCATGCACACTATAACAGTGAGCTGAATGAAACAACCCTTAGTTATTTTATTCAAAGTTCAGATATGCACATATAATGGAGAGAGACGAGCTTGAAATTATCATTTAGATTCAAATGTTAATACTATTATGCAACATTAAATCCTCATGAACTTAAAACCTATTATAGAGTGAATCAGAACCTAAATTGCATTTCTCTTTAAAACCATTGATCTTTACAATCAACTCTGCAACTTCGCCTAGAATCGATCAAAATTATCTAACTTGCTAACCCGTACTTCTGGCCTTGAAATCCTTCTTATAGAAGGGTATGTGCAAGATCATGGTGCGCCAAAAAGTGGCAATATTATGGGGGTATGTGGCTGACGACTTTTTTTTCACCCAAAATTAATGAAATGAAAAGGGTTTTTAGAGGAGATTCTCAGCTTTCCAAAAATATAAATTATGATTTAATTTGAATTTAATAGATAATTATTATTCATTTTCTATTAGAATTGACTAAAGTCGATCGATAGGCTGATTGAAAAACATCTATAACTTTCAAATGGTATCATATTTTTGAATCTGAAACATCGTCACATTCTATGCTTCACATACTATAGGATTAAAAAAGAAAAATTAAATTTCATGAAGTTTGACCAAGTTAAGGTGGTGAAAAGATGAGTTTTATATTTTCTAAAAGTTGTAATAAAAATTCACAATTAATTATTTACTTGGAAAAATTACAAAAATATGCATCACATCAGGACATGGAGTCCTCTACTTATATATAAAATCTTACAAAAAATATTATCATTTTATTATGGTTAGGGTGGTCAGACAGACAACTACTTCTTATTTTTTCCCTGAAATTTAAGTACTATTGCATTGAAATTTCAAATTTTTACCAAATAGATTTTATTTATTTTTAAATAAACCTAGTATTTTAGAAACTACATTCAATTTTGTACAAATTCTATTCTTACATATTTTTGAAATAATATAGATAACTTATTCAAATATTTATGTCAAGTTGCCTAACACTGATTTTTCTAAATTTTTTGCCACTTAAGGGCCTATTTTTTGCACGATGATCCTGCACATACCCAGAAAAATGAAGGAGCAAACAAGCTTCGGGCCAGAAAATGCACACGTCACCAGCCAATTAGAGAACCTAATGATATTCCAAAAATTGTTACAACTGCAATCATCCTAGAGCATATTCATGTTCATCATGTCAACTGAGGAAAGTTGATGCATTTCAAAAACCACAAGAAACCCATACCGAGAAAGTCATCAATAGAAAACTAGGGCCGTTGTAATCGCAACATTAGATTTTCCACCTGTCCATAGTCCACTCTCTTTTACTCATCATCATTCGAATACTTAGCTACACACTTCTGGTATTCTTCATCAATAGGCTAGTTAAAATTAATCACCTCATTTACCTTTGTACTATAAGGAATATACTTTACCGCTACTTGATTTGAATCTCTTTCAAAAGACTCCAAAAATGAGTTGGTACCAATGATCTTATCCATACAACTCACCAAAAAATCATAATCCGAGTCATCACAAATTAATTTAATTTGATTATTGATGACCTTATTTGCTTGATCCTGCCATTGTTGGAGTGTTTTGATTTTCCCCTACTCATCAATTATATTAGGTAACAATGTGTTACCCCAATCATTAAAATCTTTACCAACTCTTTAATCTTCCTACTTAAATCATCTGGTAGGGTTTGAAAACCTTGTAATGATTTTACTAACACATGAGTAGGCTTCAATGATTGGGGCCTATTATTTATATCAAACCTTGAGGCTTTATTCATGATATCCAGATCATTGGCCCTAGGGATCCAATTTTTAATTATTTCTACCACTACCTCCTAAATCCCTATCAATATTCTTTATTACTTCCAACAACAAAGAATATAAATAATGTACAGATTGCAATTTACTATCTACCCCTTTATTTAAGTGCTCCAAAACAATAGTAACAATCTCCTTTTCCTTTGAAATAAATCCCTCCTTTGTTATCCTTAATGATGTCTGTAATTCATCAATTTTTTGTACAAGCTGCCTCTTCATTGGATCAAGAGAGCACTTAGTTTCTTCAACAATTTTTTTCTAGACGAGGGGTGAGAGTAGGATTCTTAATGGGAGACCTTGGTGTGGAAACATTTGGAGAAGCAGGAGGCATTGACCCTGCTGTGGGAGGTAATGTACTGGTTCCTGGAGAATTTTATGTTTCCCTAATCTATCTATATCTGAACCTTTCCACTTTAGTTTCCAATTCAACATTCCTCTGTTGCATTTTACTATATTCTTCAATCAAAATGTTATACTTCTCCATTAGGCTTTTCCTTTCAGCCTCCTCCCTTTCAGCAGTCCTTTGGGCCAATTTGGCCACATTTATAGTTAAATTAGTGGCCTTCGTGGTTGAAGTATCTAAAGCTCTCTTTATTATTAATCCTCCTCTGAAATTTGGATTAATATAAGCAATATCTGGTTTTCTCCCTTGTGGAGCCAATGCCCAAATTGCCAAGGTCTCATATTCTTCACTGAAGGCAGAGTTTTGCAATTCTGCCTTAACCTCTTCCTCAAAATCTTGAAAAGGATTCTTGTACTTCATAATAGCATTAAAAGCTACTACATCTACAATATCCCACTCAGGAAAAATCAATACACTAGCCTAACTCACTAGTTTTCTTCCTTCTTCAAGAGTGATGATCTTGAAATTTTCCATCAATTTAGCTTTTACTTCTTCATCATTCTCCTGGTCTAACCCGTCAAACCTTAGTTCCCTTCTCTCCCTGCATTTATCTTGATACTCTTCAAATTTCATTCTCCATGCCAATTGCAAGAATACAGGAGTTTTCACAAATGTATTGTCATCTAAAAAATCCCTACATGCTTCCATTCTTGCATCTTGCACACTTTTACCTTTCATATCTAAATCGAACAAAACCAATTCAGCTGACCTCGGAGGGGAAAGCATACCAACTTGCATGTACTAATCAGTAACAATAATTTATTTTGTCAGATCCTCATGTGGGTGATCATTTCTCTGCCTCTTAGGGCTTGGATCAGATGGTGGTGATGGGGGACTATCTTTTGGTGACAACTCTAAATCAATGATCTTAACTACCTGAGGTACTTTGAATTTTAGACCTAGTCATGGAGGTGCCTTCATTATTTGCTTCGCCTTCCTATCTGTTTCCTCCTCATCACTGCTACTATCCTTTTTTATTCTATAGATGGGTCACTTTTCTATAGGTTAGTATACTGGCCTTGTTTCAATTGGCCCAACACTTTGTTCTTGCATATCCAAACTTAGCCTTAAATTTATCTTTTTAGTTCTCAAGGTGTCCATAATCTTCTTGAAGTTCTTCATTAGAAAATCAATTTTCTTATGGTATGGACTGAACTCCAATAGTGGATCATACTTCTGATCCATTTCATGCACAACATCTAGTAGCTTACTATAAGCTATCCATTTCTCCTTATTCAACTCCTACTTATTTAGATCAAATTCCTTTCTAGTCAGGTCCTTAGGAAGTTGAACTCATGTGCAAATTTTCTAGCTTTTATTCTTTTTCTGAAAAGAGAAAAGAAACACTCAGGATCATGTTTTCGCCTTGGACCACATCTGAAATGGTAATCAACAAAAAATTTATCAAAATATGTCTAGCCTCCCTTTGAAAATAAAAAGTCAGACACCACTATATAATCAGGGAAGAATGTTCCTTTCCCCCTTCCAGTGAGGTTGTCTTCATGAATACAACCTATCTACCACATAACTTCTACAAACCCTACTCTTGGTGGCACATTGTATGGCAGTATGTGAGGGGCTCCCTAAAATCCATATACTCTCAAGACAGTGCTAATTGGGTATGGGATAATGTCACCCTGACAGTTATGGTAAACCCTCAACTCTGGCTTCCTCCCCTTTGGCCTGAGGAAATCATGCAATTCCTCAGGGATCCTAGGCACATTCACCATCAATATAGCCCTTAATCTAGAAGAATTTTTTTTATCAAATTGCACATAACTAGACCAAGAAAAAACATTCCTTAATGTAGAGATTTATCCATTACCTTTCAAATCAGATGATTACCTTTGTCAAAAATAACAAAAGGTTAAGGCATTTAAACCACAAAGCTTCAAATCCTATCAATGATTGTCACTATCAGAGTCACAAACTCGAACAAGTAGTCATGACTCACTGTCATATAACTCCTCAAACAAAAATTACTTTTGATCCATGACAATTCTACTATTATGTTACAATCAAAAAAGTTGTCTCGAATAACACAGTCCATACAAATTCATCACCAAACATACTATCCACCAATTTTGTGTGAATATTATTCATTATTTCTTTTACTTCATTGTTCATAGCAATACATGTTATGAAAAGACATTATGTGAACCAAAATAAGCCATTTCTCTTGCTTCAAAAACACTGTCTAGTTTACTGGAAAGACACTAGATTCATTAGCACCTTAAGAATTGAGCATCAACCTCATCAAAGAAATATCAATGTACTTCAAACTTGTATTTCAAAAACATAATGAAATAGTGGCATTTACAATCCATTTCTTTACATCTTATACAACCAAAAGAAAATGCAAGATGCCATACCCCATTCTAGACTCCATAGGGGTAAAATATATTACCATAATAGACTCCCCCTGACTCTTTGCTTCTTCTCAAGATGGTGTGTGCAAGAAGTTGAGTCCACTTTTTGGCCAAAAAGTGGAAGTGTTTTATCTGATTTTCAGCATTTGACACATGTGACCTTAAAATTTGAAGCACTTAAAGATGAAATCTTTAAAAAAGTCACTAATCATAAAATGTAGTGCTCAGAGTCTAGTTTCCAAATATGTAATTTACTTCAATACCCAGATTGTACAAATAGAGTTTTAATAGGCATTTCAAAAAACCACTGTTTAAAAGTCATTTTTTTTTACCATACCATGCACGTGTACGACATTCATATTTTGACTTAAATTATCGTATTTTTCTAAATCCTTTTGGGAAAAGTTTTATGACTCACTCAAGCTTGCTCTTGATATTTTTTGTAATTTTTTATTAAATAATTTTTTTTGTTAAATTTTTATTAGGCAGATTTATCGTTTTGAAAAATCGTCGTGTACGACATGCATAAGATGACCTAAACTTATCATTTTCTGATTTTTTTTTTAAATTGAAAAGAATTGTCTGAAGTTTTCTCTTGTGCAATCCGTTTGTCAAAATGTTATGTTGATCAAAAGTTATTAAAATAGTTAAAAACTCTGATATTTAAAGTTTATGGACAAATTTTATTAGAAATTAATTGAAAAATAGAAAAAATAATTCAATTGCAAAAATAATTACATATTTAGAATCTGCATTGTTTCATCTAAAATGGGTTTTAATTTCGTCAGAAAATTTTGCAAAAAAGGTCGTCAGCCATATGTCCAAAATTATGTATTTTTCTTTGACATTGTTAGGGCCTTCAACTTGCAGGTCAAACCAAGTTGAAGGCCTAGGCTCGGACTTCCAATTCTTTTCCCGAACCAAAAACCTTGGCAAAAACCCACCCATGATGCAAAATAAAATTCAAATTTAAAAAAATGGGATCCCATTTATTAATAAACGAGATCTCGTACTATAATTAGGATCTCGTTCCATCCAACAACATTCTGACCGTTGTAAATGGAACGGGATCCTATTTCATAAATCGGATCCCGTTTCATAAATTGGGATCTCGTTTCTTATAAATCGGGATCTCGTTTCTTATAAATCGGGATCCCGTTCTGTTTCCATTGGTTTGGAATCCTATGGGAAACGGGATCCTGATTTTTTGAAAGCGGGATCCCGTTTCATCTCAGGCTCGGGATCCCGAACCGTAACGGGATCCCGATTTTTAAAAATTGGGATCCCGTTTATTTAAATCGGGATCCTGTTTCCTCAATGCCGATTTCAATTTTTTGGTTAAGGCAAAAAACTTCCACTTTTCGTGGACTCAACTTTGTGCACTTACCCAAGACCCAGAAGGCAACACTTGTGCAAGGAGTGCACAAGCAGTTTTCTCAGAAGCATCTTTATTGCTCTTCTTGTCATCTTGATTTCTCTTTCTTCTCCACTCCAATGAAGACTTTTTCACTTGTTTTTGCTTAAAGTACCTGTCTTTCTGTTGAATCTGCATTGTTGTACTTTATGCCCAATGTTATTACATTTGAAACAAATGACTTTGTGATTGTTCTGAGAAATAGAAGACTTCCTATAGACATTTCCAGCATTGTTCCCTACATTATTATCACTTGTATTTATTCTATAGTCTCTTCTCAAGTGACCAAAATTGTTACAGTTGTAACACACCACATCCTCATTTCTAGGGACATTAGAATGATTCTTATTTGACCATCTTATGCAATCAATTGCCTTATGACCATAGTCATTACAAACATAACAATATCCTTGGAAAGAATGATTATACCTAGATGAATGATCATGCCAAGGATGTGAAGATTTGAAGACATTTTTCCTTTCTCTATGAATACCTTTAGATTGTCTTCTAGTGTCAATGTTATCCTTTGATGCAGCAATACTATAACCAAGATCAACCTTCATTCTTGGTGTTTGCTTGGCTGTAAAAATCTTTCCATTTGAAGTAGTAAACACTGTTTCATGTTTAGATTTGTCTACAGAGCTTTGTCCAACCTCATATCCCACTCTTGTAGGATCTTTAGAATGCTTTTTCCTGCCCAACATCTCATTCAATATATTAGTACTATGATCAAATTTTTGAATTTTACCAGATTGAGCATTGATACTTTCAAGCTCTTTTCTTAAAGCAACTACTTCAAGTTTTAGACACAATATTTTTAATCTCCAAATCAGAACTCACAACATCTGCAATTCTCTTATATTCTTCAATTTCAATTTTCTAACTTATAATCATATCATCCTTAAGAGTTAGTTATTTTAACAAGGAATCATTATCTGAACATTTTTGTAAAGAATCAATCTCATTTTCTAGTTTATTACACAATTCATCCTTGTCTTTTAACTTGACTTCCAAACTCTCTTCTTGTTGAAACTGTCTTGTTAAAACTGGTTTTCTTTTCTAAGCTACTTAATAGTATCTAAGGCACATAGGCGTTCACCTTCCAAATCAACCTCACTTTCTAGTTCATTATATTCCTGTTAAGAGTTGACTTCACCCAAAGATTGATCTACTTTTCCACAAGTTTATTGATCATCTAAATATTCATTAATGATCTCCTTGGACTTCTTTTCAAAACTATGAAGGTTTACACCTTCACTTTTAGATGTTTCACAACTCATTTCAATATCCAAAGATATCTCCTCTTGTAACTCACTATTATGATTCATTTTAGTCAACTTGTCCCAAACTTCCTTAGCACTGCTGTAATGAATGACTTTTGTAATGAGTTTATTTGGCAAGTTATTAAAAATAGCATTTATAGATTTGGTATTGAATTGAAGAGCTTTCATCTTGTCAAGAGTGGAAGGAGATGTTGCAGATGTAGTAGAACCATTTTCAACTGCTTCCCACACTTTAGATCCTAAAGAAAGTAAGTATGTTTCCATCCTATGTTTCCATATAATAAATTTTGTTCCTTTGAACTGAGGAGTTCCAGATCTAGGATACTCTACCATTTCAAAGCTATTGTTTATGAACTCTTCCTTGTTATTCCTTATACTAGATTCAATTTGAACATGATGAATAGCATTTTGCTGAGAACATCTTTTTCCCTTCTTCCTTCTGTTCTTTCCCATATTAACCAAAGTACTCCAAAAAACCAGGAACAATCCTAGGTGGTTTAGACCTATCAGAGGACCCTATGCTCTGATACCAATTCTTGGAGTTATGGACAGATACTAAGAGGGGGGGTGAATTAGTGTCTAAACTTTTTCACTTCAACCAAGATTTTCAATTCAGATTTCCTTTTCTTTCAAGAAAAGAGTAGAGTAATCACTTATGAAAGCACAAAGATATGACAACATTAACTCAGTCTATTAGACAACTTATGAAAATATGATTTGAGTGAGATATCTTGCATTTTCCAAAACATAGCTCAGATTTGATCTCAATATTACTCTAATTAATGCATTCATGAATTGAGTGTAATCATTCATAAACATAATTGAGAACAATAATAATCCCAACAGTGAACTGAAACAACAACACAGAGAAGCAATGAGCACATAGAAGAGCAAGGACACAAAAGATTTGCCAAGTGGAAACCCCTCTTGGGGTAGAAAAACCACTCCTAAATTGCCTTACTGGCTTAATCTTAAAAAACCACTGTTAACAATGCCTTATAAGCTAATTTTTTAGCACCATCTCAAGGAGCACCAACCCCTCATTTAGAGATATATATCTCAAGGAGCACCAACCCCTCATTTTGAAACACCAATTTCAAGGAGTACCAACCCCTCAAATTATTTTTAGAACAATAATAATATCAGAGAATCTCTTTGTTTTCTACTAAGCTCAAGAAACTCAACACTCTTACCTACCTCATACCCTAAGAATCCAACTCTTGTATTAAATATTTTTCCAATACATCTCTTGATAATACCAAAATAACTATCTCTTAGAATTACTGGCCAGCCACATTTTAGTATTCACAACACTACATTTTATACATCTTTTCCAATGTGTCTGTCATGAAGAAATCTTTAAAAAGCAATTTTTACAAGATTCTAAAACTCTCTTACTAATTTTAGAATATGAAGCTAAATAATGATGATCTGTAGATGATGGTAAAATCAAGAGTAATGCTTATCTAGAGAGCTACAAATCATCCATTATTTCAAAAACACAACTGCTCAAAAAGGAAACTTAATGAATATTCTACCATGTAATAGTTTTGAGATTCAATGCTAATCAATGATGTCAGCCACAATGTTTGAGTCTTCCTTAACCATTCACTGAGACATCTAGATAGTTTTACTGAAGGCAATTAAATCGCTAGACATTCCTCTTAGTTATCGCTTTCGCCATGACCCATTAGAGTTGGGGATTAGTCATAACGAATACATTATGTCACGCTGAGAGCCATGTGTTATGTTCTTTCCAATCATTGAGACATAATAAAGTTTCTCACCGAGATGCCCTTTTGTTTCATTCACTATCGCTATAGCCTTTTGATATCTAAGAGACATCTTGTAGACAAGTCTTTGTTTTTCTGAGAGCCCCCGTGATCAAACATGTCGCTGTGACAATTCAATACCTATGTCGAAGGAAAATTTATCACCATCAATCATCCCTCTGTTTGTCGATGTGACATTCTGCTGTCGAGGAGATGTTATGTAGATTTCATTATGTTTCACCGAAAGACCTTATCCATTATGAGTTGGTGTGACAAATCGCTCTCAGGAAGACCTCATATAGATAATACTTTGTTATACTGAAAGTCACTCACCATCTTGTGTGTCACTGAGAGAAGTCAAATCCTATGCTGACAAAGTCCTTTTGTGTTCCATTAGCAAGACCGGAGGTCACTCACTGAGACCTCACGCCGAAAACCCTAACTCTTACCAAGATGTATACCTTTATGTTGTTAGTCGGTATAAGAATTCAAACTCGCCAAGACCTTTCTTCGAGCACATGAGTCATACCAAAATGTTTCCTTTTGTTTTATGCATCGTTGAGACATATCAATGTCGAGGAGACCTCTTTGAGAGAACACTATATGTCATACCAAAAATATTTATCCACTTTGAGTTGCTGAGACAATACCAACCTCTCACCGAAAGCCCCTCATAAGACTTAGATGGCAAGACTTGACAGGTTCACTATGACATTACACCGAAGCTGAGACCTCCTGTCGATATGCAATTTTTCCACTGGCAGTCGAAAAGACTAAAGTAAGTTCGCCAAGACTTTACAACTAAGAAAAACCTCTCACCAATATGATCACCCTTTGTTGCCAGTCAGGGAGACATGATGAGTTTGCTAAGACATTATAATGATGCTGCAACTCTTGCTGATGTGTTCCCATTCAACCTCTGGTCGGTGAGACATAACAATCTCGCTGTGACCTCAGACCAATTGTAAAACTCCTGCTGATAGACTTTTCCTCTCTCGCCAAAACCACATGAATGTCACACCAAAAGCTTCCTACATGTAAAATCAAATCGACATGACATCAAAAACATCTTGTCGAAAGGCAACACAAACATTTATCAGAAAAATGGATCAGGGAGACCCTAGCATTTTCATGCCAAAATGTTCTTTTTCTGTCATTGAAAAAATGTACAAATGAGATAACCAGAGACTGCATGAAGCTCAAACTGATCAATACCATAAGATTAAAATTATGAATGTAAGTTGTCCACTGAATGCCAAGACAAGTAAACCATATAGGCAAAACAGTACCAAGATAAAGCATGAGAAACCAATCTAAAACTGTCAACAAGTAGAGTCAACTGAAAGGGATTTTGTCGTCAAGGACAAACCATATGATCACAGCTAAGATCCAACACACCTTTCCTTCTATCACTTGTTGATAACGAAAATTGATATAGGAAATCATCGTACAAGTTTTCAAATATTCAATGTGGCTAGAGTGCTGCTTGGTTGATGCCATCTTGGACAAACCAGGGCTTTGTTACAATGTTACACTTCAATTGGCTAGGACTAAGCAGATATATGAAACGATAGAGTAAAAAACTATAATTCTTCACAATTTATGATTAAACTATAGCCTTAACAAGAGATTTCAATAAGCTCAATGACAAGCATAGAAAACCCCTTTCCCAAATTTAGGTGCAGAATGACTGGGAGGCACAAAAAATAAACTTACGGCTCTTTTCACATAAACTCCAAATTCTGGCTGTAGTGGCTCACAATTTCACCTTCAGCTCTAAAACTATTTTCACGAAATAATTGGATGCTTTGTGACACAAATGAGGCAGGAAAATTGATTTTATGTCAATCAAATCTCACCACTAAATGTCTCATCCACCATTAAAGCTCATTCACATGTTGAACGAACGACTCCAACCACATTTGATATAGATTTAAATTTGAACTGTTGATCCTCCAATTTGATCAAATCATCAACAACCACCTTCAAAATAGGCTGACATAATCACCAACATGGCAATAAGGGGCCCACCATGCCATATGCCACAAATAAAAACCACGTGGCGGTTGCCTGTGATACCACAATCCCTCGATTTACCATCGTAGGATGGCGGGCAACCGTTGATCCTTCTCATCAGAGATCCCGCTCCTTCAAAAATGGTCACCATCCTTTTCGTTAATTGTCGAGCAACTTTTCCCTCAAAATTATAACATCCACATTAAAATAAAGCATGTGCATCTCACAAGCACTTTAGTAATCTGGCCCTTGAAACATTTAGAACCAGCTAATGCTTCCTTCACTCTTTAGACCTCATCAGATGAGACACATGGCAAGTGCCCGTGATATCATGATCCTATAATTCCTGATTGCGGGATGGCGAGCACCATTGATCTATAGGAAATAGATCAATGATAGTGCTAATTCAACCCTCTACAAAATAAAATCATCGACGACCACCTTCAAAACAAGCTGACACAATTGCCAACATGGAGATAAGGGGCCACCTTACCATACACTACGAAGGAAGTCCACGTGGTGGTTGCCCCCAATATCGCAATCCTGAAACTTTTGATCACGTGATGGGGAGCAACCATTGATCTTGAGCATCAATGATCTCATTCCTTTTAAGACAGTCGCCAGCCATGTCGTTAACCTTTGAGCAGCTTTTCGAGCGAGATTATAACATATCCGTCGATTTAGAACATGTGCGTCTCGAGAACACTTTAGTAATCCACCCCTTTATATATTTAAATCCAACAAGTGTTTCCTTTACTCTTTAGGCTTCATCGGATGAGACACGTGGTGCCCGCCCGTGATTTTGCAGTCAACCCAAGCACCATCGTGGGTTGGCGGGGAACGACTCAAATCAAATGGCAATTGGTCAATGATAGTGCAAATTTGATCCCTCAGATAGGACACGTGGCGCCTGCCCGTGATTTTGTGATCCTTCAATTCCTAATCATGGGATGGCGGGCACCGTTGATATGTGTAGGAAATAGATCAATGACAACACTAAATCAACCCTTGCAAAATAAAACATTCATTAAAAGGAGAAGTGGGAATTACTAGGCAGACGAAAAATTAAAAAATTATATTTATAGAAGAAAAATAAAATAAATTTACAATTTGTTTTATAATTTCACTTTTAACTTTAAATGTATGTTCACTCATTAAGTTGTATTTTTTTTACAATCACATTTTTATTTTAGATGTTTGTTTATAAAATATAAAGATGCATTAAAAATATATTAGAAATATTTTTCTTTATATTATATAGCATTCATAACATTAAATTATCATAGAATAATTTCACAATATCACTTAACCAATCAAGACAAATTTAATCATTACTATGCAACATTATTCTCACATCAAACTAACAAATAAACATTGAAAACAAATTTATTTTTTTATATTATAGCATTCATAACTTAAACATTTTATACACAATATCAAGTTAATTATAAAAAAAATAAAATTATTTATAAGCAACTTAAATTTTTTAACAATTTAATATAATTAAGAAAAATTTAATAAGAATTATAGATAAATTTATGAAATATTGATTTACTTATCAAGAAAAAATCAATGATAAATTTACTTATTATAGATAAATTTACTTACCAATCTATTTTAACCATCAAGAAAAAATTAATCATTAGTGATTGCAACATTATTGGCACTTTTTAAACCGACAAATAAGATTAAGGTTCAATAAGTATTCAATTTGGTTAGGGATCAATTAGGGTTATAATTCAATAAGGGTTTAATTAAGGTCAGGGTTAAGGTTAGTCTTAAATTAGGGCTAGGATTGGAGTTAGGGTTCAATTAAGGTAAGGGTTATTGTTTATTTTAGGGTTAGGGTTCAATTAGAGTTCTCTAGGGTTTTGATACAATTAGGGTTAGGTTTCAACAATACCTAGGGTTACGATTACAGTTCAATTAGTGTTAGAGTTAGGGTTATAATACGAGTTCAATCAGGTTAGGGCCAAGGTTTAATTAGTGTTAGAGTTAGGGTTGCAATAATAAAATTTTCCATAATGATATGGAAAGGCATTCAATTGGATTCATATACAAATGCACAAATAAGAATTGGTAATTAAGAATTCTCTAAAACTAAAGTTATAACAACAAATACAATCCTTAGCTTAATCATTTTTTCTTTGTTAGGGTTGGGATAAGAATTTAATGGGGCCAACTGAGACTTAGGAAATAAAACCCTATGGAGGAAATAAAGTATTAAAATCAAAGTTGGGTTTTAATTTTAATTTGGTGACGTAAGCCTAAGCCATTAACCCCAGTGGTCATGTCACCGACGGCTTAGCCAAAGCCTTTCATTAAATACTAACCGTGAAATGTGTAGGTTTTTCAGATTCGAAGATATGGGAGAAGATCTTGATCGTACCCTACCAACTCTGAGACCTAAGGTGTCGCCCTGTTATTTCACGCGAGGTCAGCAAAAGGCAGATGTGTGTCCTGTATGGATTAATGTTATTGGTCATGAGGAAGGTAAACAATGCTTCGTTGGATGTCAAAATGAGTTAGCCCAAGATAAACCATTTGATCTGCCAACTCTTCAGGAGATCAACGGGTAGTATTCAAAGTTGGAAATCAACACATGGTGGTCATTTTATTGTACAATTGGTGAAGCATTAATGAATTATTCCTTGCTTGTGTAGTCACGTCGATCTTAATCTGTGTGAAGATGTTGGAAATCATGAAGGGTGATCTTTGGATTCTGATGTAGCTCTATTTAAATGGTGACAATACATACGCCGCCAAATTGCCATGTTTGCACATGCATTTTTACTAAGCATTGATGAAGATTTCCATTACCTTGCACAATAAATACAAGAGGAATTAACTACTAATAGTGTCATTCTTGTAGTAGTTAGAGAACTTTTTGGGCTGAGTCTAATCAAGTTTGAGTACTTGTCTGAGAAGAGAAAATGAGTAAGTCAGTAAGGAGGTCTATTCATTTGAGCTCACAAAAGCTCGGTCCTACTATTCAGGAAGGTTCTTTGGTTGAAAAGCCTAGGATTGTGCCCACTAGATGCAGTAGAAGGTAGGAAAATAAGGTATGGGTATGGATCCAAAGGCAAGTAGTCGGCGATGTGCTCTATTACTAGTGTCGGTAGGAAAATAAGGTATGGGTATGGATCCATATCTGGATGCCAACACTTTCCCATTGACCTTACGAGCAACACTTCTGATGATGTAACCAAGACCGAGTCTAACAACTGTCGGTATTTACATCACTTCAATCACAGTCTACCCTCTAATGAGGAAGTGATATTTGTGGTGCCATTGGTTGTTAAAACCCCAAGTAGACAAACTAGAACCGTATTGGGAAAGGACAAGAAAGAAGAGGAGGCTGAGGGTCTACCATATTAGGAAACAACTAGAAGTGGGCATGTATACTGGTGTCTGAGTGTTGGTAAGGGTAGGGTGGTGGGTAAATAAGAAGTTGTTGTGGTGCCTTCATGGAAATTTGGTTGCCTAGTTTTTTTGTGGGGATAGCGACAAGAGGATTTAGAGGACAATTTGTGTTCCCTTTTCTTTTAGTTTTCTCCTGTTCGTGTGCCACTATGTTTTGTAGATTCAACATGTGGGAAGTTTTGAAATGAAAGTCAAATGCAATAAAGATTTTTTTCAAATTAAAATTTGTGGTGAAATTACATTTGAGCCCGAAGCTTGTTGCTTCCTTGTCATATAAAAGGGAATTCAAGGCTCATTTGTAGGGAGAGAACTGATGAAAGCTCTAGCTAGGTTTTTAGTTGAATATATGTGTAGAAAGCTATCTATCCTCTGATGAGGAAGTGATATCTGTGGTGCCATTGGCTATTAAAACCCCAAGTAGATAGAATAGAATAGATATAATGTTTTGAGTTTTGGATGAATATATGCAAATTATCTTAAATTGTATGCAAATATGACTTATCAGCATGAATAAATGTATAATTCTAATATATTTTCTCTCCTTATGTGGATTTGAGTGAATTTTGAATGAAATGTTAATGATGTTTTCATTCTTCTTTTGAGAATTTGGTCAATTGTGTGTCTATATTTTGGGTAGAATTCAATTTTAAAATTTTGAGGTTTCATATTTATATGTGTGAGATTGATCTAATATTCCAGAAAATGAATGTTAAAATATCATGAAAAAAATGGGCATAGAATGAATGTAGAAGTAAAATTATATTTGCATATATTCATAAAATAAGATCTAATAAACAAAAATATATGCAATTAAAAATAAAGGAAAAATAATTCAAACCCAAATTTAGATAAGAGAGATAATTAGATTATATGATAACTTTAAGGCTAGGGTTCCTGATTAGGATTAGTGTTCGCTTAGGGTTATGATTAGAGTTATGAATCTACAATTAGGGTTCAATTAATGTTCAATTAGGGTTTCTTTCTTGGGAGAAGTTTATTGAATGGTAAGTGTATTTTATAAAATTAATATGTCAAGAATTAATTTTAGATAATACATGTGGTTTTTCATATGGTATTAAATTGCAGAGTAAAATTGATAATAGATATCCTTCCTTCTTTTGCATTGTAAGCTACCATAATATATGGCCTTAAAATCCTATTCATATTTTGAGCTTTTCTAAACTATACAACACGACATCCAACAAAAAAAATTGTTATGAATTTTTTCCAAGCACAAATCCTTAGAATTCTTAATGTGTTACTTAGGCTAATTCTTTATTGCAATAAATAAATACACACTAATATATATATTATGGATTTGAGGGAAAATATTAAAATATTTATATATATAGAAAAATTTAAATGCAAGGGATTCAAGTACATACCTTTGCTTTTGTTAATGTTGATGAAGATACAAATCTTGATGAAGTGCCAAATTTGATGACATGATATAAAAAACTGGAATATCTTTGCTCTATGTCATACTTGAAATTTTGTACAAAACTATAACTAACTCTACGTCAAATTTGTGACTTTGGACCTATTTTGCATCAATAAATATGAGATTTCACACATGCCTCCTAATATAGAATACAATATGTACTTAAATGTTCAAAATAGTTGGGAGTATTGTTGAGATTGGTGGATCTTTGGGAAGGTCCAATGCTTCATCTTTGTATCTCTCCCTATAGATAGACGTAGAGATGAATATAGAATGAGAGATCAAAAGGGATAAAAATAGATAGAGATATAGAGAGAGATAGGGATATATATATATATATATATAGAGAGAGAGAGAGAGAGATGGCAAGATAGAGATATAAGGAGATATAGAGAGATGGGAAAGAGAGAGATAAGTAGAGAAAGACAAATAGATATGGAGAGGGAGATAGAAATAGGGGGAGATAGAGAGAGAGAAAGAGAGAGGGAGATATAGATAAATGGGAAGAGAAAGATAGATATAGAGATATATGAGAAGATAAAGGGACAAATAGGTTGAGATATGAAGATAGATAGGGGTATAGGGAGGGAGCAAGAGATCAGGGAGAGATGGGGAGAGATAGAGAGAGGGAGGGAGAAAGGGAGAGAGATATGTAGAGGAGGAGAGATAGAAGATGGGGAAGAGGGAGATATATGTAGAGAGGGGGGTAGTGAGAGGATACTTTAGTTTAAATTTATAAAATATTCAATAAATAATAATATAAAATATTTATGTAAGAATGGTATAGTTTGTAATTTTAAATTATAATAATTATGGAAAAATATGGAATCATTTCTATATATTTAGTAAGTATTAAGATTTTTACATCTTTGAACAATTCAATATTTAATACAAAATAAAAAATATAGTTAATAATTTAATTAACTAGCATACCTATATTAATTAATAATATATGTAAACACGAGAGTTATCTTTATCAAGATGCCTATTGACTTGAAAAAATGCTTACATTTTCATGAATATGAATTTGGAAAGCAATCAATTTGATTTCATTATTGTTTGTGTCATTTTTTATCTCAATTCCCATATATAAGGGTACACATTCAAATTTGAAATAACAACTTGTCTATAACAACAATCAACCAAGAACAACAAATTTAAAAGCAGAAATGTTCATCAATCATTAGATTTAGTATTGACAGCATCAAAGAAGTATATCATGACAAAATGGCATTAACTAACTTAGATATATCCAGTATTTTTTTTTTCAAATGTTTGAATACATTGTTAAGATTATATACATTCAAGCATTTGAATGTTATGAAACCTATAGCTTTGCAATTGAGTCTAATAAAGCTTTTCTCTCAGATGAATAATCAAACTTTCTTGTTTTATGACTGTGCATTTAATCTTTTGTTCAAGTATATAGGTCTCTTTTTTCACTTGAAGTTTAAAGATATATTTGTTGAAAAGTACCTTTTGTATAATGTGTGAAAACTTAACATCATCTTGTTTTTCAAGCTTCAAAATGTTCAATTCTTTTGTTGTTACACCCATAATTTCTTCTGCAACTTCTTCAAAATTTGTAATCCAAGTGAATGAAGTATGGTCTTGCACTTTGCATTGAAGTATATATTTATAATCACATTCAGGAAAAGTTTTATCACATCTTCCACAATACCACTAACCATTTTCATTAGTTTTTACCTTCTTTTTGTAGTGCCACTTTTTTTTTTTTTGAAATAAGGAAATGTTGACCTTGGACATGAAATTGAAGATAGTTACACTCAAAATTTTGAGATGGAACACAAACAAGGATCGAAGTGCTCTGAGTCTACTTTCTAAACTACTAATTTATTTTTAAAATGGTTGAGATTAAGGGGTTCAACATATGGATGTACACAAATTGGTGTTATTTTTTGCAAAAAAACATAACATAGCAACTCTTGTTCGACCTGAGCATGGTGAACTTTTTTTTAGTATTTTTAAAATCGCTACAGTCATAAGTTAGCTAACATCTAGTTGATGCATAATTTTTCTGATAAATTTTTAATGCATATTTGATTTTTTACTAATTTTCTAAGTGGGCACTTCGTAAAAAGTAGAATTTTGGCCATGCCCCCCCTACAAATTTTGGAAATTAATATATTTTTAAAAATATGTAGAATGGAGTCTAGTTTCTAAAAATGTAATTCATTTGAAATTTTGATGAATGCTTAATTTATAACAAAAAAAAAACCAAACACTATTTTTGATAAAAAATAGACATACAAACAAAAGAAATTATGGATGAAAGCCCTAACATTGTAAGAACGTGAAAAAAATTATATCATTGGAAAGCTAAGAGAGAAGTTAACATTACCCATGTGTTCGATTTTGTTGATATTGAACCAAATGCAATCCTGATGGTGAGCACGAACCCAATTATGTGAAAAAATGTAGAATTTACAAAAAAAACGTCTTTGGTTGTTGGGAATGCCCTCCAAACCTTTGGGTTGGTAGTCCAAGGAAAATACCAAAGCTAAGGCTCAAGGATTCCTAAAGAAAAATATAACGCGAGCGTGCTATGACGTGAGCACATTATAACACACTCGCGTTATTTATTAGTTTTCACTTTTTCCTTCTCCATGGAACATTTCTAGCAACAAATAACGTGCTCACATTATTTATTCCTTTAGTTAAATGCTAGTGTTTTGAATGTTTGTTCATATGTTTGTGTGTATATGTATGCCAGTGTGTCATGTATGTATTTGTGCTTATGGGTGGGAGTGGGAGATAGTGTGGAAGGGTG
>VDFB02000017.1:408068630-408214977 GCA_007258455.2 Sequoia sempervirens
AGATGGAGTGAATGAGAGAGAAAGGGGGGAGAGGGAGAGATAGCTCAATAGATAGAGGGGGGAAGAGGTGGGAGTGACATAGATAGTGGGAGATATAGAGAGCGACATGGGAGAGATATATCAATCACCCTCCCTATATCTCTATCTATTCATCCTTATCTCTTTATCTCTCTACCCCTCTCTATCTCTTTGTCTCCCTTTCTATTTGTATGTTTGTCATTATCTCCCTCTCTCTCTATATTTATCTTTGTCTCCTTAAGTGTGCAATGGGTACATTGAAGAGGTCTTAAAGGATAACTATCATATCTTTAATCAAATGGCATGCTAGCTTGAGCATAACTCCCGAAGGACACATGCCATCCTTGGATTGTTGACATGAAACAACCAATTAAAATTTAGTTTCTCTCTCTCATATTAATATATATTACTATTATATTAAATATATATTATATTAATTATATTTTGTATTATATAAAAATATGCTTATTATTAGTTATTAATTATAATAATTTTATACGTATTTAATAATTTTGTTAAAGAATATAATATCTAATTATAATAAGTTGAATAATTATATTATTTATTATGTAAAATATAGCTAATATATACTTAACTATATTGTAGAATATTAAAACCTAGCTAAATGGCACCAAAATTTTGAACTTAATTAACATACTATAAAAGCTAATGAAACCAAGTTATAGCTCATCAAATTGGAGAAGTGAAAGGTCAATGCCAGCGCCGAGGAAGAGTTTGGAGTAGTGAAAACAAGGTCAATGCTAGCACCAAGGAAAAGTTTGGAGGAGTGAAAACAAGGTCAATACCAGCGCCAGCAAGGAGTTTGGAGTAAAAACAAGGTCAATACCAGCACTGACGAAGAGTTTGGAGAAGTGAAAACAAGGTCAATATCAACACCGAGGAAGAGTTTGGAGGAGTGAAAACAAGGTCAATACCAGCACTGAGGACGAGGTTGAGGGCACTCACGGAAAATTGATGACCAAGGGGCAATGAGTACTGTAAGTTTGGCACCCCCATTCTCTTTAACCTTCAATTTTCATGCCTAGTTTCCAAAGATCTTCTCATACATTGGCACCCCCATTCTCATAAAATGGTATAAGATAAGACAAAAAAATAAAATAGCTTATACAAAACATATCCACCTACAATCCCATTCAAGCATTTTAATTAATTCCTTGAATTAAACCTAAAACAAGAATCATACACACCACAATAGTGAGATGAAAGAAACAACCCTTGATCATTTTATTCAAAATTCAGATATGCTTGTACAATGGAGAGACATGAGTTTGAATTAATCATATCAATTCAAATGCCAATAATGTCATAAAACATCAAATCCCCATGAATTCAAAGCCTACTATAGAATGACTCAAAGCCTAAATTGCATTTTCCCTAAAACCATCAAACTTTACAATTTTCTCTGCAAATTCATCTATACTCGACCAAAAATATCTAACATGCTAACTCGTACTTCTGGCCTTGAAATCCTTATTATAAAAAAAGGAGAAAACAAGCATTGGGCCAAAAAGCACACATGTCACCAGCCAATTGGACCGCTTTGTGACATTCCAAAATTTGTTACAATAACAATTTCCTGGAGAATCCTCTTGTTCATTGTGCCCACTAAGAATGGTGATGCAACAACAAAGCTTCAAGAATTCCATGCCAAGAATTCCACCAAAAACAAACTGTAATCCGTTGTAACTACAATAGCCGACTTGTCGACTGTTAGCAACCTACTCCTTTTTACTCCTCAGTTAAATATATGTTTACCCATTTTTGGTATTCCTCATTAGTTGGCCAATTAAAATTGATTACCTCATTTACCTTGTCACCATAAGTTGTATAATTAACTGCCATCTGATTCATTTCTCTTTCAAATGATTCAAAGAATGAACAAGTGCTAATAATTTTATCCATATAGCTCACCAATAAATAATAATTTGATTCATCACAAATTAATCTAATTTGACAATTGATGACTTCGTTTGCTCGATTCTGCCATTGTTGGAGTGACTTGATATTTCCCTGCTCATCAATTATGTCAGGTAGCAATGTGTCATTCCAATCATCAAATTTCTTCACCAATTCTCTGATCTTCCTACTCAAGTCATCTGGTAAGGTCTGAAAACCTTGTAATCACTTAACTAATACCTAAGTAGGTCTTAATGATTTGGGCCTATTATTTACATCAAACCTTGAAGCTTTGTACATGATGTCAAGATCATTCACCCTAGGGATCCATCTTTCAATTAATGCTACTACAACCTCCTGATCCCTATCAATATTCTTTATTGCACTTAATAATAAAAAAATATAAAGAATACACAAATGAAAATCTGTCATCAACTTTCTCATTTACATGTCTCAATACAACATTTACAACCTCCCTTTGCTTTAATAATTCCTTCACTCACCTTCAAGGATTCTTGTAACTTTGAAATCTTATGCATTAGCTGCTTCTTTGAAGGATCAATAGATTATTCTGTTTCTTCATCAATTAGCTCTAAAGTAGGGGTAAGGGAAGGAGTTTGACTAGAAGACCCTGGTGTAGACACAATAGGATAAGCAGGAGGCATTGACGTTGATGTGGAAGGTAATGTTCTGATCCCTAGAGCAATTGATGTCTCCCCAATCTACTTGTTCTTTAACTTGTCCACCTCAGTCTGTAGCTCAAAATTCCTTTGTTGCATCTTGCTATATTCCTCAATTATGGAATTGTACTTGTCCATTAATCTTTTTATTTTTAGCCTCCTCTCTTTTAGTAGTCTTTTGGGCCAATTTGGCTAATTTACAGTAAAATTAGTAGCCTTTGTGGTTGAGGTCTATGAAGCTCTCTTTATTATCAACCCTTCTCTTAGATTTGGGTTAATATCAGTAACATTCGGCTTTCTCCCTTGAGGGGAAAAAGCCTAAATTGCTAAAGTTTCATACTCTTCACTGAAGGTAGAATCTTGCAATGCTGCCTTGACCTCTTTTTCAGTGTCTTGTAAGGGGTGCTTGGACTTCAAAATAGAATTGAAAGCTACAACATCTGCAATGTCCCATTCAAGTAAAATCAAGACACCAGCTTGATTTACTAATGTTCTCCCCTCCTCAGGAGTGATGTTCTTGAACTCTTCCATTAGTTCAGCTTTCACTTCATCATCATTCTCCTGGTTTGACATATCAGTCTCAATTCTCTTCTCCTCTTGCATTTATCTTGATATTCTTCCAATTTCAATCTCCATACTAGTTGCAAGAAGACTGGAGTTTTTAAAAATGCATTTTCATCTAAAAACTCTTTACATGCCTCCATTCTTGAATCTTGTACACATGTTCCTTTCATATCTAGATCAGAGAGAAACAATTCAGCTAGCCTAGGAGGGGAAGGCATACCCATTTGCATGTCTTGGTCAGTGACAACAATCTCATCCACCAAATCCTCTTGTGGTTGTTCAATTCTTTGCCTTTTAGGGCTTGGCTCTGATGGTGGTGGTGAGGGACTATTTTCACATGATGAATCCAAGTCAATAATCTTGATTGCTCTAGGTTTTTGAACTTTGGAACTTTTTGTGTAGGAAACTTCATTATTTTCTTTCCATTTCTATCATGTTCTTCTTCATCACTACTATCATTTCTCTTCCTTTTATAAATAGGCCATATTTCTATAGGTTGGTAAGTTGGCCTCACTTCAAGTGGCTTGGCATCTTTCTCCTGTATGCCCAAATCTGACTCCAAGTTTATCTTTTAGGTCATCAAGGTGCCCATGATTTCTTTGAAGTTTCCCATTAAGAAGTCAATATTCTTATGATATGGATTGAACTCCATCAATGGATCATACTTTGGATCCATTTTGTGTGTAATAGCCAATAGCTTGTCATAAGCTACCCACTTCTCCTTGTTCAACTCTTGCCTATTTAGGTCAAATTCATTTCTAATCAATTCTTTATGGAATTTGAAATCATGCACAAACTTACCACCTTTTATCCTTTTTATAAAAAGAGCAATGAATCCCTTAGGATCATGTTGTCGCTTGGAGTCACATCTCAAATGGTATTCTTCAAAAAAATTCCCAAAATGTATCCAACCTCCCTTTGAAAAAAAAAAATTTGACACCACATTGTAATCCGAGAAGAATGTTCCTTTACCTTTCCCAATAAGGTTGTCCTCATGGATACAACCAATCTTCACGTGACATTTTCAAACCCCACTCTTGGTGGCGCATTGTACAAAAATATATGAGGGGTCCCTTGAAAACCATACACCCTCAAGACAGTGTTGACTGGGTATGGAATGATATCACCCTAGTTATGGCAAACCTTCAATTTTGGCTTCCTCCACTTTGGTCTGAGGAAATCATGCAAATACTCAAGAATCCTGGGTACATTTACCATCAGCCTGGCTCTCAATCTAGAAGCAAAACAATTGTCAAAAAGCACATAACTGGTGTTTTCCCTATTACATGATAAATATGTAGTCCATACCTGCACTGACAATCTTTCTCCATCAACCCACTACCTTAACTCCATCTTCTCAGAGAGGAATTCAACATTCTTATACAAGAACATATACATTAACATGGAATACCAGAAGAATGGAGTGCCTGTATCTTTTTTCTGTAACTTTGACAACCCTTCATGTATCTTTTCAGATAATAAAGAAGTAAAATCATAAATTACTAAGAAATTAGGATGTTGTATTTGCACCCCCATAAACATGTAAGCAATAGGCATCACCGTGTTGGGGTGAAAACCCAAAATTTGGTACAATGAGTAAAAGGTAGCCAAGAAATTCTTTGCAAAGAATTTCAGTCTGAAAGGTTCTTGGTCATTAGGGCTAATAGGGAATTTTGAACTTCCTACCCTAGCCAAATGAGGTGGGAGCAACTTAGCTATGAAAAGTGATTTCAACCTCCCATATTCCTGCTTCATCTCTCCAAGTTCAATAGGAACCAAGACTGTACTAGGCTCACTCAGATCAATAACCTATTGAAATTCCTCTCTGTTGATGCTTAACTAAACCTTTCCATCATTATCTCGAATCACCTATGTGACAAGGTCATATCGTGCAACCACTGCCCTAAGCAAGTCTATATCAAGGAACACATTCGGTACCATTAACTTCCCCATATCATAAATCCAATCATTAGAAAAGGGGTGGGGAAAATTCCTCTATCCAAACCACAATTTGAATATCTCTAGACTAGTAAGAGGAACCCTAGAATCAACTATGTTAGAACAATTATATACTAATCCCTCCCCTAGAGTTTTTCCTCGCATTAAGACCAACCCCTTCTTCCTATCATTTGTTGACAAGGGAAATTGATCCAAGAAATCATCATATAAGTTTCTACTTAAATAATCAATTTAGCCAGAGTGTTGCTTTGTCAATGCCATCCTGAGTAAACTAGGGCTTCCTTGCTATTTCAAACTTTAAATAAACTAGGGCTTAACAAAATATGAAATTACAAAAGAAAAAAATCTTGCAATTTCCCATAATTCAATTAACTTATAGCCCTAAAACAACTATCGACAAGCCCTATGACAAGTACACAACAAATTTCCCCTAAATTCAAATTCACAATAACCAGGAGATACAAAAATGAACTCACGGATTTGCACTTGTAGAAACCCAAATTCTTGTTGTAACAATTTGTAACTTCATCCTTGGCTCTGCAACTGCTCCGCAAAGATGTTTTGAATGCTTTATGATACCAAAATAAGAAGAAAAATTGTTTTATTTTGATCAAACCCTGGCAATAGATGTCATGCCCACCATTAAAGGTTACTCATGCATTGCACAAATAGCTCCAATCACATTCAATGTAGATTCAAATATTGGTCGTTGATCTTTCACCTTGGTCAAATCATTGAATGATTTCCTTCAAATCAAACTGACGTAATTTCCATCATGGAAACAAGGGGCCCACCATACCATGCATTGCCAAAAAAATCCACGTGGTGCTTGCTCGCAATATCGCAATCGATAAAAACCTCACAAATTAAAATCACGTGATGGCAGGCAACCATAGATCTTCAACCATCAGCAATCTAGTTCATCCAACATAGTCACTAGCTTTTTCTTTAACCATTGAGTGCCTTTCCTACTGAGATTATAACATCTATGTTGATTTAAAGCACATGCATCTCATAAAAACTTTAGTAACCCACTGCATAATGTATTAAAATCAAATAGATGAATCAAAGTATTTTATCATCCCTTTTGCATCACCAGATGAGACACGTGGCACTTTCCCTTGATATCGTGATCAACCAAGACAATGTGGTGGGATCATTACGGGATGGCAGGGAACGGCTGAGATCAAACAATTTTTGATCAATGGTCATGCGAACTTGTCCCTCTACAAAATAAAAACATTAATTAAAGGAATAAGGGGACATCACTAGGCTAACGAAAAAAATGACATAATTTTTCACTTAAACGAGGGAGCATGAGACCATCCAAGACTTAGGAGAATAAAATTAAATGAAGGAAATAAAATGATAAAACTAAAGGGGGCCAGACCTAGATGAAGCGATGGGACTTAAGATGTTTTAAAAACCCTCCCAAAAAGTAATAGTTGAATAGATCCTTTCTAAGGTGTAAGATAATACTAGGGTTTTACATGAAGACAAAGGTAAAACCCCAACCCTAGGCTTTTCCCAAACACCATAGATGACCAGAGACATAAGGCAGGATAAAAATTTGAAGTTCCATCAGGTAGATGGTTAAAGGGTAGAGGGGAGAGAGATGTGAGTGAGAGAGAGAGACCTGAGAGAGGGAGAGTCTTGAGAGAGAGAGAGGGAGTGGAAAATAGATAGAGGATAGAGGGTTTAAGGGTTTAAGGATTTAATGGTTAAGGGTAGAGGGCTAAGGGTAGAGTGGGGAGACATAGGAGTGAGTGTGAGAGAGAGATAGACTTGAGAGAGGTAGAGGGGGTAGGAGGGAGAGACTTGAGAGAGAGAGAGAGAGAATTAGGAGGGGGGAGGGAGAGGGGAAGAGGGGAAGAGGGGAAGAAACAACCCATTAGGTCTGCACATGGATAAAAATTCATAAAATCAGATCTCCCATACATATTTTGTTGAAACCTAGGCTTGAACCTCTCATTTCACATGCTTTTCTTCACAAAAATCTCGAGGACAGCAGCTATACCTTCTTTATTTATCATCCTAAACCATATTCATGCATCCTAAAACTACAATGGTATCCATGGGGCATCTTTAACAAGCTATATTAATCACAAAAAGTGTAAGAGCCCCTTTATATCATGTGTGGACTACAAAACCCTCAAAAATAGGGTAACCGAGCTGTATGTAAAGAAATGAAGTTTTCTAACTAAAATCAATTCCTTTAGCCCTCAAATTAGATTCAAATCAAATCTAACACATCTCTTCACAACTTAGAATTGATTTCAAATCAAAACATGGCTGCATGTGACCGTATAGTACTACATAACAGGAAAAATAAAGAAATTTTGAAGAAAAACATAGATTTTTGAATGTCGAGAGCTTGTATTTTAAATCCTCAAGCATCAACAACCATTACAATGATCACTTTATGCCTTTTAAAGGCCTTTACATGTCAACCATTGAAAAATCACCTCTACAACTAAATTTTTAATCTTTTATGATCATATGAGACATAAAACACAGTAATTTCAAGGTTGTTAATATTACTATTGAAATGTTTTAATTTTGAATTTTCAAACATTAAAAAGTACATCATTAAATTAATCATGTAATGGAATAAAAATTAAAAACATCATGAATTAATATGTAACCACATAAGTCAAATATAATTCTATCAAGAAATTAGTATCAAATAGATAATATAATCTCATAACTCATACATTTCAATGTCATTGATCTTCTTCTCCATCCAGCTCTTTGTCTATATCATCCAATCTAGATTCGACATTGTAAGGATTGGTCATATCATCATCATCATCATTGATATCAGTTTTGATAATATCATCATCCACATGGATATCATCTTCATGAACAGTAAGTCCTACATCATCATGATCTAGTTCCTCCTCTTTGACATCTTCGTCAGGGACATCATCAACTAACTGTTGATCTTGATCATCATCTACATCATCCTCTAGTTCTTCGAAATCTTCTTCTTCCACCACATTATACTTTACCAGCCTTCCTCTTGGATCATGTCTAACAACAAATAATCAACCCAGTTTACTTGGAACCTTTGAGTAAAATACCTCCTCACATTGGCTTGGAAGAACATAGGGCTCATTTCCAACTCGCTTGATTGACCTTGTATTAACCATGGTAAATCCATTATCATGTTCAATAATAGTTCTCTCAAGATCATTTTCATTCAATCGTATCCTATACCATAGGACACCAAATAGAATTAATTTGAAGGACTTAAAGTCACACTCAAGTATATCATCCAAAATCCCATAGTATCAATTTTTTGAGACTTCTAGATGTATGTCACTTATAGATGAAACATTAGTCACCTAAAAGACTGTAGTTATACCAAAATCACAATTTTTTTCATGTCCTCCAACATTTTGATTTAAAATTTACGACCATTGCACCAAATAGCCTTGTGTTGTTTCACCTGCAATATCTCAAACATGTAAAAATTATTGCAATATCGTCAGTTGATAAATATATTTATTCTTGGCCAAATGTATGCAAAGAAAACAATCTCAACATATATATACATCAATATAATTCAAAATAATTAAATAATATGGGTGATTAATATATTTATGCGTACCTATTTATCTCTTAAACCATATGCTAAATCAATATTCCTTTGAGTAACATTGGAATCTCCATTATGATGAGCTTCTTTAACCAATGAAGCCACACCTTCCCATGTTAATGTGCGACCAGATTGTTGACATTATTCAATCCATACTGTCATCCAATGAAGATTATTTGCAATGTACAAATATAGTGCATCCCACTATCGACCAATTGTATAAAAAAAACTTGAAATTCACAAATGACGTATAATTAGTTAAATACCATAGTATACAACCTTAGTTTATAATTGATGTATATTGAAGATTAAAAATTAAATATGTACAATATACATAAAAACCATATGTAAAATGTATTCCAATTAATCTTAATGACCATCTTTTAATTACCTTTCACTTTCCTCAATCTACCTTTCCCCATCAGGTACTCCCCTTCAAATTTTTTAATGGAGTTGGGATCCCAAATGCAATCTACATGGATCTTTGTTGCAAACTTAGGAAGATATTCACTAATGTACACCATGGTCTGGTATACCATATATCCCTCCACCATAGAACCCTTAAGATTTTTTCTTTATCTAACCAAGGCCATCAAAAATTTCAACTGCTTCTCAACAATCCACATTGACCTTGTGTGTACAGGTCTGCACAATTCAATCTCCTCAACCTGGTGTATGAGGTAGTGTTCTTGTGCATTGAAAATTTTTGAAGGTAGACACTTTTTCATTTCACACATTAGACGAAGAATTTTTCTCTTCCAATAATTTATATCTTCTTTATGGATTTCTTTAGATGACAACCATCTAGAGGTGATTCAAGGCACAAATATATTAATAAAATTTAACAAAAATATACAGTATATTACATAACAAGTAAAAAAATTTGAAATTATAAGATGTATACAATGAATTGAACAAATATCGCTACTTACCTCATGTATTTTCCAAGATTATATATAACTTGCTTGACATTGTTATCGAAGTTGTTTGAGAGAGATAGAGGTAAAACATACTACAACAATTATAAAATGATCTTTTCATTATTTTTCCAAAAGTAGTAAACATAATACACTAAAAAGTACATGCATTATACAAGTGTATATAATATACCAGAATAATTAACTTAATGAAGGTATGCCAATCATGCATTTTCATCCTTGACCCAAATTCACCTTTCTTTTATATTATATTGTTTATGTTCGTAGCAAATCTTGTGGGAAATCAAATTTTTCATATGACTTCTTTTATAGCATTTCTTTGTTGCTCCGTTAGTAACCAAGGAAGGGCACTTATATTAATTTGGTCTCCATCGCTATTTAATTGAATGAAATTTTTCATTGCATGATTGGCTTCCTAAATGTCACTACAAATTTTGACAATTTTTTCTTTGTCATGTCTTCCATCCAATATTTTCCATAACATTTATGTTATATTCTTTCTAATATGCATTGTATCAAACAAATGCATAATTTGTAGCTGCTCATAGTAGGGCAACCTACTAAATTGTCTGGGATAACTTTTCAGTCCCTGTGGAAGCTGACCATTAATGCCTTGATGACCTTCATGAAGCATATAAGTTAAGCAAATTAACAATGACAATCATTGTCAATTACAGCATGAGTAAACACAACACAATATAAAAATATAAATTCAAAATATATCATATATGATAGATAAACAATTTGATTTGATGTATAACCTTGATGATTAATTCCATTATATTCCAACTTCCATAGGCGATGTGTCATTCTTTGTGGTTTTGATGTAGTCTCTTCTTTCCCATTGAAAATTTGTTTTTCAATAGTTTGATACTTATGATTTCTATGGAGGAAGTTCCTATACTCATCAAACACCTGCTTTCCTAAACTTTATTAACAATGAGATTTCATCTTTGGACCACAAATTGGACATGCAAATTTTCCCTTTGTTTGAAGACCTGCAAGATCATATATAATTGGATTAAATATTTCAATTTTTATAATTATATATAATGAATAGATTATTTTAAAAACATGCATGATATCTAGTTCATAAAATTAAATATTGTTAAAGTGCAGTCGAATGTTATAACATACCACAAAAATGTGTTAGCCCTGGGGCATCATGAATTTTCCATACAAGCATTACATGGAATTGAAATTGTCTTTGTCCTATTGGCCTAGATATGTCATACATAGTGACACCATTCCATAACTTTAGTAACTCATCTATAAGAGGATCAATATATACATTCATATCTTTAACTTGGTACTTACCTAGTTGAATGAACATAAACATTACATAATTACTATAACCATTTTATTGCAATATACATAAATTAATCTACATAACTATTGAATGAAAAAAATATAAGTTATTATGCAACAAATAAGATAAATGAGATGCTACTATGTTAAAGAAAATTGATGTAAACAAATACCTGGAACAATCATTGACAACATTATGTGCTCCCTCTTTATTGACATCCATGGAAGAATGTTATTATTGATAACAAAAATAGGCAACACTGAGTAAATAGATCTCAGCTCTCCAAATGGATTGACATCGCCTGCTCCCAATGAAAGCCTAAGATTACAAGGTTATTTTTTAAAGTGTGGCCATTTTTCCTCCATGTCCCTAAATGAAGAACCATCTGTAGGCATTTGAAGAATGTCATGTCCACTTCTATTCCATGCATGGTAATTCATAAATTGCACTAAGCTTTCACACCTAAATAATCATTGCATACGTGGAATAATGGGAATATAACAAAGAACCTTGCGAGACACCTTTTTTGTTAGTTGATCTGTTCTATATCTACTGATATGAAATTCTAGGCATTCTATTGCAAATTCATATTGTTTATGATATATAATATGATCATTGGGACTGTATCTATTGCTTGATACTCTATTTTGATATATTTCATAATGCCAGATAAATCTTGGTATGAGCAAGGTAAAATATTTGATGGTGGTAAAAAAAATTCACCAATCAATCTACAACAAAAAATAATTTGTTAATATAAAAAATATTAATGGTACATATTCCATGCTTTATTTACTAGTGATGAACTAACAATAATTAAAATAGATGAAAAAAGATGGCATATATGACATACCTTAACATCCATGAGATTTCTATGTTTGATAAACCATTCATAACCTTCAAGTTTAATAGCAACAATACAACAAAGAGAAGAGTTGTTTGGGAGCCTTCATAAAGGGGCTCATATGCCTTCTCAAGTACAGGTAAATCATGAACATCATCACAGTCATCTCGATCATCATGATCAGATCTACCACTAAATTTTTCATGGTTCAATGTATCTGTAATATGATCTTCAATTGTGTTTTCTGGCACATGATCATCTTCTTCCATAGGATCATTAACTTCATCTTTTTCTGCTTGCAAAACCACATTCTCTAAGCCATGATAATCCATATCATGTGCCCTAGGGTGCCCCACCTTTATAATAATGATAGACATAAATAAACCATGATCATGATCAAGTGATTTGATATATATATAAAATGTTAAAATGATATAAACATTTACAATTTCAATCAATATAAACACATATAATGAACAACTTACCAATGGACAATAATCATGTCCCCCTTCAATGTGACCATTCTTCCTACAATGTTTCTTAGCTGTTGTGATTAAAAGTCATCTCGTCTTTAAGCCCTTGAAAGTATTGCAAGGAAAATAGCATTTCCCATCACCCTTTCTTTTCAATCTAGCCCACAATCTATCAAGTGTCTCTTCATTTTGTTCTAGACTAATATTATCTGACATGATTTTTCTTTACCAAGCTTGACTATTTATATCTTCAAAAAATATTAAACCTACGCTCCAATAATTTTTATTCGTAGACAGGTAACAAAATCTAATAATTTTGATATTTTACACCAAAAAAATTTGGCATGTAACCACCCCCGCAAAAGAGAAGATAGTTTGAAGTTAATGACCCCAAAAAACACTTTAAAATGCTAATTTAAGAACTTATTAAATTATAATTTTACTATGATTTCCAACCCTTAGACTCCTAAAATCAGAATATTGAACTTGATCACAAACTTCCTACAATGATGGAGGTAGCGAGCTAGTAAGAGCAAGTGACCCATTCCTAAGGAGCAACAAGTTTGAATCATCATTGCTAATGTCAATAAGGATTTATCCTTTTAGTTAAAGATGCAATGTGTCACTTCTTATGACAAGCTTATCCCTAGGGCCCTCAACATTGAGAGAGTCCTAATCGCACAAGGAAGCACACACTAGTAGAATTTGGAAAATAAATGACTAGGTGACTAAAGCTTTTAGTCACAACAACTAAAAATAACTAAATTCTGCTCATTTTTTGCAACTCGGCTATAAATGAGTAAATAAATTACTAGTTTGGTTGTTGATTAAAAATTATTTAGTTACACAAATAAAATGACTAAATAGTTAGTCATTTATTTAGTCACAATCCATTTGAATAAATCATTTAAGGAATCAAGAATATAGCCCGCCGAAATACTCTAAAAATTTAATTAACATACCCTTAAACTTTTATCAAAATCTTATTTTCAGGAGTACCCCACCAGAATGGAGTTTTCATTTTAATAAACATACTCTAAAACCTTCGTCAAAACATTATTTTCAAGCATAGAACGCCAAAATGGAGAATTGTTTTAGTAAAGAAGGACAGAGAATGGTGAGGAGATTTGCATGAAAGGAGGCATAGGATTCATTGTTGTTTATCTCATTCCTACTCTGCTCAACAAATCTTACATTGTTCCCGCTACTATTTGTAATCTAGGTATTTACTTGACATATATTTGCATAATCTCAAATTCCTTCAGAGGCTTTTGAAGTATCAATGTATCTTATATAGGGTTTAGAATGATTTCTTTTAATTAAAAAAATAAATAAATGATGTATTTCCCTATAATTAGATAATGTGGAGATTTCCTAAATTTGCCCCAACACACTATCCTCTTTGGCACTGTATTCATTACTCAAGCTACTAGGGTTTTGTATGTGACTTATTTAATATCTTCATGACTGTGGCTTCTAAATAGATCTCAGTCTTTGCTTTAATCCTTTTCATGGTAACCCTTGAGTTCCATAATCCACCTTCAATCTCTTCTAAGAACATTGTCTTAAGCTAGACTACATAGTATGCATATAAAGTAAGTCCTTCATACCTGCCATTGTTCCAAACCACCACTCACTGCCTTGCATAAAATGTTGCCTCCATAAGCACAATAACATGTTTTAAAATCATGGTTTCCAGTGATTGACCATTAAGTTCACCACTTTCATTAATATACAATGAGATTTTTGTCTTCAAACTCAAGTAATTCTGCAAGATAATATTGTGAATTGTTTGTTGTGTACAATTTGATTTTCTTGCACATTTACTACTTTGCTAACTTCCTTGAAGACTTGGTATTGCACCCTCAACTGAAATCTCAAACAGCTCACTCACTATCACTTGAAGATTCCTTTCATGAGAATCCTTCTATGAAATCAAACTATGCCCTATACACTACCTACGTACTACAGTGGACTCATTGTTTCATGGCATTGTAGATCTTAAGATCCTTCAACCTTATTGACACTACTTCATAGTCCACAAGGTATTATTCACTATTCTCTCATCTTTGATGAGTCTCAAAACACTGCTCAAACATGAAATCCACTACCTCCATTATACATTAATGGCTAAGAAGAAACATTGAACCTATGATTACCATTGTTACTTCATTTGGACAATCATTCCCTAATTGCATTTTCCTTGTCTAACACTACCAAAAGTATTTGAAAAATCCTTAAGGTCAGCAAGGGGGTAAGGAAACTCACTGTTAAAATCTCCACTTTACTATGCAAGGTTTGAGCTTTACTGTCTTGTCACTGCTTAGCCTCCTTTTGACTATCACATCTCAATTGACTGTCATCCTTCTTACTATAGATTGCATTTACAAATATCACTAAGCTACATCGTGTGCTTATTATTGGCTACAATCTTTAGATTGCAAGATTTTGTTATTAACTACAATGTCTCAATCTTTCTAGTATTGCAACCTCACTAATCCACTAGATTTATTATTTATGTTTCTATGGAGGCCTAGTGTTTGTACCCTAATCATGCTCTTACCAATGCTTTTGTTGGTATTAAAATACAACCTTAAATCTTAGGTCAAAAAATTAGTTGTTTTGATAGGGTTGTGGTATGATCTTGGATTGTATCCTAGAGTGTGTGGGAAGCTTGTGTTTGATCATTAAGGTATGTAAACATGATCAGGTAAATGTATCCTATATAGCACGGGTCTTGCTTTAATACTTTCCATAATGGTTATTAACAAATCACATTATTATAGTTTGTGGTAACCCAAGATTGCATTCAAGTATATAACAAAGTTGGTTTGTAGTTTAAGCTATACACTTTTAATTAACATTCATAAGGTTTAGAAAATCTTGATCACTCTCTAGAATAGCCCATTAAACATGGGTTGTGCTTGAATGCACTACATAATTGATATAACACAACCACTCTGTGTATCAACTAAATTTATATACTCTTTATTGCAGCAAGAGGTAATCACTCTTGGATCATGCTATAATTACATCGTAACCTGTTAACCTTGAGACAACCTGAATGCACCCAATGATGATTGACACCTACATTATACAACCTGAATTAACTACATTATATGATGCCTTCATTTCTATCACAACATAGCCACATTAAAATTGGGTCACACATGATGCATCCTATATTTGTTATAGCACAACTATGCCACATGACCAATAGAGTTATGGATCACATACTTACAATCACAAGAATCTATTCCTTGGTTGTGATCTTATGGTGATTCCACACAACAAAATCTGGACATGAAATTCTCAAAACCCTATACCTCTAAAAATGAAATTTGATGACGTGTTGCTTTAAAATGTGATTTTCAAACCTACAACTACAAATCTGACTTCACAATTGAATTATGCAGAAAGTCAATGATGACCCTCAACTTGGTGATATCTTCTTGATTTTTTTCTAATTTTTCCCAAGAAAATCATCCTTAGTTCTCCACAAACTGTCTCAAGTAGAGAAAATTCACAAGTATAGCAAAACACTATCGCAATAAATCAATGAACTCACTTTTCTTTATGTTTTCCACAATTTTATTTTAGCTTATTTTTCCTATTTGTCAAAATTTCGATGAAACTACTAGTCAAAATTTTGACGAAATCGAGGTTAGTCAAAATTTCGATGAACGTCGAGGATAAAATTTTAAAAATTTGAAAATTACACATCAAATTTTACAAGCACCTGACAATACATCAAATTATACATATTTCGTCATAAATTTTCATTGGATTTTGTAGTCAAATGAGCATGATGTACTTTATCGACGAGGTCTCAATGGTACTGTCCTTCAGTTTCATGAACATAATGAAGTTGAAACCACTTTACATGAGGTTCATGAAGGTATATGTGGCACTCATTCAAGTGGACTAACTTTAGCTAAGAAACTCCTACGCTTGGGGTATTACTGGTCGAATATGGACAAGGAGTCTTTTCAATTAGTCAAGAAGTGCCAAAAATGCAAAGTCCATGGAAAATTGATACATAAAATGACATAGGAATTGCAACCTTTTTCCTCCACATGGCATTTTTGTCAATGGGGAATTAACCTTCTAGTTAAGATTCATCTACCATCCTCCAATGGACATAAATTCATCATTACACCCACAGTGTTGATATGGTATTCCTCAGTTCATTTTCATTGATAATGGTAGAAATTTCAAGAATCAAGATGCCAAAGAACTTTGTGAAAGGTTTCATATCTATCATACATTTTCTACACCTTACTATACCCAAGGAAATGGCCAGGAAGATGCCTCAAACAAAACCATCATGAAAATCCTAAAGAAAATCATCAACGATGTTGGATGTGATTGGCACATTCAACTGAACCCTACTCTGTGGGCTTACCGAACTAGTATCTACACCTCGACAGGAGCTACACCCTATGCTCTAGTCTATGGATCAAAGGCCATTTAACCTATTGAGGTTGAGCTACCATCCCTACGAGTGTCTTTGAAGGGAATTATCTCAAGGAAAGATTATAGAGTATCCATGCTACAAGATTTGGAACTGTTGGGTGAGCATCATCAGCATGCAGTTGATCACCTAAAGCCTATCAGCAGAGGATTTCATGAAGTTACAATCCATAGTAAAACCAAGAACATTTTAGGTTGGTAATTTGGTCCTAAAAGAATATCCTTGAAATCAACAGGATCGAGAAATGAAGGGGAAGTTTGAACCAAATTGGCTAGGTACCTTTGTCGTTGTATTAGTCTTTGGATCTAGAGCCTATTAGTTGTCTAAGCCTGAAGGGGATTTGTTTGAAGAACCCATCAACAACCCGCATCTTAATAATTTCTACACCTAATTCATCTAGTGCATGGTAAAATTCCTAAAGAATACAAAAAAATGAGAAAACATGTTCTAAAAAAATGGTCTATAACGCTCGAAAAACATCCACAATCCAAAATAAAAGAATTTCCATGATCAATGTACATTACACATAACATTTATTTTCAAGCGTGCTCAAAGGAAAGTTCATTAAAGATACTCAGTACATATAAAGTTACTTCATTATTATTTCAAAAGAACTTCATACATTAATGAGTTACTATGTATGTCTATACAAGGCCGTGCCTTTACCAAAATCAGCTTTAAAGGCTTACACATGAATCATCATCATCTCATCAAGAGATGTAAATTCAAATAACATAAAGCAAATTAAGGAAGTAACAAGTACATAGATGCATCCACAAAGAATACCATAACAAAAAGATTTTCATGAGTGGAAAACCCTCATAGGGATGAAAAACCACTCGTAAAAAGTGCCTCACTAGCTTAATGAAATGCCTCATTGGCAGAGCCTTACTGGCTACAAGTTCAAAATGGTTATAAGGTGCCTCATAGGAAATGATCATACTATTACACCGGCATGACCATTTACAACTTCATTACACATTTTGACTAAGAGGGTCACTCTATTTCTTTACATTACATGTATCTAGAACTGGAATCTTTAGGGTACAAAAATGTTAGATAATATAGGTTACTAAAATATTCATGTATTTCCCAAATTCTCCTGGTGCAATTAACTCTTTAAAGAATTAAATGATCATACACATAATTCATGACTCTTCTCCATATAATTAACTCATAAGAGGCATATATTTTCCCAAGATACTCCTATAGAAGATTAGAGTTTATGGATTGACTAATACTCTAATGATGGTAAGATTTTGACACACATATTAGATATCAACTTAAATGCACAATCTCAACAAAACAACATGATTCCTTAATTATCATTCTAGTGATGTATTAATAAGTCTATACTTTTATATTCTTTTAGAGTGAGCATAAGGACCTTTTAACAATTGGTGTAAATATAGTCTCGCATCACTTTCTTTCACGCATCTACTATTAACATGCAAGTTGATCTTTAAGATATTTACAACTTCATGCTTTAAATAAAGATCATGAGTTACTAAGAAATAACAACTAGGCATACGTGTATTATACATTATCTTGAATAATTCATGAAATTATGGTAATGTCAACACTATCATGAACCACTCCTAGGTATTTGCAAATGAGGCAATTCTACCTCCAACGAGCTCTCAAATATCACACAAGTATATTGAAAAACATAAGCCATTATCATAAAGCTTTATGAAAGTAATCCTGGCACTACCAAAAATTCACACATACCTATGCAGTTGTAAACAAAATGTTCACTTCTAAAAATAAACTTGCTACTATCACATTAATTATATGCATATATCAATCAAATTATATAACACAATAGACCATCTTCTATCTTATTGATCAACGTTCTCATGTGATTAGCAAGATATATCGATTGAATCTTGAATGAAATCTAGATAGTGCAGGGAGTAAAGGGTTAAGTTATCATTGTCTCGTATGAGGCATCCAATTTTATCAGGTGTAAGTTCTATTCTTTGAAAACTTAAAAAATATCTCAAGGACAATAATCAAATTAATCTACCACTTACCACGTTATCTTTGTAAAGGAAAATAGTAATTTGCTTAAGGGGAGAATACATCAACACCATACATTCGTACGTAAAACTTATGTAATTCCATAGAAAATTCATCAATAAGTGTTGGTTCTTGTCTTTCTAATTTATGAGATCTTTTAAGTTCTATCAAGAAAACTACAAAAACAAGAACTAGTTCTTATTGAACAAGCTCGGTAAAAGAATTTAAATTTAAATCTTCTCATTTACAACAATTAAACCATGTCCCGGTAACATGCCAATGTAAAAGTGGGTTAATTACTCTACATTTTACAACATTAGCTTAGGAAATAAGAATTCAGCTGTCAAAGAACAAGAATAAAGAAAAACTTTGTGGTGACAGTTAATCCTATATTTACTCAACATATGGTGTATTACCTAAGTCATTCTTTAAAGAATTTGAAATAGGATTCCTCCATTCTTGAAATTCTCAGCCAAAGACGTTTATTGAAGCTTATCAGAGTTGTCTCGTTCCTCACATTGATAAAATATGAACGAGGAAAGGAAAAGAAACATACCAGATGAATACGATGGAAGGGGGACTTTATTAACCAGTAATTCTGCTCAAGTACCTTAACATTTTATTGTAGAGGTGCAACACTCAATTGAAAAGCATGTATAGAATAAATTTCCTCTTAAAAAGCTTGTTTGGGAGCTATTCAATGCATTCACAGGTAACAAACAATCATTGCATGTGCAACGCACTACCCCATGACAACCCCTACCAACCCTTCTACGATCAAACCGTCTGAGCCAGACTGTGGCTTCCTTAGGCATCACGGCTTCATTTGATAGGGAAATCCATGGATAAACACCCTAAAGTTTTGTTCTAATAACTTTCTCCCAAATGGGAACCAACTTAGGGTTAAATATGCTTGAGATACAAGTAAATTCATCCCATTGACCATTCGAAGGTGGCAAGTCATAGTCTGCAGACCTTCCCTCCTCTGGAACATTGAGATCAAGATTCAGTTATCTTCTTGGGCGACAGTGGAGAAGGTAGTTTCTAGTTTCAATGCTTATGGAAAACTCTCACAAGAATGAACCCTCTCGTTTCTTCTTTTTAGACTGCTCACAACAACCTTTTGGTTCATACTATTGGAAGAGCTTGTAACTCATTTCCTTTTGCTCAATCTGAATGTTTTCTAGGTAGTGGTAAAAGATCTTCTACCGTCATCCCCTTGAAGCCCTCCTACAAATTCTTCCTGCAAATTTTTCCTACCTAATTGTGACTTATAGAACTGAAGGAATGAAGAAAATCCCCCACAAACAACTACAAAAGTTTATAATTATATATACACATTTAATCTCAGTTACAAATACTCGTAAACACATGAAGCATTAGAATAATAAAATAGTTTTTGAACAGAATTTAGAACTCACAGTTTGATCCACATACTACTTTCAGAAATATGGCATGCAAATAAGACAGTCAGACTCATAGTTTACACCTTATACCATTTCCAATGACGTCAATGATCTAGAGATGTCTATGGAAAGAGCTAGGAAACTTAAAATATCGATTAAAGAAAGACCACAAATAATCCACTCCTAAGGTGAGGCTACGTTAGGAATAATTTATTAAGGAATGTCAGGAGTAGGGTCTGAACACAATAAGTTTTATTCACAGACTAATTTTAATTCCTACACGGAAACCATTACAGAGACAGCTATAGCACAATTTGTAATTGAATAAAAAAATTAGAATGGATTTAAAAACCTGGAAGAATTGTCTCCAGTTGAGATACCCTCCTCCTTCTTCTTCACCAGTCCATATCTCCCTTCAAATTTGACTTCTAAAGAATCTTTCTCCTATTTTCTTCTCGTGTGTTTCTCTTCTTATTCCCCCTTTTCCTATTATATTGAAAAAAACTAAAATCTTTATTTGGCCACCATTTTCAGTTATTTTTGTAGAGCGTTTCCAAGAAGATCATCCTGTTGTTGTGTTCTCTCATCCCCCCTTTCATTTGTTTGTTTGTTTTTTTGAATTTATTTAACGAGCCAAGAAGATTGTAAAAACAGTTATGATATATTTTCCATTCTAGAATTTCCCTCCTCTTTTAAAGACTTATTTTCCAACTTCCCCGAACTAAATCTAATAAGTATTAAAATTTTATTTCAAAGTACAATATTTATCCATCCATAATTACAAATAAAGAATCCTATTTTAATTACAAATGAAATTATTTGCAATCTAAATAAATAATAACAAAATATTTAATTACAATATTTATCCATCCTCATAAAATAATATATAAGCCTTTTTAATTTGCAATCTAAATAAATAATAACAAAATATCACTTATTTTCACATACAATTATTTTTCCTAAATGACAAGGTATTTTCATTAAAATATAATTATTTCCTTTTTGATTTATTATAAATTAATTTAATTAAACATCATAAAATTACGAACGTAAAACTATGGGTCATGACATCCTTCCCCCGTTAAGAATCATCATCTCGATGATCAACTTAACTAAATATAAAATAGCTTACCTTTTTCAATTTTGTGTTACCTTAATGTCAAAAGTAGCCCACTTGACGAAGATATCATTTACTTCAACACCTTTATGCTTATAACGATAAAAATTTTGTGGCTAGCATCAAAACACTTGAACACTTTGTTAGCACAACATGGCTTTATTAAATCACTCTGTTTACCTCTTCTAATAAAAAAAACATGCAAACTAATTTATTTCTTCCATGCAATCTTCTATATCTTGTTTGAATCTTTCATATTCCAAGATATCGGTACCAATGGATGGAAAAAAAAAATTATGTCCATTTTGTTAACATGCCTACTTGTATGAGATGTTAGAATAATTAATTCTATGATGGTAACCAAGCATCCCACACTACTTGTTATCATCATTAGTGAATAAAAATACTAAGAAAAGAAAAGACTCATCAATCTATAAATGTCAAAAAATTACCTTATGGTATTCATTTTGATCAACATAAAAATATAAGAAGTTCAATGAGTTACAAAAGACCATTAAGATCATCAAAGATAAGAAGATTACTTACCAAAACAAAAGGTTCAGGTTGATTACCTTAGCAACCCGGAATACCAGATGTCAGGAAGATCATCAAGGCCTCAATAATGATCCAACCAATTACTAAATAACACAACAAAAAGGGTAAATCTCAATTTATAAATACAAATTAACTTCCTATTAACAAAGATTTCCATAAATGTATGGCATACCTAATCCTTTTCCCTTTTACAAATGTAACAAGAATGCAACTAAGAGAATTCCATTACGTTAATTGACTAAAAAAATCATTCAATGATTCATGCTATGATATATATCCATTTCTAAATTTCATAAAGACAATATAATATTTAATCAATCTTCAGTTGCCATAACCTAATGGTCTTCCACAAGTTGAAGGTCAAAGCATGGTTAAGGTGCTTTTCTCAACCAACCATGAAGCATATCACTTCCTCGGGATTCTTCCTAACTCGAAGAACACCCATCCCTACATGAGGCGCCTAGAAACCAATAATAATAATTGGGCAGGAGGGAAACTCTCGATGCATGCCTGATGCCTTATATGCATTCTTATACTAGAATGAACATATTTCTTGCATACAGGATGTGGCAGAGAAACATATAGATATATATATAAAAATTCTAGGCATTCATTATCCATCTATTTCAATGGTACAACTCGCTTTGGCCAAAGCATATATAGAAGAAAATTTGGTTGATCTTGGAAAAGAATATCACCTTCTCTGTTAATCCACATTCGACATCCTGTCCCAGAAGGTAAGCTTAAAATTTTTTACACACCACTCTTTCAAGTAAGGAGATAGAGGTACATCCATAACATGTATTCCATGAATTATCCATAAATGCTCAAGAAATTTCATATAACACTATCAATGTACATACACCTATAAGGGTGTTACAAATCATCTATTTCAATTATATGATAAACAAGAATACATAGCCTCTAGTGCCTAACTCACACAAGGTATGAATACATAATTTATCTATAGTGCCTCACTCGCACAAATATGGCACAATTCTCATACACAATATGCATTACTCATTCAATTTTTCATAAAATGAATATGATAAGTGCATCTCTTTCACAAGTGTGTTGCTCACACACGAGGTGAAATATGCATAAATTATAGTAGTGCATTTATAATGATCATTACTCGATCTACTAAACACAATGAGTATGAAAAGTATATCCTGCACACAAATGCAAAATGAAATAATTACTCAAGTGTTTTATCCACACAAAGAAATCAAGAACTTATTTTAGTGCATCACTCACACAAGAACAACAATAATATGAAATATGCATTACTCACATTAGTATAAAAATAGTGAATATTTCACATTCAAGTATATATATAAATATAATCAAGGGAACATATATTATATGCTATGAATGTAATCATCCATATAGAGGTGTCATTTATGGAGCATAAGAAGTGCATCATTGCACAAGCATACATGATTCAATCACATCAATCACTTCTTACTTTGTCTGATAGACAAATGAAGTTATTTATAATTTCAATTTCTATCATGAATTACCAATGAAGATTTTCAAGACATCAAAACCTTGCATTTTCGAAGGATATCATGGATTCTATTAGATCCAATTCCTGAAGGAATAAGACATTTCTCAACAATCAACTTCTCTTTAAAACTTCCATCTTAGGTTTTCCCTTTCCTCAAGAAGGATCAACTAATATTTATCCATTATCTACAGATTTATTTACTACATAGGAGTTCTTCCTTCTTCCTCTCATCAGGAAGTTCTCCTTTTCTTCTTCCCCTTGTTTCTTATCAACTCATTCATCTTTTAAGTCATCAGAGAGATCTCTCTCCACAATATACTTCTCTTATGAATTCACTTTTACTGCCACCTCATCATTCATAGGTTGTCACCTTATCTGACCCCTATTGCTTCAGATATATCTATTCATCTTACTCCATCATTCACCCTTTTTAATTCTCCATTCCATCACTCTCATAGAGTATCTTATGAAAACACACATAAGGTGTAGAGGTCTCACACCTCCAGAGTTCTCTCAATGATCGAACTACGCCCAAACTTCTAATCAATTCAAACTAATTGTCAAAGAATAACCAACTCATCAAAAGAATCTTCACCCACAACTAGGGTTCTCTATTCATTTCAACAAGTTCATATATACTATACAACCTAAGCACAGTAGACTCTAGGTCCCAGTGTTGAACCTGAGTGCTCTGATACCAAAATGTAATGCTCGAAAAAACATCCACAATCCAAAATAAAAGAATTTCCATGATCAATGTACATTACACATAAAATTTATTTTCAAGCATGCTCAAAAGCAAGTTCATTAAAGATACTCAGTACATATAAAGTTACTTCATTATTATTTCAAAAGAACTTCATACATTAATGAGTTACTATGTATGTCTATACAAGGTCATGCCTTTACCAAAACTAGCTTTAAAGTCTTACACATGAATCATCATCATCTCATCAAGACATGTAAATTCAAATAACGTAAAGCAAATTAAGGAAGTAATAGGTACACAGATGCATCCACAAAGAATACCATAAAAAAATATTTTCATCAGTGGAAAACCCTCGTAGGGATGAAAAACCACTCGTAAAAAGTGCCTCACTAGCTTAATGAAATGCCTCATTGGCAGAGCCTTACTGGCTACAAGTTCAAAATGGTTATAAGGTGCCTCATAGGCAATGATCATACTGCTACATCGGCATGACCATTTACAACTTCATTACACATTTTGACTAAGAGGGTCACTCTATTTCTTTACATTACATGTATCTAGAATTGGAATCTTTAGGGTACAAAAATGTTAGATAATATAGGTTACTAAAATATTCATGTATTTCCCAAATTATCCTTGTGAAATTAACTCTTTAAATAATTAAATGATCATACACATAATTCATGACTCTTCTCCATATAATTAGCTCATAAGAGGCACATATTTTCCCAAGATACTCCTACAGAAGATTAGAGTTTATGGATTGACCAATACTCTAATGATGGTAAGATTTTGACACACATATTAGATATCAACTTAAATGCACAATCTCAACAAAACAACGTGATTCCTTAATTATCATTCTAGTGATGTATTGATAAGTCTATAATTTTATATTCTCTTAGAGTGAGCATAAGGACCTTTTAACAATTAGTGTAAATATAGTCTCACATCACTTTCCTTCACGCATCTACTATTAACATGCAAGTTGATCTTTAAGATATTTACAACTTCATGCTTTAAATAAAGATCATGAGTTACTAAGAAATAACTATTATACATTATCTTGAATAATTCATGAAATTATGGTAATGTCAACACTATCATGAACCACTCCTAGGTATTTGCAAATGAGGCAATTCTACCTCCAACGAGCTCTCAAATATCACACAAGTATATTGAAAAACATAAGCCATTCTCATAAAGCTTTATGAAAGTAATCTTGGAACTACCAAAAATGCACACATACCTATGCAGTTGTAACCAAAATGTTCACTTCTAAAAATAAACTTGCTACTATCACATTAATGATATGCATATATCAATCAAATTATATAACACAATAGACCATCTTCTATGTTATTGGTCAACATTCTCATATGATTTGCAAGATATATCCATTGAATCTTGTATGAAATATAGATAGTGCAGGGAGTAAAGGGTTAAGTTATCATTGTCTCGTATGAGGCATCCAATTTTATCAGGTGTAAGTTCTATTCTTTGAAAACTAAACAAATATCTCAAGGAGAGTAATCATATTAATCTACCACTTACCATGTTATCTTTGTAAAGGAAAATAGTAATTTTCTTAAGGGGAGAAAACATCAACACCGTACATTTGTACATAAAACTTATGTAATTCCGTAGAAAATTCATCAATATATGTGTCGGTTCCTATCTTTCTAATTTATGAGATCTTTTAAGTTCTATCAAGAAAACTACTAAAACAAGAACTAGTTCTTATTGAACAAGCTTGGTAAAAGCATTTAAATTTAAGTCTTCTCATTTACAACAGTTACACCATGTCCTAGTAACATGCCGATGTAAAAGTGGGTTAATTACTCTATGGTTTACAGCATTAGCTTAGGAAATAAGAATTCGGCTGTCAAAGAACAAGAATAAAGAAAAACATTGTGTTGACAGTTAGTCCTATATTTACTCGACATATGGTGTATTACCTATGTCATTCTTTAAAGAATTTGGAATAGGATTCCTCCATTCTTGAAATTCTCAGCCAAAGATGTTTATTGAAGCTTATCAGAGTTGTCTTGTTCCTCATGTTGATAAAAGATGAACGAGGAAAGGAAAAGAAACATGCTAGATGAATACAATGGAAGGGGGACTTTATTAACCAATAATTCTCTTCAAGTACCTTAACATTTTATTGTAGAGGTGCAACACTCAATTGAAAAGCATGTATAGAATAAATTTCCTCTTAAAAAGCTTGTTTCGAATCTATTCAATGGATTCATAGTTAATGAACAATCATTGCATGTGCATCACACTACCCCATGACAACCCTTACCAACCCTTCTATGAAAAAACCATCTGAGCTAGACTGCGGCTTCCTTCGGCATCACGGCTTCATTTGATAGGGAAAGCCATGGATAAACACCCTAAAGTTTTTTTCTAATAACTTTCTCCCAAATCGGAACTGACTTAGGCTTAAATTGGCTTCAGAGATGAGTAAATTCATCCCCTCGACCATTCGAAGGTGGCAATTCATAGTCTGCAGACCTTCCCTCCTCTGGAACATTGAGATCAAGATTCATTTATCTTCTTGTGCGATAGTGGAGAAGGTAGTTTATGGTTTCAACGCTTATGGAAAACTCTCACAAGAATGAACCCTCTTGTTTCTACTTTTTAGACTACTCACAACAACCTGTTGGTTCGTATCGCTGGAAGAGCTTGTAACTCATTTCCTTTTGCTCAACCTGAATGTTTTCTAGGTAGTGGTAAAAGATCTTCCACCGTCATCCCCTTGAAGCCCTCCTACAAATTCTTCCTTCCACTTTTTCCTACCTAATTATGACTTATAGAACCGAAGGAATGAAGAAAATCCCCCAAAAATGACTACAAAAGTTTATAATTATATATACACATTTAATCTCAGTTACAAATATGCATAAACACATGAAGCATTAGAATAAAAAAACTGTGTTTGAATAGAATTTAGAACTCATAGTTTGATCCAAATGCTACTGTCAGAAATATGGCATGCTAATAAGACAGTCAGACTCACAATTTACACTATATACCATTGCCAATGATGTCAATGATCTAGATATGTCTATGGAAAGAGCTAGGAAACTTAAAATATCGATTAAAGAAAGACCACAAATAATCCACTCCTAAAGTGAGGCTATGTTAGGAATAATTTATTAAGGAATGTCAGGAGTAGCGTCTGAACACAATAAGTTTTATTCATAGACTAATTTTAAGTCCTACAACGAAACCATTACAGAGACAACTATAGCACAATTTGTAATTGAATAAAAAAATTAGAATGGATTTAAACACCTGGAAGAATTGTCTCTAGTTGAGATACCCTTCTTCTTCTTCACCAGTCCATATCTCCCTTTAAATTTGACTTCTGAAGAATCTTTCTCCTATGTTTCTCTTCTTATTACCCCTTTTTCTTTTCTATTGAAAAAAACTAAAATCTTTATTTGGCCACCATTTTCAATTATTTTTGTAGAGCATTTCCAAGAAGATCATCCTATTGTTGTGTTCTCTCGTTCCCCCTTTCATTTGTTTGTTTGTTTTTATTTATTTATTTACCGAGCCAAGAAGATTGTAAAAACAGTTATGATATATTATCCATTCTAGAATTTCCCTCCTATTTTAAAGACTTATTTTCAAACTTCCCTGAACTAAATCTAATAAATATTAAAATTTTATTTCAAAGTACAATATTTATCCATCCATAATTACAAATAAAGAATCCTATTTTAATTACAAATGAAATTATTTGCAATCTAAATAAATAATAACAATATATTTAATTACAATATTTATCCATCCTCATAAAATAATATATAAGCCTTTTTAATTTGCAATCTAAATAAATAATAACAAAATATCACTTATTTTCACATACAATTATTTTTCCTAAATGACAAGGTATTTTCATTAAAATATAATTATTTCCTTTTTGATTTATTATAAATTAATTTAATTAAACATCATAAAATTACGAACATAAAACTATGGGTCGTGACATGGTCACCTTGATGAAAACTTGGCAAATAGTTTTCTTGGTGATAACAGCAAAAAAAAGGAAAAAATAAATCAAAATATATAAAAAAAAAAGAAAAATAAATACAAATGAATAAAAAAATGGAAAATACAAAAAAGTAAAAAATCAAAAAAATCAAAAAATCTGAAAAGGTGCAATAAAAACATGTAGTGAAAACCTACAAACAAGTGCTATTTGTGATAGATTAGCTATTCCATCTATTTGAGCATATTTCAATCGTTCACTTTCACCATCATTTTTCCTATCATTGAAGTAGCCTCATGTATATATCCTGGCATCACAATCATGTCTCACCCTGGATTGGGGGCACAATCCTAAGCTCACTAGGGGCAATAAACTTTGAGGTTAAACCAATAGACAAACAACAAAAAGACAACATCATCAACACAATGATCATAGTGCAAATCACTATTGAACATTCATCATAAAACTTTACACATCAAACATCCAAATCAAATCAAGCAAATTTAAATGGATAATGTTTCTTCTAAATGATGGTTTGACCATGTTGGCATGAATTTTCAACTGTTATACTTTGATTTTTTGTTGTCATTTCTCTAGATTACCTTGAGGATTTCTTGAACTAGAGGAGATAGGAAGGAGAATGATATTTTCTTTTTCTATTGTTTGTGAGTTAATCATTATTACTATGTGAATTGTCGTGAGACGCACTTTACAAAGTATCACTAATGACATTCAGAATTTGCATAGGAAAATGATTAACTCTTGTCTATTTTACACAAGCAATGCTTAGGTCATCTTGGTTTAATTATACCTAGATTCTTATGTTAACTTGCAATATAAAAAATTATGGAAGTAGTACTCAGGTCATCTTGGTTTAATTATACCATTGATGTTTGTACTCACTTTCAACATTTTAAAGGCTCGATGATGATAAAAGCATGAAAAATTGGCTACTCCAATGACAACATTTACATATTATATTTGCATGGTTAAGTTAGATTGCATCCATATTAGTTTTGCATTTGTAGTATAGATTTTCCAAGCTTGTCACAATTTTCAAAATGATCTTATCTCTATCATTAATGGATTGAGTACATTTGACATCAACAAAAACATATCATTCTCATGTAGTTGCATAATCATTTCCATAATATACATACATTAGAGAACATTATTACGTCATTCATCCATTCATGCATTACATCATAATATTTTCATTAGAAAACACAAAAATAAGTGCATTGCATCTCACTTGCATAATCAAATTCATCCCATATAGTATAGAAGTGTCATATATTTGCACTAAGAAAATACAAAAACATAAGGGGTATCACATTTCATTTACATCCATATCATACAGCATAAAGAATCATCATCATATTATCACTGCATCCATACATAATCATCATCTAAGCATCATATGAACATCATATATGCATCATAATGTAGAAATTAAATGCATTCATCCAACACACATAAACACATATAGATAACTAATCATCATGGCATCTCATATAAATCTCAAAATAATAATGTCAAGTGTACAATGATGTCCAAATATGCAAAGGGATATAACATCAAAAAAATGGTAGAAACCATAATTTCTCAACTAAATCAGGGTATACATCATGTCTCAAGTACATCAAAATTGAACATAACAAAGGCTATGTGTTGATGCCCCCATACAATGTTCTCCCTATGCCTCCTCAATTGACGGCACCAAATATTGGAGTCCTTGATCCAACATAACATCAAAAAAATGGTAGAAACCATAATTTCTCAACTTTAGAGAGAGAGGGGGGGGGAGTGGAAGAGAGATAAAGGGTAGGGTTTAAAGGTTAAGTGTAGAGGAGCTCAAGAGGGGGAGTGGATAGGAGGGATAGACTTGAGAGAGAGAGAGAAGGGGGTTGTGAGAGAGAGATAGAGAGTAGGGAGTAGAAGGGTTTAGAGTTATAGGGTTAAGGGTAGAGGGAAAAGGGGGAGATGGGGTAGAAGGGAGAAACTTGAGAAGAAAGAGGGAGAGAGATAAAGGGTAAGGGTTTAAGGGTTAAGGGTAAGGGGAGAGAGGGAGAGGGGGTAGAGGGGAGAGACTTGAGAGAGAGAGAGTGGGGAGATAAAGGGGAAGGGAATGGAAGGAAGAGAGGGGAGGGAAATGGAGATCACAGGCAGAAGGGAGAGAGGGAGAGGGGTAGGAGGAAGAGACTTGAGAGGAGAGGGAGTGGGAGAGAGATAAAGGGTAGAGTGTACAAGGGTTAAGGGTAGAGAGGAGAGAGGGAGAGGGGGTAGGAGGGAGAGACTTTAGAGAGAGAGGGGGGAGTCAAAGAGATAAAGGAGGGGGTGTACAAGGGTTTAGGGTTTAAGGGTTAAGGGTTTAAGGGTTAGGGTTTTTTTTATTATTTGCATTCATTTATGTTTTATTAATGTGTACAATAACTTTATAATTATATAATACTTAATTTTAAAATTTACATAGTTTCCCATGGAACAATTCAATGAAAAAATTATATAAGTTGTATATAAGTGTATATAATTCTTGAACTTAAGAATTCCATGAAACAAATATAAGTTGTATATAATTGTAATTTAGGAAAAATGATTTAAAAAAATATCACTACGTTTCAAATAAGGATTAAAAGAACATAATATGGGTTTACATGCAACCAAAAAAAGTGAGAGATGATGCTATCAAACATTCTTGAACTTAAGAATTTTCCATGGAACAAATATGTACATATAATTGTAATTTACACAAAATGATTTACAACTATGTACAAGTTACTATAAGTTCTCATTTGAACATCTATAGGGTTACAAGTGAATTTGAAAACCATGGATATAATCTAATTCAAAGATTCTGGTTCAGCTCGCTCTTCAATAACATGTAGAATTTTTTGATGATCGTCACTATCTAGTCTCCATTTTCTTCAGCCATGTGCATGTGGAACTGCATGAAGATGTAGAGTGGTAGAAATTATTAAATGACTATATTGATATACCTTGTTATTAGGTTGATAGTCAACAAAATGAATCCCATTTTGAACAACTTTGACTTGTTTTAGATATGTCCCTTGTACTACAACAGAACCTGCATGGTAAGCATGAACCTAAGGTAAGACATATGAACGTGTGCAATATTTTCATGCACAAGGTTTGTAAAATATATATTTAATGTTTATAATGTAATGTGCACATGTGAATACAATGTATATAAAATTTTAAATTCAAACTCACCTGTGGGAAATAACATTCCATCACTTGTTTCAAGTTATGTTAGCTTATTCCTCTCTTTTGTGCAATGCAATAAATAATAGCTAACACCTTCGATGTTTTTAGGCTCTGCTATGACTGCAAAAACATCTCCTATACACCAAATTTACACAAAAAATTTATAAAAAAATTATAAATTTCTCTAAAGATCATTAACTAGATATATATAATAATTAAATTATTGAAAACTTACACGTGTACCTCTTCTAACCAGTCCTGAAATATGGTCATAATCAATTGAAATCAAAGGAATGTCTTCAAATATTTCTTCCTCGTCTTCATCATATGTTTTTGAAACAACTAGTGGCACTATATCCCATTTACCAACATATCCAAGTTCTTGATTGTTGCATGCATAATCAGAGTTTCCCTTAATGCACTCAGTGCAAAAACAAGAGTAATCCATTTCATCTAATATCCATCCATGGCAACTATCTGAACTCCTAACACAATGCAAAGATCTTGTTTTTTCTACCCTCTTGCATCCATGCATCAATTTTATATTAATTCCTAGATACATCTGTACAACAAAAAAACTTATGTGAACAAATATGTATATATATATATTTTTTAAATTTAAATAAATTCAAAATTTTGATTTAATGTAATTTCTACATACCTGATATCTCCCAAAACACTCTATGTGGAATGTGTCAGTTTGTTCTTGAGGATGTGCCAACCACATTTGATGCAAAGTGTTTCTTGCACCATTCAACATCATGTGCATTATCTAGACGATCTTTTGGATAACTCATTTGATGGTTTCTTAAAACTCGTTTGATGCAAGCTTCTACTCCATCATGCTCACCCTTTCCATGCCCACTCTCAAAAAATCTCCAAACATGTGGTATTTTGTAGATTTTATGATATCTACAAGGTGCATAGAATGGTTGTGAAGATGTGAATTGTGCCACACATCCATCTAACCATACAAAATGATTTTCAAATTTTACACCCCTGCTTCTCAAATTCTCAAAAAATATCTTAAAGCAATGTTGGACAAAAAGTGTGTCATGCTCTTTATCATCACTAATATAAAAGTGATATTATTTTTTAATGACTCGTTCTTCATTTGTACTCTCAACACCATCCAATTCTCATTGTGCATGTCGATAACACACATGAACCATTATAGTGATCTGCTTTGAAAAGTAATACTCTGATTGAATCTCCTTTTGATGTACAAAGGAGTAATTTTCTACAAAGTCAACTACTGATAGAACTGTTCCATGTGGGAAAGTATCTCTCAATGTTTGGAATTTTTTTGCTTGCCACTTAGCAAAAAATGAATGATGTATGTATGGTCGTATCAATTTTTGAAAATCTTCCATAAATTTTCCAATGGGAATATCCTCTTCTACATAGTTCAACCTTGTGGATTCTTTCCCAAAATTTGTTTGCAACTTTACATACTTGTACCTGTTAGTAAAATATGTGAATAACTAATAAACCACACTTGATCAATGAAACATTACATCAAAGAGAATCCAAATAACTTGATCTATGAGAAATTGAAACAAATAAACTCTCTAAAAATAGTACTTACCTCTTGCAATTTACTGTCTTTGTTAGGTCAGTATCCTATATTCTTGAAGGAAATTTAGCCAAATTTCCACGTCTCACAAATTCCTTTTATGCAGTTTATTTGAGGTCCATTTTCATAATCACATAATATAGACTTGATGAACAAACTTCCCTATTTAGGAGGTGCATTTTGAAACCCACATATTTCTTCTCCCATCTTTTGAAATAGCTAATAGTAGAGATCAAATTCAATATGATAACGACAACAACAAGTTTCAAAAAACTTGTTTATCTTCACATAATATGGCTTTAACTTTTGAAACATTGTTTGCCCAATCTTTATATGAGGATATGCATTACAAAAGTTCATATACATCTCAAATTGTGTTATGTCTAGCCAATGTTTGATATGATTTCCATAAATACTAGGTCCAATCCTGATCTCATAACATCTCTAGTATTTGATGATGGACGAGTCTGATCATGGAAAAAACCCGAGACCAAGTTCCTAACAACATCTTCAATCCTATCAGAATGGGGAGCTCTACACATAATTTCCCAATTTCCTTCTAAACTCTCATCCAAAAACTTTCTCTTTTTCTCATATTTTATCAATCTGGTTCTACTATAACCAATTTCAGTTGAAAGTGCTGACATTTTTCTTTTTCTTGCTATATCTTGATGTACAATAGATGTCAACATCACCCTTCTTGTAGTGGCCTTATCCACTATTCAAGATCCTTTCCCAATGGAATCTAAACCCTTCTTAACATTTTGAACGATATCCTTTTGTAATCCCATGTGTTTCTTCTTATTTGATGCTGAATGGACACCCAACAATTGTAATGACTCTTTGATCTCATCACGAAGAAGTAAACGTGATAAAAATTGGGTTTTTTCAAGTGTATCAAGATGATTGAAATGATGATTGATCATTCCATTTATAGATTTAGTCATTGACCTCTTTCTCTTATTATAAGGCTAGTTGGCATAATATTTGAGTTTCTCCATATCCATTTCAAGTAAATGATATAATTTTCTATGAGAAATTTGTTTCCCCACCTTCTCAGCTAGTTTTATATGCTCATCCATACTAGTAGGAGAAAGTGATCCCGACCCCTCTCCAACATGCATTGTTTGAACTTGTGCCCCCTCCCTATCTTCAAGGACCATGCATTCTTGAGCAGATTCATTTGATCAAATGTCTAGATTTGGCTTGACTTGAGCATGAAAACTTCTTGCTTGTTTATCCCTTCCTACACATGTGTCAAAAAATATTTTGCAAAAAAAAGTGAGAGATGATGTTAAATATATAAGTGAAATTTATTTATGCAAGCAAAAAAACTTATAAAACATGATGAGCTATAAGTGAGAGAATTTTGTGCTAGTTTTATATGCTCATCCATACCAGTAGAAGGAAGTGATCTTGAACCCTCTCCAACAAGAATTTTTTGAACTTGGGTCTCCTCCCTAACTTCAAGGTCCATGTGTTTTTCAACGGATTCGTTTGATCCAATATCTAGATTTGGCTCAACTCCAGCTTGAGGAATCCCTAGAGCATAAAACATAAAAATAATTTGACAACATTGAAGTGATGAAAATAAAAGATCAAAGACACAAAACACAAATATTGAAACAAAAATAATTAGCTTAAGGAATTGGATTCAAGGATCATATAAACATTGCAACTTGCATGACCAAGATGACTTGAGGATATTTAAAAGTATTTATAGTCATTCAAGTGCAATGATGGTTAGAAACCTTCAAAGTAAAAGTCCTAAACACAAAATTTAGGGTGAGAGAGAGAAGAAACAAGCATGTACCTTGTTTCTTTCTGTGATAATTTTCCAAGTTTTGATCACGCCTCTTTTGTTCTTCTTCTTTTGACAATTTTTTTTCAGATGCATTTTTTTCTCTTTCTTTATTGTCCCATTTTCTTCTTCAACTTAAAGATGACTCTATGCAAAGTCCTCTACCAACTTAGTTAAATTATCCTCCAAAATTTTCCTTGATTGATAAAAATGAAAATTTGTCGAGCTCCAATATTTGCCTCCTTGATAAATGTGCAAAAACTTCTCCAAAATCTGCGCTCCAAGTGAATCAAAATTATTCAAGTGTACATGGAATAACTAGATCCTAGTTTAAATGAATCAAGTAGTAAACAAACAAGTTATTTCATTGTGGAGTTTTTTTATTTAATTCATAGGTATGCACAACATATCTAGTAATTTTAGAATTTTGTTAAAGTGTCAAAAATGTATATTAGAGGTATAATTTGAATTGAATTTTCTTAATTATATTTGAATTGAATTTCAAGTTAGTTGTTGAAAACATATAATAGAATTATAATTTGAATTAAATTTTCTTAATTATATTTGAATTGAATTTCAAGTTCCTTGTATAAAACGTATAATAGCTCGATATAATTTGAATTGAATTTTCTTAAAATTATATTTGAATTGAATTTCAAGTTACTTGTCAAAAAGATTATATCTTGTTCTCAACTCAATGGTTCATTTTGCTTAAGCAATTTTTTTAAAAATATTTATTGTGATCAACATGAATGAACTTAATTATAAAGTGGCATTGATTTCCCTAAAATTCTACTAGAGATCAAATTTATATTGAATATAAGGAAATGTAAGTTGTAAGAGATCATAAAATAAGAAAACATGTATGTATATTGAATATTTAAAGCAAATGCATACATATATTATGTGTAAACATGTTTAAACCATAAGAAAACACATGTACATATATGTAAAGGATTCAATACATATAAACATAACACATATTATAAGCAAAGAGGAAAATGTATGTATATATCATATAAAAATATATGTACATATCATAAAAAGAAAATGTAAATTAAAGATCATCAAATGTCAAATACTAAAGATCAACAAATAAGCAAATGTATGTATATCATATAAGCAAATGTAAGTTAGAGATCATCAAATATCAAATACTATTAAAGATCATCATATAATCAAATACATGTGGTAAAGATCATAAATCTAGAATGAATGGCCTAATATGAATATCTACTCCTAGACGAATGGCCATCTAAATGAGAATGGTCCTGCTCTGATGGATGTGTTGAGCCCTGCAAATAAAATTGTGTACAAGATGTGTTAAATACATATAATTTATATTAAATAAATTTTATGAAAGTTATTTTTAAATGAACTTGTATTTTTAAATATCAATCTATATCTATGCATACATAAATATATTGCATGTACATATACACATGTGATTATATAAAAATGTAAAACTCACATGTCCACTGATAGTAGATTCATCCACAGAGTCACATCGATCATGCACATGATCTGGACCAAGGCTAGGAGTGATATGAGGTATGTCCACCTGTAAACATATATATACACATATATATCAACTTACATGAATATCTAGTTAAAAAATAAATTAAAAAATAATGAAAAAAGAATTGAAACATTCGCATGCACATCTTCTAATATCAGATGACCTAAGTCCTCTGAAACAGTCACCTCCACCATATCCACCAAACGATCAAGTGACGAATCAACATCTGCATCCATCTGATCTATCCCATGTCATGGCATAAATGATGAATGTAGAGGATTATGAAGGTGAGATGGCATCGGTGATGATGAACTAGAACCAATCAACATATCAGTAAAACCCATAGTTTGTGTAGCTACTGTATGAATTATATAGGTGGATCCTGATGCACACTAGTGCTCGGCTGAGAGTGATGGGATCCTAGAACTGAATGACCTCTGCATCTCAAATGCTCTCTAACATGCTCTATATCAATCCCATTGTCTGATACAATGTGGGCATATGCCTCCAACAGGTCCTTAGCCAAACAATTCAGAGTCATGTGTGACATATCTCCTGTAAGTGCATCAAGCTGTGTAGGAGTAAGGATGTCATCCACTGTAAAAGGATCCATTGTGGTCTATTGTCCTAAAAATGGTGTGGATTGGGAATGTCTAGATATCAAATACTGACCTACACAATCATCAGATATCCTAGTAGTGGCAGCCACAATGTCACTTATAGTGTCAATTGCTTCCTTTTGGGAAGCAATGACAACCTCATCGGCTATGGGGGCTAGAGCTGGGATGAGAGAAGGAGACTTGTCACCAACCAATACCCTAAACATTGGGGGTGGTCTATCTGCTCAATGTTAGGTGGGCCTATCAGTAATCCTACCACGCCCCTGACCAACATATGGTGGAATGTCTAGGTAGTTAACTTTGAGGCCCAAATGGACCTCAACATACAACTGCTGAACAAAATACAATGGAATTTGGTCATTTTTTGGGTATAGACCATTTGTTGTGAGAAATTATCGGTAGATCAATGAGGCCATAGCATGAGCGACACATCTAGTGACCTGGTATCCCCTAACCTTACGCACATTTTGATAAAATGGAAAACAATTGGCTTTTATCATTTCTTTGGTAACACTATCTTGTATTTGTTTAAGGGGAACATCACCATGTACTTCTTCCCGCATGCGGGAAAGAATAGCAATCACTCTATCTAGGGAATATGCACTAGTCATCTCAAGTTCATCTTTTAGTTTTTCTAGACTATGCAATATTAACATGCATGGTTCACTATATATCCCTGGGTTTGCACCCTGTGCTAATGAATCTCTCAATTTTTTTATCTCATTACTAGTATTTGCAAACAAAGAATCTGGCATAGGTGGAACATGATCTACATTTTCCATGTTATATATATATAGTACACCTAAAAAAGAAATGAGACTTTGGTAAATAATATATCTAGATAAAGAGAATACAAATCTAAAATAGAACTTGTAATAATTCATCTACTCATCAATAATATTTTCATACTATTAACAATTTAAAAAGAATTGGAAGACAACTATAATATATAACATAGCATCCTTAAATGGTTCAAATTTTAAATGAAATGATGAAAGAAAGAATAAGAATACAAATATTAAAGTATAAAATTATTCAAAAATAATTGGGGATAAAAATATTTAATCTAATAGTTGTTAACATAGATTAACTTCAATTATATAGCCAAGAACATAAAAAAATTATAGATTGGAAAGCAAAATAATTAGACATTTATCATATATTTTATATGTATAAAGTTTAGATACCATAAAACTATTTAAACTTATAGGTTGCATAAAGCTATAAATTGAATCATTAAAACTAATTTATTAAGAATCAAATCTAATAAAGTTTGACTTCATTGCATACTTGTTATAAATATCTCACTAATCCAACCATACATATTATATATGTAAAAAATATATATAATTTTTATGCCCATAATTTTTCACTATATCTTGACATGGATCTCCTTCAACTAGATCAATTAAAAATTATTTGTAATGTTGGAGGAAAATAGATTTAATATCATTAGAGTTGTCATGGAACTACCTCTCTTGATCAACGATAGATATTATCCATTCTCGAGAATGTAAATATGTTCGAGAGAACTAAAAAATAATTTGTATCCCTTATATCCTTTCATCCAATGTAGCCTATCTCTTAATTGAGATCCTGTAGACCACAATTAAGTTCAAATCTTTTGAGTTTTATTTCAACGATTTAACAACCACTCATTGTAGATGTGATATCAATATGTTTAACCTATCTTAAGCAACTAAAATGCAATAGAAAAACATAAGAAACACCTCAAGATTAGCCTAAGGAATTTGTAAAAGCAAAGAGGAAAGTGTAAAATTATGCTAACTAGATATACCTCCCTTTTGCAGCTGAAACTCCTTGGTTGGCCCTTGATTTTGATTAACTTTGTGTGCTCCTTGATGGCTCTTGATATGGATAAATGTAAGGCTTAACTATATGCTTGGATGCAAATGAAAATGGATGAAATTGATGGCTAGATGAGTGCACAAAATGGTAGCATTTAGTAGCAAATGACTAAGTGTTAGAAATGCCTTAGAGGATGGGGTATTTATAGAGAAACTTGAATTCTCTAGAGAATTCAATGGTTGGGATTTATCCAACGAGGTCAAGATGAAGGGATAAGGGGAGTTGAGGACTCACAAGCCCTCACATTTTGACATGTGGAATGTGAAGTGGATAAAGGTAGGATGATGTGTAGGTGATGTGGAAGGGAGGTACATGATGTAGAGGAAGGACAAGTACCTTCCAAGTGCCTTGGGGAGTGAGAATATTTCCTCAAAAAGGAATTTCTTGTCCCCAAGTGGGAGTGAAAATGACATTTGAAGAATTTTGGAATTTTTCAAAAATCTCCATGGGAAAAGAGAAAGTGGTTGGAGAAATAAATGTCAATTAAAAATTCACATTCATAGGAGAATCTAATGGATAATAGAGGGTCTCCAAAAAGGTAGGAATTGGTCACATGTGTATGAGGTGACAAGTCAAATATTCTAGAAGCCTTGGAAGGATAAAATGTGAATTAAAAATTCACATGGGGAGGAGAGAGACCTAGGATGAATAAAAAGTGAATTAGAAATTCACATAGGAAAGAGAGTCAATGCCAAGAAAGGCAAATGGAAGGATTGACCAAAAAGTGGTACTAAAAATGGCTAATGACTTTGATTAAGGTTGTGCAAATACTTGATTATGATAATTAATAGAAGATTAGAGACAGGTGGCAAATGTAGGAGGATGTGACATTAATCCCTGATTAAGAGTATGCACACCCTAAATATGAATTAATTAAATTAATTCAAATTAGAGATGGATTATGGAGGATGTGACAAGGAGACATAAAAGAAGAATTTTAAATTGATTTTAATTCAAAAGATTAAAATGACTAAATTAAATAAATTGGTGTATTTATTTAATTTAGAGAGGAGAAAGGTACCAGATAAAGTGTTTAATTATTAAATTAAATACTTTAAGAGTCTTATGTGGGAAGTGTAATATTAATTAAATAAATTAATATTGATAGAATTGATGAATAAAGAGGTAAATTTGATCATATGGGAGTGATCAAAGTTGGGTGTCTACATTTTTCCCCTCTTCGAAATATTGTTAAAATAACAATGATTCGAAGAAAAATAAAATGTTGGTGATGAAGAAAGTGGTAGGGATTGATGCCCCAACCTGAAAGAGGTTGAATGAGCTATCTAAGAGGAGGGAAAAAAGGAGGGGGATGCCCCAGTGCCTGCCTCAAATGGATAGAAGAAAATGATAGGGTATGCCCCCTCGAGAGGGTGGTTGGGGAAGAAACAAGGGGGGCCCGGATGACTTCTTGATAGAAAGAAATGGAAGAGACCATTGGAAAGAGTGCAAAAAATTAAGCAACTTTGAAATTTGAATGAAGTTGATTGGACGTACAGTTTGTAAATGGCAGCTCCGGGAAAGAAGGGGATTAGTTGGGAGAAAAATAACTTAAATAAAAGGTAAAAAGTACCTTTTATTTGAAAAAGGGGGGAAAAGAAGGGTTAAAAGGTAATTTGAAGAATTACCTTGTCTCGTTGTTACTGTAGCAAATGAGAAAAAAGGAGAGAAGAGGGAGAGGAAACAAGGCAACGATGCCACAGGATTATGATACTGAGATCATTCACCAAGCGGACGAGCTGCAGAGACACTGGACTCACTGCGCGGTGCCCTGCTAGGTGAGTAAGAAAAATTGTGCCATGTATTTTAATCAGTTAGCATGTTTTTACAATAGTTAATGAAAATGTAAAAGGTGGGTTTTGTGGGTGGGGTGAAATGGAAAAATGTGTAGTTTAGGTAGTTGGAAAAAAAAAGAGGGAAAGGGGAGATTAGAGGGGGGAAATAGGGCGGGCCACCGCACAGAGGGGCGTATCCACCTCGAGTTGGGGTGAGCTGACCCCGATCTAGGGTAGGCTTGCCTTGGCAAGGGGCGGACTCACCCCGATCTGGGGTGGGCTCGCCCTAGTTGGGGGGTAGAGTTGCCCTACTCTAGGGAAAGCCCGCCTTGGTAGGGGGCAGACACACCCTGAGCTAGGGCAGAGTCGCCTCGATAGGGGGGCGGACTTGCCTTGAGCTGGGGCAGGTTTTCCTCGATAGGGGGCGGAGTTTTCCCAAGCTAGGGCAGAGCCGCCCCAAGCTGGGGTGGGCTCGCCCTGGCAGCGGGGGTGGAGTTGCCCCGACAAGGGGCGGAGCCCCCCAGGCAGGGGTGGAGTCACCCCGAGCTGGGGCAGGCTCGCCCTGGTAGCAAGGGTGGAGTCACCCTGGGTGGGGCAGAGTCACCCTAAGTTGGGGCAGATCCACCCCAACGTAGGGAAAGTGCACCCCAAAAGGAAACAGGGGAAAGAGGGTGGACCACGGAGGCCAGAAAGATTAAACTACCCTGATGGGGGCAAGATGAGGATGAAAAGAGAAAAGAAAAGTAAAGAGGTAAGTAAAAGATGTCCTGGGGCCAGGAAGATTGTGTACTGATAATCATGTGGTGTGGATGCAAGGATTTGTGTGGTTACAGAAACATGACCGACGGTCGAAGGTATTGACAGCGATTGTAGCAGCGATGACTGGCATTGATCATGCGGCTTTAGAGCATGCATCTTTATTGCACTTTTTAGAGGTGCTGGTGATGAGGGTGCATCAAGTGATGCTGATGGCCTTGATAGAGAGATGAAGCTCAGAGACATTGACATTTCATCTGTCGACAAAGGAGATGATGGTGACACTGGAGCATGTATGGCACATCCTAAAGCTACTGATAGCAGGGGTACCGCTTAGTGATGTGGTATCAAGAGGGGCCGAGTTAGAGAATACTATGACAATGTTATTTGGACATGTCAACCTGCCTTTACAGGGTCCACAGTTGGATCTAGATAGATGTTTGATAGTGGGTGTACCACCTCTACCTTTATTTCTAGGTGGTCTGATCAGTGGGATATTGTTACTAGATTGTAGCAGGCAGTACTACAGTCTGAGGTTTATGGAGGTGATTTGACACATTGTTGAGTGGTGTGAGGGATAGATTGTGTGGGGTACATGTGTCCTAGCCCAGTTGTACAGGGATATGAATATTGTTTGCTACCAGAATATAGTGAGTTTGACACACACGACCTTTCTACAAGTGTGGGCATGAGAGCATATTATGGTGATGAGACTGATTATTGTTAGGGCGAGAGAGGAGGATGATAGGGAGCTGGTGGCATGGGGGTATGGAGAGGCAAGGGGTTGGATTTTGTGGTATAGGAGGTTGGGAGATATGGAGGGATGGAGGAGGACGATGGATGATTTGCAGGAGAGAGACATAGTATGGAGATCTTATATGTATCGACACTTCAAGGGATGGAGGGAGCTGACTGAGAGATAGAGAGGGTAATTTATGACCCAGTGCATCTTGATTGGGAGTCTTCTGCACATAGTGGAGATGCATCGACTGGACAGGGTGGTGAGACAGTTTGGGCTAACACAAGATATTCCTGGTGTGTCGAGGAGGTTTCGGTGACTCACTAGAGAGCGACCATGGGGGCCCGTGTTTAGACCGAGGGAGGCCAGAGTAGCATGGGTGGTGATAGTGCAAGTACCCTACCCTGGGAGATGTGTGGGAGAAGAGGATGGAGGGGTGACAGTACGATATGACCGATGGTTGTGCAACCACCTATGGGAGAGGATTACACCACTGGTGCCTATTGTAGGAGCCGTAGGATTTAGATCAGAGGATGAGGACTAGGGTGCTGGAAAGAGGAGGGGATAGGCACAGAGGGGAGGAGAGAGGAGGAGATAGGAACAAAGGGGAGGAGAGAGGATGGGGCAGTGGGACAATCAGTGAGGAGGAGGAGGAGACAGTGGAGGAGGGCTAGAGAGGTAGTACGAAAGGAGGGTGGGCTAGGTTTGGAGCCGAATGGGGGAGGATAGGATGAGTCAGAGGTGGAGACGATACACTCAGTGGAGGGTAGAGCTGGCCAGCAGACTAGTATAGTAGGCAGGGTATGACAGAAGAGAGTGTTGGTACGAGCTGAGCAGGGAGAGGATAGACAGTAGGATGGAGGTCAGGGGGAGATGGAGGCCAAGATTCATCTAGAGAGGATAGCAGGTAGGAGACAACTGATGAGGGTACAAACAATGATAGAGAAGGAGGGGGTGGGACATGGAGGACACCAAGATGGAGCCCGAGAGGAGATTGAGGCTAGGAGTCAGTCAGGGTGGATGGAGAGTAGGAGATGACAGAGGGGGGTAGATTGTGATAGGGCAGGAGCTTTATGTTGTAGAGATAGGGGAGAGTGAGGATGAGGAGCAGCCGGAGAGAGGAGAGCTGAGGAGGCTAATGAGAGTGTGGAGGGATGAGTAGCCACAGAGAGTTTGGGTCTGCCCTACTATGGAGGAGTTAGAGGTTCAGTAGGAGTGAGAGGGTAGGGGGGACAATGATGCTATGGAGATAGATGGAGATGTGTCAGATATGGATATTTGGGATGTAGAGCCATTAGTAGTGGTTCTTGTCATTACCTTAGGAGATCTGATTGTTCAGCTGAGAGATGCTACGAGGAGGCTTTAGAGCATAGATTAGAGGTTGAGGGTAGCAGAGGCAGAGGTGATCAGACTTAGAGTCGAGCTATCGAGAGTACCAGGAGCAAGTTAGAGGGATTATGGACTTATGGTTGACCTCTTAACCACACAAGTAGAGGTGATGGGGAGGGAGAGAGAGAGACAGTAGGCTATCATACAAGGGATACGAGATGAGTTAGTTGCTATTAGTTTGGATTGTGATAGGCTACAGGTGGAAATTATTATATTGCAGGCTAGAGGGGAGTCGGTGGGCATGACAGAGCATGTGTCAACAGGCAGTGGGCAGTAGGTGGGTGATCTCCAACAGGAGCGAGATGAGCTGTAGGATAGAGTGCATTACTTAGAGCAGATGGTTGGAGATATGGGGTTGATACAGGAGAGAGAGAGGCAGGCGAGGGAGCAAGCCCGTATTATACAGGTAGAGAGAGATGTAGCACAGGTGCGGGTACAGACAGTGGAGGTAGAGGGATGTGGTGCAGGCGTGGGTTCAGGTGTTGTAGAGTGAGAGAGAGTTTGTAGAGGCATAGATATAGTCTCTCTAGAGGAGGAGAGAGGAGGTAGTTTCAGAGTTATTAGCATTGCAAAGAGAGTGAGAATTAGTAGTTTTGTGAGTGCAGGAGCTTTAGAGGGATAGGGATGGAGTAGTGGCTCAGTTACGGGTTGCAGAGGGGGAGAGAGATGCTGTAGTGATATAGATGCAAACGCTGCGAGGAGAGTGGGATACAACAGTGGCTCGGTGGTAGTCAGTGTAGGTTAGTGGTGGAATAGGGAAAGTTATACAGGGGTTATAGGGGGAGAGGGAGGTAGCAGTGGCTAGGGCAGTGGCTGCCAAGGAGATGAGAGATCAGGTTCAGGTAGAGGTGGTGCAGTTGCGCCTATCCTAGAAGGCTTGGGAGCAAGAGAGTAGGGTGATCATGAGAGATCGGGATAGATATCATCAGGAGTGGAATTCCGCTCGAGTTCAGGTTGTAGAGCGAGAGGAGAATGCAAGGGAGGTAGGATTTTGGATGGCTGCGTACTACCATGTATTTCCAGACCCGGCTCAGTAGATATTCTAGTATACCCGACAGACACCATAGATGCCAGTGCCATCCCAGTCGTTGGGGACATGGACCCAAGGTTATAGTGATTCACCAGGTGTTACACCAGGCAGGAGATCAGTACTAGATTCACCACAGAGATCAGATGTGGTTAGTTCATTCAAGAGGTGACGGGTTACTGATTTTTTGACAGATGTAGGGTGGAGCGCATAGTATTTATTGATAGAGATCATAGATGTTCTACATCTCTAGATTTTTTAGTTTATTATGTGATGGATACATGATATATTTTGATGTATGATGGTCATGTGACGCATATTGTATTACTTTGATTATGATATGGGACAGTTCTTATTGACACTATGTAGTATATTTCCTTTTGTGATGGGTGATTGTATGCACATGTATATGATATTTCTTGCTTATGTGGATGGATATGTTGGTTTATTTATGCACATGTTTATGATACTAGATGCTTATGTGGATGATTTGATTTATGTACTTGTGGAATATGCATGATTTTATTAATGTAGAGATTCACATGGTGATATGATGTGTGCACATGTTGTATCTATGATGACCTATATGTATGGATTCCTAGTTAACTTATTGTCATGTATGTATATGTGTATGATGGATTCTATATGAATATTTTATATATGTAGGATGTGATATATTTGACACCTTGTGATGCAGGTGACCATGTATGCATGGATCTAACATGTTGTGATGCAGGTGGTGATGTATGTGTGGTTAATAACATGAACCTTATATGTGATAATGCTTTTCCAATTTATAGTGAAAAAAGGAAATAACACATGGTCATAAGTGTCAATAAGAACTGACATGATAGTGGAAGATGGGTATGAAGTGATTTGTGAAAAATGGGTGTAATTTGTCACCTATCAAAAACTTTTAGTATCCTCAGAAGAATGGGAGAGTGAGCTAAAGTATTTTCACAACCAAAATCATAGGGTGAATTTAATGCAACGGATGATGAAATGCAATACTAATATGAGTTGCCATCTTTGTAGCACTGATTTTTGCTATAGCATAAGATATCAGATACATTGTCATGTAAGATCAAGGTGAGTTTGCATCTAATGCATGAAAGAAACATAACAAACAGAAGGGCTATCCCAACACCCCAAGGGCATGATGGCCTTGGTCGGGCCAAGTATTGGGATAACCACAAACACAAAAGGATTCCCCAATGTAATACAAGACCACAGGGATCTTGGTGGGTACTACGTGGGACAACCAAGAAGACAACAACAAAGAAAAGACCAAGATAAGCCCCTATGTAGATGAGTCAGAGCACACCATGATATGATGGATCAAGGTGACCCTGACAAGTGTTGATAGTGAGCTTTAAATGACAAATAAATTCCAAGACATCAAAAGATCACAATCAATTACAAAACATCCTTTGCCATAGGAAAAAGGCGCTGGATGGGATTGATGAGGTCTACTAGGAAGGATGCATCCTGTTGAGATCGATGATGGATACTAAACTAGAATGACCCAGTTTGACACTAGATGTTTTTCATTAACCAAATCTTCTGATAATATTAGGAGTTTAATTAAACATAATGAGTCAGACAAGGACACATACCGATATATCCTATAGACCTAGGGGCTCGGGGGCTGATCAGAGATTAGCCTTGCCTATGTGAAAGTGCAGAGCCCTCATAGTTCATGAAAATACTACGGATAAAGTAGAAAGACGACAGTGAAGAAATATGATAGATGACCAACATGTGATGGTCAGAATACCTCGAGGGCAGATCAAATGATCATCCTTGCCTACGTGACAGCGCAGGGGCAACGTAGTTCAACAGGTGATGCGATAGGATGAGATCTAGATGGAGACTGACACAATGGTTGATCCTATGCGATGACACATACTGACAGACAAGGGGGACTAATGACATAAGCTAAAAGTGGGATACTAAAAAGCTCAAGATGGGGGATAGACTAGATGGGTCATCCAATGCTCAATAAATATATACCAAGCGGCCAAGGATGAGGATGATAGTGTGGATGAAAGCATAAAATAACTAGGATGCTAGGTAGATAATGATTAAGCCCTTTACGAATGACACCTATTACCAGGTTTTCACCATCCATACTTATCCAAGGTGCCACCAAGAGGTGGTTTTCACCATAGGACAAATTTATTTTTCTTTCCTATTTTTGGACTCTTTTTTTTAATTTTTTTTGTTTTGATTTTTCCAATTAGGTGGGGTTACCGAGCGGACTTAGGTGTAGAACTTCTTCAGATGCATGATATTGATAGGATTTTCAAGGGGCTCTCCTTCAAGAGTATTCAACCTATATGCCCCAGATCCATATTTGGCGGCTATGATATAAGGCCCCAACCGGTTTGCCTCAAATTTTCCCTTTTTATCATGATCTTGTTGAGTGCATTGGTTTTCTTTAAGAACAAGATCACCAACTTGGAACTGTCGAGGACCAACCTTTTTATTGTAATTATGTTTGAGGTAGTTTTGGTATGCTTTCAGATGATCATAGGCTTTGATTCTTTGTTCATCCAGTAATTCTAGTTGAGCAAGCCATGCAACATGAACATCCCCTTCGCTGATAAGATTCTTCAGAGAAATCCTCAGTGATGGGAGCTCAACTTCAATTGGCAAGAAGGCTTCGGCACCATACACTAAAGAATAGGGAGTGCACCTGTTGAGATGCAGATGGATGTGTGATATGCCCAGAAGGCGGGATGAATATGGAGGTGCCAATCTCAACCATTGTTATTGACAACCTTTTTGAGTATGCGGATAAGGGTCTTGCTGGTTGCTTCTACCTGACCATTACCCTAGGGGTAATAAGGCATTGAGCAACGATGCTGGATATGAAAGGTGTCACAGAGGTGTTTCATGGCTTGGTTTTTGAAGGGTTTTCCGTTATCAGAGAAGATGGTGGATGGGATACCATATTTGCAGAGAATATGGTAAAGGATGAATTTTGAGATTTGGTTACCGATGATTTGTGAGAGTGGTATCACTTCCACCCATTTAGTGAAGTATTCAATGGTGGTAATTATGAATGTATGATCGTCGGATGATGGTCGGTAAATCTTCCCAATCAAGTCAAAACGCCATTGAGAGAATGGCCATGGTGCTAGGAGGGGCTAAAGATCTTGTGCCATAGCATGAATTAAATCACAAAGCATCATGCTCTAATGTAGGCCAATAATAGCCAGCTCAGAGGATTCTTTTGGCCAAAGCCATACCATTTGAATGAGCCCCACAAACACCACTATGTACTTTCGTTAGTGCAGTGTGGGCCTCAGTCTCATTCAGACATCTAAGGAGGATTCCATCATACCCACGACAATAAAGTGTATCATTGATGATAATGTACAGAGAAGAACGATGAAAGAAGGATTTGCATTGATTGCATGTAAGATCTGGGGGTATAGTATTATCATGGAGATAGGTGTATATGTCCTGGTACCATGGGGAAGTGGGACCCACAATGTCACACACCATGTCAGTCTCAGGGATATCATATGCTGGGATTAAAAGTTGTTCCACAAGGAACTCACATTCTGTCCAATCTTTGGGCATGTCAATGAGGGAGCCGATGGTGGCCATTGCATCAGCTGCTTTATTCTGTACCCTAGGAATTTGGTCAAATTGTATAGAGGTGAAATATTTCTTGAAATCATCCACCATGCATTTGTAGGGTAATAGCTTATCATCTTTGGTTAGGAACTCATTATTAACCTACCTAATGACTAGCAAAGAATCTCCAAAGACTTTTAAATGAGTTATGTGCCACTATTTTGCAATTTAGAGGCCGGTGAGGAGAGCTTCGTATTCTGCAATATTGTTGGTACATGGGAATGCTATTCTGAATGATTTTGGAATGTAGTCACCTTGAGGGGTAACTAATAAAATCCCTACGCCTAATCCATTATGAGTATAGGAACCGTCAAAATATAGTGTCCAAGCTGGCATTTCTATAATTGTGTAAACTTCTTCGTCTGGGAATTCAGTGTTCAGAGGGTAAGCGTCTACTAATGGTGCCTCGACCAACTGATCATCTATGACCTATCCCTTTATGGATTTTTGCTGCACATATTCTATGTCAAATTCACTTAGTAGCATGACCCACTTGGCCACGCGGCCAGTCAAGATGGGCCTAGACAACAGATACTTTAATGGATCAATCTTAGCAATTAATTTGACGGGATGGCTGAGCATGTAATGTCAAAGTTTTTGCGTGCTGAAGACTACTGTGAGGCAGCATTTTCCATGGGAGAGTAGTTTAATTCATAGCTGACCAATGTCCAACTAATGTAGTAGATTTCCCTCTCTTTGAATGACTCATCATGTTGTGCCAACAATGCCCCCAACGCGACTGAAGTGGCAGAGATGTAAAGCAGGAGGGGTTTTCCTGGAATAGGCGGCGTCAAGATTGGTGGATGAGCTAAATATTCCTTGATTTTATCGAAACCTATTTGACATTGTTGGTTCCATCAGAAGATGGAGTCTTTTTTTAGAAGATGAGTAAATGGCTGCCACTTATCTGCTAGCTGGGCTATGAACCGATGGATGGATTGCATCTTCCCCTAGCGGCTTCTTAACTGCTTCAAATTGTGTGGAGGTAGCATGTCCAAAATAGCCTTTACCTTGGCAGGATCAACTTCAATACCCCTTCGGGAGACTATAAAACCCAACAGTTTTCCTGATGTAACCCTGAAGACACACTTTTTTGGATTTAGTCGTAGCTTGTAATGCTCTAACCATTCAAAGATATTTTTCAAGATGGTAGGATGTTCTGCTCGTGTTCTGAATTTCCCTAACAATTCATCGACATAATCCTCCATGATGACATGGATGAGGTCATGGAAGATGACCGTCATTGCCCTCTGATATGTTACCCCTGCATTTTTTAGACCAAAGGGCATAACGTTGTAACAGAAAGTACCCCAAGGTGTTGTGAAGGCAGTCTTGTGTTGGTCCTTAGGTGCAATTCGAATCTGATTATAACTAGAGAAGCCATCCATAAGGGAGAGCATCTCATGCCCTGCTGTGAAGTTGACCTACATGTCAATGTTGGGCAAAGGGAAGTCATCTTTTGGGCAGGCCTTGTTAAGATCCTTGAAGTCTGTGCAGATCCGAATGTTTCCATTTGGTTTGGAAACTAGTACTATATTGGAGATCCACTTAGAGTATTCAATTGGTCTAATAAAACCTGCAGCTAGTAACTTCTCCAATTCCTTCTTGACTAATAATGTGACTTGCAGATGCATCTTGTGGAGCTTCTATTTGACAAGCTTGGCATCCGGGTGAATGTCCAAATGATGAACTACTAAGGTGGGGTCTAATCCTGGCATGTCTGAATATGACCAAGCAAAGTTAATAATTCCCTCTTGAAGTATTAAAGTAGCTGCACGATGACTGGATACTCTTGCTCTGAGAGAGACTTAGTGATAGGTAATCTTAGGATTTTCAGCAGTACCTAGATTAAATTCTTGAGTTTCTTCGATTAGAATAGATGATCAAGTAGATAACTCAGTTCCCATAAGGGGAAGATGAACATCTCCATCTTCTAGTGCCTCCTCGAGGTTTCAACATCAGATGCATCCTTTATTTTTAATTTTTCAAGGTCAAGAAGTGTCTCAGGGTGGTTTTCACTAGATGACCACTTTTTATTTTTCTTATTCCTATTTTTGCAATTGGAGTGTTCATCTTCCCCCAATTCCATGAGGTTGACATATGTATCCTTAGACATATTGATAGGTGTGCTATTACGTAGGTACCAATCAATGAGCTCAGGGTGGCAAAGGGATAGGCTAATGGTGTAGATGGATAGGCATTCAAACATGGATGATAGGTCAGTGTGATCGACGTCATCGTATGCACATATGATGGATTCCTCCTCGAGTATGTCTTCCAATGAGCCATTGTCCATGGCGACACTATTGGAGGTATTAGATGATGTTGCAGAGCCTTTCTACTTTTTATCGTATGTGATGCCTATGTTCCTCGGCAGCTTTGATGTATCAATAGGTTGCAACCGTCCCTATTCTTCTTTACCTAGGCCCCTACCTTGGTAGTTACATTTTTCTACAAACTTAGCTGACCAAGGATATGCTTCTTGAAAATATTCCTTTAAAGGGGGATCTAGTTGGGGTTCTTCTCGGTATACCCATTGACTTATATCTTCTTCTGGTGCATCTATCTTGATACTAGGGGACCTAAAAGTGGTGGTAGGGATGTTCTCACCACTAAATTGTCTTCCTTTGGAGTAGCATGTGAAGGCTAACCATATTCATCTGGTGACAACAACATAGTTGCTACATTAAGAGCAGTATGCATTTCGTATTCACCACATCCCTTGTCAATAATCTGGACTTTTGTGACTATAGGATCGATGGTGGAAGATGGAGTGGTTGTCGTGGTGGAGAGTGGATTAGCGGATGATGACTGGGATGCCCCCATTTCGACCCTAGGACAATAATGTAAATGGGGAAATGACGTCTCTAAAGCCTGGCAATATTCAAATGGTTGGGGGTTAGCATAGATGGTGACTTCTTGTTCGTTGATCAGGAATTTTAGGCACTGATGGTAAGTGGAGGGGACGGCTTACATAGCATGGAGCCATGGGTGGCCAAGGAGGAGATTATATGGCAAGTCCAGATCAAGGACATGAAAGGTAGTTTACTGAACCACAGGTCCCACTTGGATAGGAAGACTGATAATTCCTTCTAAATTCCTTTCTGCATTATCATAGGCCTTGATTGTGATGATCTAATTACTTAAATCTGCTTGAGTATACCCCACCTGTTTTATGAATTTCAGAGTACACAAATTGAGGGTAGAGCCATTATCTACCAAGACCCTTTTTTTTATGACAGGCAACCACGACTTCGATATGCAAGGGGTGATTATGATTGACATCGATGTTTGGCATATCATTTTAGCTGAAGTGTGGTTGATAAGATAAAGCTAGGTGTCCTACTAAAGCTTGGAATCATGTAGGATCAATGTCATTAGGTACATGGGTTTCCTGTAGGGCTCTATTGATGATTTATTGATGTATAGGAGAAGACTTAAGCAAATCCAAAATGGAGATATGAGTAGGGGTGTTTTCTAAGTGATCAAGGATGTTGTACTGAGAACTTACAAGAGCTGATTGGGTGGATGTGGAGGCTACATGGATAGTGATGTAGGCTCATCATGTAGTAATAGCACACTAAGGGTCCTTGGCTTTGACATGTATCATGGATACATGGGGTTCTACTTGCTCAATGTAATGAATAATACCCTCATAATTGAGGGGTACATTTTTATAGCTCACGTTATTTGTGTTGTTGTCTTGGGGATTACTGTTGGAGGTGCTCAAGCCTTGATTATGGTTTGGAAAGGCATTTTGATATATCTGTAATTGAGCATTGGACGACGAAGCTTGACTGGTGTCAACCTTGATATCTCCTCGATCAATGAGATCTTGTAGATAGCTTTTTAGACCCTGACACTTATTCAAAGAATGTCCTTTGATTTTATGGAACTCACAATATTCATTCTCCCTAAACTACACAGGCTTGGGTTTGGATTCTTCAAGTGGCTTGGTGACAGGATATGTGATGGGATAATTGATCTATAACAATTTATTGAAGACAACACTCAGGGGTTCCCCTATTTGAGCATATTGGCACTTGGTGTTCCCCTAGTCATTTGACTGTTGAGGAGGAAGAGGTGCCCCCTGTGGTACAAATATGGCATTAGGTATAAAGGGTTGTTGTCTTAGGGATGTATTAGCCACTTGAACGTGTTTAGTATCAGTCACACCATCATTCACTATGTTCTTGTTCTTGTTCCAAAAATGTGGTTTGTCTCCAAATGACCTTTCTTTGTCATGGCCATGTATTTTGATGTGCCCTTTAGCAACAAGGGCACGTTCAAGGATAGGTCCCTTTTCCACTATCTCCGCAAAAGTGGTGACACAATGTAACCTAAAGTTATGAGCCATATCGGGATGAGAATTATCCACAAAGAGAGTGACCATGTCCTCTTTCAAAGGGGTTTTCATTCAGCTTGGTAGCACACACCACCTTTGGAGGTAGCTAGTGAAGGTTTCCCCCTCACGTTGTTTCTCTTTGAGGAGATCTAAGGTGTCAATGTCCTCCAAATTGAAGGAGAAGTAGGAGACAAATTTTTTTGACAGGTCCGCAAAAGATTTTATGGACCCTTTTTTGAGGGTCATGAACCAATCTAGGGCATTGCTTACCAGGCTTCGTGGGAATAGGCACAAGAGATAGTTGTCATTGTGCATAATCTCTCGACACTGGGAGTAAAAATCTTGTAAGTGGGCCTTAGGATATTTGTTCCCCCTATATTTGTCAAACTTTGGCATTTCGAAATGTTTAGGGAAGGGGATCAATGAGATGGAGGGATTGAATGGATATGGGCATATGTCTTCGAATTTGAACGATTGTTTTCCAGCCCCAGCTAGAAGATCCTTCAGAGTGGCTTTGATTTCTAATAGATCTGAGTTGACCGGTGGTAGGTTGGGGGGATATGGATGATATGACAATAAAGGATCTTGCTAAGAGAGTGTTGGATTGTTGAGGTGCAGATTTTGATAGTTGGATGATGACATCCCTTGTTGGTATGCCAAGGGATTTTGTTGATACAGGGGCTATTGTTGTGGGGTATAGTACAAATTTTTTTGATAGAAGTGTCAGGCAGGCTACTGAGGAGCTTGGATGGGATGTTACAGATTGATTTGTGGGTGTTGAAGGTACTATTGTGATTGTTGGGAGGCCACATAAGGTGGTTGTTGATGAAATTGTTGTTGATTATGATAGTAATAGTGTTGAGGGGGTTGTTGTGATGTTAACTATTATGTGGGATGAGATAGGGTGTTGTGTTGTGGTTGAGTCTACGGACGTAAAATGGATGCGAGGAATGGGGATATGGTCTGAGTGATAGTTGGGGATGGATTTCCTTGCAATTAGTATGGTGGTTGTTGAGAAGAAACCAAAGCATTATGCAAGGGTTGTTGTTAATGAGGTGGCTAAGATAATGTAGAGGTGTTCTGCAAAGGGGGTTGTTGGGTACCAACTGGAACATTTGGTTGGGACATGGCTTGTGGAGGTAATTGAGGTGGAAGGTTGGATTGATGAAGTTGTTGAGATGTATATGAAAGTGGTGGTGGATTGGTGGCCCCAGGAGGTGGGAGCAATGCGGTAAAGGGGGTGCCCCCAATGTTGATGGTAGGTTGATTCAAAAGAGGTGGTGTTGTTAGCGTTAATGGTGTAGGTTGTGGAACATTTTGTGGCATACCATAGGTGAAAGGATTATTGGGATCAGGCACTTGAGGACCTCCCATAACTAAGATTGCAGCATGTGGGGGGTGGTTAACATGATAAACAATAGCATTTTCAAATTCAAGTTGATGCCAACCCTCAACTAGAGGAACATTGGGGATGTACGAACCCTCCGATGTATTTTGTGAACTTGGGGTACATTAGATGCGGAGCTACTATATTTGGATAAGTCAACACCCGAGGGAGGTTTGATATCCTTCTCAATTAGGTGGGCCAAAATTTCTTCCCCATGTTTTTCAAACAAATAGTCAGTCATTTGTACATTGGCGGGATTACTAAAATGTTCCTCAAGCATGAGTCCGGGTTGATTAGCCATACTCTCTTCACCGTGTGGTGAGTTGTTCTGATTTTCAGTGTTGGAGTGCGATGAAGTACCATTATAAGGATCTTGGGGGATGTTGTTAGGATCTTGAGCAATATTTGCACCATTGGTGGGATTTGTATTGTTATTAAGATCTTGAGACATGTTTGCTTGGGAAATTTGACCTTGTTGTTTTGCCATTTGTTTCTTAACTTGTGACCTAGTTTGAACGGGCATGCAAGTGTGCAATGGGTAGATTATAAAGATGTTTTTGATGAATGATTTGATTGTGATTGGATGAGATTTGATTTTGATGGGATGAGATGGGATTTGGATTTAGATCAGATTTTGTTTGGATAGATTGGATTGGATTGGATTGTTAAGATTGATAGGATTGTGTTGATTGAATGAATGTGATTTGATTGATTATTTAATTGGATAATTTGATCAAATGATTGGGTTTGATAGATTTGGATGATTGGATGGGTATGATTGGATAATGAAAGATGTGAGAGACCCCGAGTTTAATCAAATAAAGTTAACTTTAGTGACCTAGAGTATTGATTGATTAAGTGGATGATCATGGCACCGAACCCACCTCAAGATAGAAATGGATTGATTTGGGCTGGATGATAACTTATGACACTGAATTTACCTCAAGATGGAAGAAAACTGATTTGGGGTTGAAGTTAACGACTAATAATCAAATTCAAGTGCTAAGGTCAATTTGGGTAACCACTTTGTGACACAAGGTTAAGGCGATTTGTTTATGGGTGACGTTTATGAGATATGGGTTTTGTGGTGTAAATGGTAAAATTTTGATGTTCACTAGGTGATGATATGGGTTTTGAATGGGTTGTGGGAAAAATCAAAATGAGCGAATGGGATTGAGGATGTTTATGCAGAATAAATGGGGATTTAGAATTGTTAAACAGAGGTTTGGAATGATAAAATGGAGGTTTAAAATGATCAAATGGAGGTTTGGGATGATGAGATAACAGTTGGGAATGATTAAATGATGGCGTAGAGGCTAAACGGATCCAAAAAGGGTGATTTCAGGTGTTCAGGAGGGCAAATTCACCCCTCTGCAGTAAATCAGAGGGCGTAGTCACCCTTTTGCGGTAAATCAGGGGCACAGTCGCCCTTCTGTGGTAAATCAGGGGCACAGTCGCCCTTTTATGGTAAATCAAGGGACGTAGTCGCCCTTCTACGGTAAATCAGGGACTTAGTTTGATGAAAATGACTATAGCAAGGACTTTAAGATGACAATAATAGGCCAATTTGTCAAAAATTTTACTGGTTTCTCACAAGAAAATACTTTCAAGCAAATACAATCCTATGATTAGTGTTAAGGGTATGGCCAAAGAGGTCTTAATCTAGGATGCACAAGGTGTCTAGGGAGTCCTCGATATACTCTTTGTACGTGACGCACAACTGTGAACACCAGCCCGTCACAAGTGTGAGTCGAGAACCCCAGCGAGATACTGAAGGGCTCAAACCAACTCTTCATGTCTATCTAGGTATCACCCTAGCTTCGATGCTCTACCAATTACGATGCGACTGGATTGGGGTACATCTTTCACTCTCCCCCCTTTATATACCCTGTCAGTACGCCTGGTTGGAATCATCCCTTAGGGTGATGAAATCCCCAAACAGGTCCCACTATAAAGAAAGCACTAATCACCTCCAACTACTCCCCAGGCTCGCACGAAGTGCAAGGGGAAAGTGAAAACAAACTAATGCTCCCTTTGGGTAACACAAAGAGATAAACATAGCAAGTAATGAATATTACTTCCCCTAATTAAACTATATTCTCATATTAACGAAATGAGCAAGGATAGCTTTAAAAATCTGAGCAAATGGATAGCCCCTCAAGCAAATGTTAATTGTTTTATCCCGCTTTCTTCATCAATTACACAAGAATATGCTGTAAAATGTTAGAGAAAACACAAATATCTTTGTAAAAAATAGTGTTAGGGGGTTAGTACCTATAAACAGCAAAAATCAAAGCTAAAATGATAGTTTTACCTTCTAAAATATGTTGCTTTTTGGTGATAAGAGGGTGTAGTCACCTTTCTGCAGTAAATCAGGGGGCACGGTTGCCCTTCTATGGTAAATTAGGGGTTCAGTCACCCTTTTGTAGTAAATCAGGGGCACAATCACCCTTCTATAGTAAATCAGGGGCGCAGTTTCCCTTCTGCAGTAAATTAGGGGCGTAGTCGCCCTTCTGCGGTAAATCAAAGGCGCAGTCGCCCTTCTGCGATAAATCAGGGGCACAGTCACCCTTCTACGAAAAAGCGTTAGCACAAAAAGTCTAACTGAGAGGCGTATTTGCCCTTCTATAGAAAATGTTAATAAAGAGTTCAACCCAAGGGGGCATAGTCACCCTTCTATAGAAAATGTTACTACAAAAAGTTTAGCCAAGGGGGCGTAGTCACCCTTCTGTAGAAAATGTTAGTATAGAGTTCAGCCCAAGGGGGCGTAGTCACCCTTTGCAGAAAAATAGAGGGCGTAGTCTCCCTTCTGCAGTTACTAGGGGGCATAGTCACCCTTCTGTCGTCACCAGAGGTAGCAGTCGCCCTTTTGTGACATAATCCTGCAAAAAGCTAAACAACAACAAACGTGAAATATAGGAACCCGCTCGTGGGTCCCACCGGGTGTGCCAAAAATGTGATATCAATATGTTTAACCTATCTTAAGCAACTAAAATGCAATAGAAAAACATAAGAAACACCTCAAGATTAGCCTAAGGAATTTGTAAAAGCAAAGAGGAAAATGTAAAATGATGCTAACTAGATATACCTCCCTTTTGTAGCTGAAACTCCTTGGTTGGCCCTTGATTTTGATTAACTTTGTGTTCTCCTTGATGGCTCTTGATATGGATAAATGCAAGGCTTAACTATATGCTTGGATGCAAATGAAAATGGATGAAATTGATGGCTAGATGAGTTCACAAAATGACAACATTTAGTTGCAAATGACTAAGTGTTAGAAATGCCTTAGAGGATGGGGTATTTATAGAGAAACTTGAATTCTCTAGAGAATTCAATGGTTGGGATTTATCCAACGAGGTCAAGATGAAGGGATAAGGGGAGTTGAGGACTCACAAGCCCTCACATTTTGACATGTGGAATGTGAAGTGGATAAAGGTAGGATGATGTGTAGGTGATGTGGAAGGGAGGTACATGATGTAGAGGAAGGACAAGTACCTTCCAAGTGCCTTGGGGAGTGAGAATATTTCCTCAAAAAGGAATTTCTTGTCCCCAAGTGGGAGTGAAAATGACATTTGAAGAATTTTGGAATTTTTCAAAAATCTCCATGGGAAAAGAGAAAGTGGTTGGAGAAATAAATGTCAATTAAAAATTCACATTCATAGGAGAATCTAATGGATAATAGAGGGTCTCCAAAAAGGTAGGAATTGGTCACATGTGTATGAGGTGACAAGTCAAATATTCTAGAAGCCTTTGAAGGATAAAATGTGAATTAAAAATTCACATGGGGAGGAGAGAGACCTAGGATGAATAAAAAGTGAATTAGAAATTCACATAGGAAAGAGAGTCAATGCCAAGAAAGGCAAATGGAAGGATTGACCAAAAAGTGGTACTAAAAATGGCTAATGACTTTGATTAAGGTTGTGCAAATACTTGATTATGATAATTAATAGAAGATTAGAGACAAGTGGCAAATGTAGAAGGATGTGACATTAATCCTTGATTAAGAGGATGCACACCCTCAATATGAATTAATTAAATTAATTCAAATTAGAGATGGATTATGGAGGATGTGACAAGGAGAGAGAAAAGAAGAATTTTAAAGTGATTTTAATTCAGAAGATTAAAATGACTAAATTTTAAATAAATTGGTGTATTTATTTAATTTAGAGAGGAGAAAGGTACCAGATAAAGTGTTTAATTAGTAAATTAAATACTTTAAGAGTCTTATGTGGGAAGTGTAATATTAATTAAATAAATTAATATTGACAAAATTGATGAATAAAGAGGTAAATTTGATCATACGGGAGTGATCAAATTTGGGTGTCTACAGTAGAAAAGTTATTAGTAAGTGCTAGACCCAAAACAAGTTTTTTTTTCTATTTGGATCCATATTTTTGTCCATTCTAGATCTCTTTCTAGCCATATTCTTATTGTAAGATCATAGTAAGGTAGTGCAATACATTTAAATGAATCCATTCCAAGACCATTGGGAGGTGGGTATACAATATGAACCAAGTATTAATTTCTAATGTTAATTATTGAATGAAGATGAAGGTCCTTATTTACCCTTAAATGACATTTAAAATGGATATTTTAATGTTCAATATAATGAAATGTTTAAAAAATGAAAGTGACAATAATATTGAAAATAAAAATGTTGAACATGAATGTGAAAATATTGTAAAATTTGATGGAACACCTATTGATAAGAGTAGCATCATAGAAGAAGAAGAAGAAGAAGAAGAAATACATCAACAATTTCTTGACTAATGTGGATATGAACCCTATGACATTGAAATTGCACTCAATAATCAACTTGTTGATAACAATGATTAAATTGATAGCTCACATGAACCAATGAAACTCAATGTGTCTCCAAATTACATAAGAAAAGAGGACCTAAATGTGAAGAAGAAAAAGAAATTAAAAATCCATCTTTTTGTAATGAGTTTGTTAAAATTTAAAAACATTCAAGAACCCCAAAATGGTTTGAAATTGATGAGCATAATAGAAATTCTTGAAGGCAAGAGGTCATCACAAGCCATTCAATTGTGGACTTCAAAAATTTTCAATGAATGGTTTTCTAATAAGATGTATTATCCAAAATATTCCAAACTTTTATACAATTACTAAAGATGTACAAAATGAGACCTTCACTTTAAAATAAATTTCAAAGATTCATGTAAACAAAAAGTTTGATCGAAATAATATTGTTGTTAAAGTTTTTTTTAAATGCATTCAATTCTATTGTAAATAATAGTAAGGAAAAAGATAAAAGAGTTGCTCATAGACTAATAACATCATTAGTAACAAATTAAATAATTAAAAAGGCTCAATTATTAAGGTAAACTTTTCTTGAATTAATCCTAAATCGTAAAACATTATCAAAAGTACTATCAATAAGATCATGATTAGAAAGTCTTATTGAAAATCATACTTGGGCTTTTAGCAGTAGGCTTCCATGAGTCGATAAGAAGCTAATAAATAGCACAAAGGATGAAATTCAACAATTTTGACACTCTTACTCTAGATTTACATATGAGTTTGGAAACAACATTTTTTATACTCTACCTAGGCCATGATTTTGTTATGAGTACGAAGAGTTTATGATAGAAATACATCCATTATTGTTGAGTTAAAAGTAGGTTAAATATTATTTTTCTTAAAAATTCACTTTTATATAAATGTAGGTGTTTTGGAGAACAAAGCTATAGTATGAATAAGTGATTGACATTGATGGCTATAAATTTCAAGGTGGGGACATTCAATATAATTCATAAGGTGTTATAATATTAGAATGCTTTCATTGTTTAGTTAGTTTTAATCAATGTTGTATGATTTATTAAACATTTTTTTAATATATTAAATGTAGGTGTTTTGGGGAGTAGCAGTGATAGATCTAGCTCATTGAGAAAGGATATAGGTAGAGAGGAGGAGTGAACTTGACAAGGATTGAGACATGGATCACCTCAAGGTGGTAGATATGAGTGGAACATATCCATAGAGAAGGATAGGCTAAGAGGATAGATATAGGAGACAAATACCTTAGGGGCACCTTTTTAGTTGTGTGTATGCTCTACAGAGTGGATTTACTCATGAGTGCTTTGATGTATTTGAAGACACATTTGTATGAGAACATAGATAATATGATATGGGAACTATTAGTTGTGTTGATGATGGGTGTGATATTTTATGTGTATGTTGATGATGTGCATGATATATAGTTATATTTCTTGTATTTGGATGCTCATAGGTATGGATGTTCATGGATCTTATGTGTATGTCTAATGGTGGCATGTGGAAGGATAAATATGGCTATTGAAAACTTTACCATTATCTTGACAACTAATTATGGGTATATGATTATCTTATTGTAATAAACCTATGTTCATTTGATAGATATTAGTGAAGTTGAATTAGGAAGCATGGATTGTGCTTTATTATACACATTTTACATTTAAAAATATGGGTCTAATTTTTGTGATATTGAAAGTCAATTAAATTTCTTCAATAGTATATCCAAGGTATAGGGATATATTAGTGGTAGGAGTAGTGTAGGATAAAAAGTAGAATGTATAAAGAGGGGAAGGTCTAGAAAGGTAATGACATGGTAATGGAAGGAGAAGTTACACTATAAGGTTAGATTTTCATAGGATAAGGAATGGTATAAAGAACATATCTGTATAGGATAGTGCTAGTAGTAACAATGGTGTGAACATATATAAAAGGATGGGAGATAAGAAAAATACTAGTGGAGAGAAAGGTGGAAGGACATTGGTGGTGGATCCCGTGGAAGTGGTAACTATAGTATGATAGGAGGAATCATTATAAGAAGATGAGGGTAGATGGATGCATAGAGGGTACAACATTATTAAAATCCATTAGAGTGGTAATATTATGAATAGTATTAATTCCCTAAAGATAGCCACCTAATATATTATATAAATTACTTGCCAACGAGTGAGGATATTTAGGGTGGAGAGGTGCATCAATACGTAATTATCAATTTAGGAAAATATCTTGTTTACCAACATATGTATCTAAATCATAGTCTCAAGTGATCATTATTTTTCATCTTCTTTAATGTGGCTCTTTATATGGTTGTCATTAGCTATTATATCAAAAAATGATTCAATTGTCATTTTATTTGCTAGTCATATTAGAGTTAAGATGAAAACTCCATAAAACAAGATTTTAAAGGATATTAATTTAACTAGATAAAAGATCAAGGAAAATACTCTCAAACATGCAATATACCCCAATTTCTTAGACAATGCATATTTCCTAATAATGTGTGCAACTAAAAACTAATAACATGTAATGAATGGATGTAGGTGATAATAATTAAATAATCCTAATTGAACTAGGGTTGTCCTTTTTATATATTTAAAAATTTGTAAGAGCATTGTATGAAATTGTAAGATGGGAATTACTTATGAAATGTTATATGACACATAAGAGAATAAAAAAGGGGGGTTACACTAGAATATTGATTAGAATTATGAAAATCATCAAGATCATCTTAAATAATGGGTTTGAATATGTCAAAAATGGAGTGTCGGTTATGAGGAGGAGGATTTGAATTTTTTTGACAAGATGTAAAGCATTTGCTAAATACATCCTATAAACCAAGTCAAGGAATATGATGTTGAAATTTGTGCCAAATTTGGTGCCATTTTTAGGTCATTATTTTGGCTCATGGCTTTGGTTAAACCACACTTTCTTTATGGTTTAAATTTTTCCTATTTATGGGTGTTTGAGATGGAGAAAGCATAATGATTTTGTAGGTATCATCATGCTACTAGAAATTACTCCATATTCACATGTTGATGATACTACTATAAGGGTATGCACATGAATATTTTATTGTAAATGATATTATTATCAAATAATATAATTGGTTCATGTTTTTGGTTGTGGGATTTTTCTTCCAAGAGGATTTTCCCATGTACATAATTATGTTATAAATTTATAATTTATAAATTTTTCTTGTAACTAAAATTAAATCTATTTATCCATAGCTTTGATTGTTGAAATGGGAAGGCATATTTCATTTACACAAGACAAAAATGTATGCAAAATGGGGAAGCAAAATACTATATGTTGAAAACACTTTAAAAACTTTCAAACAAATGCAATTTGTATTCAACAAATTTGAAAAAAATTGCATTTAGGGTTTCAAAATTAAACAAATAGATGCATTTTGAACTCTAAAAAAATCATTTTTTAAATATCTGGTGTTCAATATGCAAACCAGAATGATGAACTTTGGAGAGACAAAGTTAAATTTGCTTTCGCTGGAAAGAAATTGGTCGTCATCACGCTCTTGATTTGCTGCATGCATAGGGAAAGTGACTGTAAATTTAGAAAGTGAAAATGATAGTTGAAAATGAGAGATTTTTTTTTTTTGTCATATTTAAGGGGGTTTAGTCGAACCTATGTTTGACCAAACCCATTTAAATATGATTTTTTTTTTATTTAGGTTATATGGGTTCAGTCAAACCCCTAATGAGGTTTTGTCGAACCATTGGGTTCAACTGAACCCATTGAATATGGGGAAAAGGAAAAAAGAAAAATTTCCTTCCTCTTATAAATTGTAAACCACTATTCTAAAGCCACCCCTCACGGTATCTCTTTGGGCTGTGAGAGTGGAAATATTTTCCTATGCCTACATTTGTGCCTATGCCTATGCTTGTAGTTGTCCTTGTATTTGTACTAGCTAACTCTATAGAGTCTGAACCTAGGCCTGCAAAGTAGCTATTGAGCTTGCTACTGCTATGAGGGAAAATGAATCTAAATATGTTGTTCAGATGCAGCCATCAGGGATCTCCTCCTTCAAGCCACTCACACATCCAACAATGGTCCACCTCTACCATCACCTCCATCTCCTCCATCTCCATCTCCACCATCACCATCTCTACCATCACCATCTCCACCACCACCTCCATCTCCCTATCATCTTTTTCATCACCTCCTCCACAACTCCTTTGTCTCGGTGCCTACTCCTCATCCATTAAACATATTGGCTCATCCATACTACAAATCCTTGAGAAAGGATGTGAGAAGAAGTAATGTGCTATAAGAGAGGGGGACCACCACGTGCAAGATCCTAGGTCATAGAGGGTCAAGATGCGAGAGGCTGCCCTAACTTACCTCAGCTAAGTGTATTGTTTACAATTATGAGGGTGAGAATGATAAGGATTGTGAAATGCTACAACCACTCAACAATCCTAAGTTGCAAGGTGGAGATAGGCGAGTTGATTTTTAGGTCCAACTTTGCACCTTAGGAAGCTCTCTACCCAAGGACGTCAGCGCAGACTTCAGATGATAGTGCGACGCGTCGACGTCTTAGAAATGCACTATAGTCTATATGGTTAGATTACAACAAAGACAAGGTTGGACTCGCTAAATTGACTAATAGCCTAGCTTAACAAATTCTAAGAGAAAAAAACAACACTATAACATATGAGAAGTGAAAATGGAGGTGATAAAGTAGATATACCAAAGCTAAGGTGATGAATATGATCTCAAAGAAGAGCCTATTCACTAGCTAGCTCCACAAAGTGCATCCACCTACACACAACAAGAGAGAAACTATTGGGTGGTTATATAGGGACCTGCCTCAGTCAGACCCCCATTTAGGTGTTTCCACTTCCATGAACAACCAAAGGAATGAGATAAAGAAGCAATGTAATGAAAAAACAAACACTACAATATAGTACTATGCTACTCAACCAAGTGATAGAGGAGAGGAGAGGGAAGCTTACCACCTCCACCAAGAGCACTCAAGGCTGCTTGGGGGAGAAATGAGAGGAACTCAAGCCTCTGCTACAATGGTGTGGTCCCAAACTTGCTCTACCGAAGTGACGGAGTGGAGCTTTTTGCTACAATGGAATTCTTGGATGCTTGGAGTGAGTGAAAGTGGGATTGAAAATGAATGTGTGTGTAAGAATGGTAGCTTGATGTGATGAAGAGTTCTTCCAAACTTTAAATGCAAGTTCAAGGACTGAATTTGAAGGAATGAGGAAGAAAAGGACCATATTCGGTTTGGTTGGCCAAAGGAGGCGTTATAACTTCATTTCCAATAGGAAGTGTAACATATCTGCTAGCTCAGTCATAGGAATTTGCCAGGGATCTAAGCACACTGTGAGACGTCTGTGTGCTGCACAAGCATCCCCAATAGAAATGACTCCACTGACACATAAAATAAGATCCACGTGGACCACCAATAGTAGGCTTAAGTAAATTTAAGCCTCCAACTTTAGCTTTCTAAAGTGTATAAAGGAAAAAAGGGGAATTGCGCCTAGGGTGCAAATTCACTCTTATACATTTTTCCCCCACTTTAGCGAGCATGACTACTGATGAGTGCTTGGTAAAGTAGATCAAGAAGAAAGTAGGGTTGTAAAAGTATACCTGAACCATCGAGGAAGCTGTACTCAGTTTCGCATACCCGAAGGTGTAGGAGAAGTGAAGGACTTCATAGCTGCTCAAAACTATGAAGCTGGAATAAAGTATCTTACAGGCCCGTGAACCTACAAGGAGGCAACCCCCAAGATCTCTCGCATGGAGGAAGTCCTAAGGAAGCAAACTTTGCAAAGTCAAGAAGTGGCAACATGTCTACCCGCAGATAGAACATGTCTACCCGCAGATAGATCATGTCAAAATTGGCGACACGTCTACCCACAGATAGAGCATGTCTAAAGCGGTGACACATTTACCTATAGATAGAATGTGTCTAAAAGCAGCGACACATCTACCCGCAAATAGAACATATCAAAAGTGGTGACATGTCTACCTATAGATAGAGCATGTCTAAAGCAGTGACATGTCTACCCATAGATAGAACGTGTCAAAAGTGGGAACACATCTACCCGTAGATAGAGCATGTCTAAAGTGGTGACACATCTACCCATAGATAGAACGTGTCTAAAAGCGGTCGGTCACCTAGACTGCAAAACATTCAAAGGGGTTCCTTAAGAACCCTTCAAAAGTAGAGGGGTCCACTCAAGGGATGCATTGTTTGAAAAGTAAGGCCTAGTTAGACTGCCCCCAAGCTAGACATGAAAGGGTGAATGGAATGAGCCTAGTTGGGCTACCCCTGAGCTAGACGTGAAAAAGTCAATTCATTACAAAGGCTTTTGAAGAAAGGGTCTCTAGGGTACCCACTATGAAGAAGAAGGGGGGTCCACTCAAGAGACATGCAATTCAAAACAGTCATTCATCTTAGAATGATTCATCATCAAGGGATCCATTTCAAATATGTTCACTTCATCAAGGAATTCGAAAGGAAGGTCATGCCCCCACGCGAGGGGAAGTCAAAGTAGTTCCCACTTTGGAGGAAGGTCTTCAAGTCCTTTCTTTACAAAATCATGATGAGGGAAACGCATTCTATTAGGGTTTTAAGTTGAGAATGCAATTCTAAGGAAATTTTTATGAAGACTTTCAAGAAAAGATTCTTTGGTAATGAATTTTTTTTCTGAAAAATTAAGTGTTAGAGAAGACAATTGTCATACATAGGAGGGACAACTCAAGCAAAGAAGAGAGAAAGATAAAGAGAAATCAAAAGAGAAAAGGAAAATACAAATAAAGGACATGGGGGAATTTTTTTTTAGCTGGGTTAGACTTGTTCAAGCTCATATAATAATAGGTAACCACAATGCAAGGTTAAAGATCATCAACCCCCAACCAGATCAGGAAGAATGCATGAAAAACAAAGTAAAAATTAAAAAATTGGGTCAACATGGAAGGGAAGCCTAAATGCCCCCAATGCTTTGTATCGTCCCTATGTGTATGAAAATATGTCTTTTATAATGAATTCAAAACACATTCAATAAAACCTTATATCAAAGAAACTGAAAGAAAAATAAACAAACTCTTTATGGCAGCTTCTTCGAAGTCGTTTATTGCTCTCTATCTCCAGTGTTTCGTTGATTCAAGTTGCTCTTAGATTTTGTATGCCAAGCTCAACAAAATGCACTACTAGAGAATGAGATTTAAATTAAAATGCATACTATACTAAGATGCAAGATTATTGCTATGCTCTAATAAGATTATTGCTAAGATATGATTATTGGTAAAATGCTAAAGATGCAAGTGTGTAAGTGTAATTGCGTAAGTGTGATCGTAACCAATGCTTGGATTCACACATGTACTTATAGATTTTTTTGAGGATTTTGATTGGTTGTAATAATTTCTGATAGATCGAACGGTCGAAGGTGGGTGAGACTAGAGAGAAAAATAGAAGAAATCAAATAAAGCAGGATTTTTCCATTTTCATGGAAGAGATAAGATGAGATGATGAAAAATCATCTTTTTTTAAGAAGATAATGGAAAGATATTGAGAAGATAAATAATGAATTATCCAATTCAATTATTTATTTATGGGTGCATGTAGATTTTTCTTAATTAAATAAATATCTAATTAAGATTTTGAGGAAATCAGAAGATTTTTAATAAAATTAAATCTTTAATTAAATTCAAAAGATGATAATTAATTTAAATAAAAAAATGATATTTATTTAATTAATCAACTAGATATGTGAAATAATTAAATAAAATAAATTTATTCAATTATGGTGGGAGAATAAAATGAATGAACAATATAATTAAATTGATTAAATTTAATTATATGTAGAAGACTTTAGAGAACCTCCTACTTATCGACTTTAGTGAAATTAATTAAATAATAAATATTTAATTAAATGTCAGGATTAATTAGATGACCAATTTTATGCACATACATTTTTCCCCTCTTTGAAGTGATGTGTGAAATGCATTGCTTCGAAGAAAATAATTTTTTTTCCCCTGATATGTTTTTGATGTTGATGCTGATGATGCCCCCTCGAGAGGTAAATCACAGATGATGATATGAATTTCAAAAATATGATAAACAAAACTTGATTAGATGATGACATTTTGCTGGTGATTCAGTGATTTAGCTCCCAATAATTGGTATAAAAGATGCCCCTAGTGAAAAATAAAGTGGTAAATTCCACCTTAATTGACCCATATAAGGTAAAAAGTGGAAGTCATTTTCACCCTTTTACTATAGTGATTTTGATGCTCCGATAGTGACTTAGCGAGATGCCAATTCCATTTCACATGCATAGATTTGAGCGAGCCCACCGATTCCAGAGATCAACCACGTATGGACCACTAGTGAGTCGATTGAACCCTTAATGATTCAAAATTTTGTGAATTTGATCAATTTTTAAGCTTTTTTCACACGGATTTAGGAAAAAAATAACATTTTAGCCCATCTTCCTATCTATTTTAGCGCATTCAAAACTTTCCATAGCGCATATAGGGTCTTCTTTAGCGCATATAGGTGTAGGGTAAAACTAAGTGTTCTAGCGCATACGAATTGTAGATTAGCGCTTATAGGGTTGAAGTCCGGCTAGAAAACTTTAGCGCATATAGGGCACAGAGTCACGCATTTAGGGGTTGGCCGCAACAGGAGTGTATTAGCACATCTAGGGTATGAAGTACTGCATCCACAGGGTATCTTAGCACATATAGGGTTTTAGCGCTTAGAGAAAAAACTTTAGCACTTTTAGGGTGCAAAATTTTTCATATGAAGTTTTAGCACTTTCGAGGTAAACTGTAGCGCTTTTGAGTTTTAGCGCATCGGAGGCGCAGATTAGCACATCTAGGAAAATTTTGGCAGAATGTGTTTATGATGAAAAATGATGGTGTATACATTTCTTCCTTGGTCAATAGATAGATAAATTATTTTTCCATCATATTGATATGAGTAGAAATGATAGAAAATCTAATAATTAACTGATAACTTTGCTTCCCAAAATAGAAAACAAAGAGTAGATTGATTGACTAATTGACTGAGTGCATGATAACTTTGCTTCTCATGAATGACAAACAAAGAGTAAATATCTAATAAATTTTCTTTCTATGATATAAACCAAAAAGTAGATGATGGTTTTCAAACATATTTGCATTCATGACTAAAGTACAAATGGAAAAAAATGATTGGATTGTTGATAAATTTGCTTTCCTGAAAAAGAAAAAGAAATAGTATAATGATGATAGAGTGTATTGATTTGATATTTAGATAGATAGATGTAGCATTGAATTCATGATATGAGTCACTCATATCATTAACTTGATATGGGTCACTGATATGGGTCACTTGATATGGTTCACTTCATATGAGTCACTGATATGGGTCACTTGATATGGTTCACTTGATATGGTTCACTCGATATGGGTCACTGATATGGGTCACTTGATATAGTTCACTAATATGATGCATTGATATTATGTGTTGATATAATGCATTGATTAATATGATATCAGTCACTGATATAGTTCACTTGATAGATAGAGCACATGATAGGAGTCATTGGTATGAGTCTGATTAATTGTCCTTGTGCTGACCAAAAAAATAGGAGGTTTTTGACAACCTCCATATTAGAGAGCGTTTCCCGATATGTTGGGATCAAGTAGGAGAGCTGACTCTTGTAGAGATACAGTGGATAGGGGACTGTGGGCTAGGATCTTTATTGACTATCCCGTGAGGGATTCGAGTCAATAGGGTACTATTGACTACATTGGTAGAGAGGTGGCATTCCGATCATAACACCTTTCATTTGCTGACTGGTGAGATGACTGTGACACCCGAGGATGTATACAGGATTCTAAGGATTCCTGTGGTAGGTGCCCTTGTGGTTTATGACCAGAAGGAGATAGGAGGGACTGAGACACTGAGGAGGATCTACGGTGATATGTCGATAGCAGGATATTGGGTGTTGTGGGTGGATTTCAGGAGATATCTAGCCTTAGTTGTTGAGTTGGGTGCATTCATTGGAGGCTTCCTTGGACCGGACCATTGGTCGAAGGGATTTTTAGTTGGTTGGGGTAGGATGCTAGAGTGGATGGTGACTCATCCGTAGAGGTACAGCTGGGGGAGTTTCATTTTGGCTCATTTGTATCATGATCTACATCAAGTGGTATACCGAGTATCGACTAGTTTGGCTAGTGGTGTTACTCTACTCCAGATCTAGGCATGGGAACATATTATGATTACGAGGCCAGCATGTGCTAGGGCTAGGCCACCAGGTGGGCCATATGTATATATGTATTTAGGTGCACTTGTCCAACCTAAGTTGGGCAAGTTGTACTAGTGGCGCATGCTAGATTATGTGGATACAGTTATATGGATGCCATATACAGATTGTGAGCCTTGGGACACAAATCATTTGGAGATGCCATTTGTCTATATGCCCTGATATCTGATAGGATGTACCCTATACTTTATTGAGAGATTTTTGGCCTTGCAAGTTCAGAGACAGTATGGATACACGTAGGGGATGCCACAGGGCATTGCTCACTATTGGTGGTACAAGGATGATCCTAGATGGGGATGATGTATTACATACCAGGTGGCATATACAGAGTATTCCAGCTTATAGCCTGAGGTATGGCCATACAGGCCAGATGTGATAGATGCAAGTATGTTAGATGAGTACCTAGTGTATTTCCACACACATCGATTCCCATAATTTACATGCCCAGATGAGTCAGGGCCCATTGTAGTAGTACAGTAGCCAGGGGTGGAGAGACAGGAGGGTGTAGCAAGTGGAGAGTAGGCGGTGGGTGGAGACAAGGAGGAGGGTGGTAGAGATGAGGAGGAGGGTGGTAGGGATGATGATAGATTAGATGATGGGGATGATGGGGGAGATGGTAGAGGGGAGGCAGAGAGGGTAGTGAGGCAGAGGTTTGAAAGCCTAGTTAGTGCTTAGATTGTACGATGGCCTAGATCTGGTGGTAGACCACGGACCATTATCAGGGTTTCCTCCTCTTTGCAGCAAGCACAGATAGACACGTTGCAGGCCTAGGTGCAGATTGTTCAGGGTCAACTAGGTCAGGCATAGAGTATGATAGTGCAATTATAGTCATAGTTGGCATAGGCACAGGCTCAGGCTCCAGCACTTACACAGGTATCTCAGCTTGCCCCAAACCCACAGATAGCCCAGCTAATCATAGAGAGGGATGCATTGATATGGAGGGTAGTGGAGGTCGAGGGTGTCGCTCAAAGGCTTATGGGAACTATAGAGAGTGCATCTTTATGAGAGGCTATTGCAGAGGGTATGGAGATGGCAAGGGAGGAAAAGTACTACCATGTCAGATATGAGGATTTGTGTCCTCCTAAGCGTAGGGAGCCATTCACATGGTCTCATAGTAGGACCAGGAGTAGGTCGCACAGACAGCTACATAGAGCATAGGGGTTACTGGGCCTCGGTGGGATCTAGACGTAGGTACTAGTGGCAGGCCACCTCCTTCCAGACTAGCTCCATCAGGGGCATCGACCAGCTAGTTTATGATGTTGTGATATAGATGTATTTCACACATGTATATTCTTTTTGGAGCATGTATATTGATTTTTATCATATCCCATGTATCTCTCTTTGGACTTTTCAATTTCATTGGACATTGGACATTTGTATTATTTATGATGAGCGATGATATGCAACAGCGATGATTTTTGATGATGATGTCCATGTACGAGATGATGATGTGATATGTATTTATTTCTATATGTTATGGATTTTGATATGCATTTGAATGATTTGATGACTAACATGATATGCAAGATGATTTGATATGATGTTTTTATGATGATGATGAAAAATAATTGATGATGCATACTAATGATGTCATGCAGGTGGATGACTTATGATGTGATAATGAGAATATGTCATAGGATATTGGATATGTTTTGTGAAAAATAAAAATACATGTATGAAATGTTTGTTCTTTTGGATTTTCAAATGCAAGTAAGTAATGATAATATGATGGAAAATGAATGTTGTGTTTAGGATATGTATCATGAATTTGTAATATGAATTGATATGAAAAATGATAGGATGATTAAATATATGATATGAATGTAATGTGACAAATGATAAATGATATGAATAATGATAGGAAATGAAATGATAAAATAAAATGAGATGTATGATAAGATGATAAGATGATATGTGATGAAATGTAATGTTTAATAATAATGATAAAAATGAAATGACATGATAATAACATGAACGATAATGAGAATGATAAGTGATAATGAAATAAACGATAATGAGAATGATAACTGATAATGAAATGAATGATAATGAAATGATAAAAGAAATGATATGAAATGAATTATAATGAAATGATAAATGAAATGATAAGTGATAATAAAATGAACAATAATCAAATGATATGAAAAGAATGATAATGAAATGATAAGTGATAATGAAATGATAAGAAATGAATGATAATGAAATGATAAATGAAATGATAAGTGATAATGAAATGACAAATGAAATGATAAGTGATAATGATATGAGTGATAATGAAATGATAAATGAAATGATATGTGAAATGAAATGAAGTGATAAAATGGGATGCAAATGTGAAAAATGAAAATGATAAAATGTTAATGATATGAAGATGCTAGAGGATCTAAATGATATGCAAATGAATGATAAATGATAATGATTAATGAAATGAAGATGAAGGGTGATGATGAAACAAATGTTCGAATGTCCTCCACAAATAGTCCAAAAAGACATGGCAGCCATTGATGTTCTTGTTATCCTTTCAAAAAAATTGATGCCAGTATGTAGATATGTACAATGAGCGAGATGAAATGCAACTAAATGAAACCAACCATTTGTTGAGCCTTTTGTTAGCTTTCTTGAAACATCATAAAGTGTTTTAAAATGTTGGAAGTATGTACAAGCATCAGAGGGTAAATTAGTACCAATGATGACCTGAGTACAACTTTCATGATTTTTGATATAGCAAGTAAACACAAGCATCGAGGTATAATTTAACCGAGATGACCTGAGCATTCCTTGCATAAACAGACAAAAACTAACCATTTCTAATGCAAATGTGGAACTGTCATCAATGATAAACTTTGGAAATCATGTCTCATGACATATTTTTTACAGATGGATAGTTAACCTTAAGACAGTAGACAAAGAAAAATCATTCTCTTTCCTCGCCACTCTAGTTCAATACATCATCGAGTGTGCTCCAGAGAGATGGTATCAAAAATTAAACAACCATTGTTCAAAATTTAGTATTGCTATGCCAAACATTATTCATATTTTAGATCATCCAGATATGAGTCATGATATGGTACTTAGCTAAAAATTGTTGTGATACGAATCAATGATTGGTTAGTTGTTCATATGATTCGATTTGTTTGTTCGCATGATTGGATCTTATGTCAGTGTATAGCTATTTTGGTAAAACCTAAAAATTAGTTGCCCCCAGTATTTGACACAACTTGTTGAAATGAATATGTAAAATAATCAAACCATGGTAAGACATTACGTTCTAGAAAAATGATGACAGCATGATGTTGGTTTGGCCCTAAGATGACAAAAAGATGTAGGAAATGAAGGCTGAGAAGCCAAGTGCAGAACATGAACTAATAGATGGAGAGCTACAAATAGTGTATGTTTGCCATATTTTCACTATTTCTTTTTATTGCATTTTTCTTGTCAATAACTACCTATCGCTAGGTTTTCACCCTATGACAAAAAAATTTTTTTTAGGACATTTTCTAATTTTTTTGTATTTCTTCAAGACATTTATGGATGATGATAGCTGACTTACACATAATATTTCTTCAGGTGCATGTTGTTGATGGTTTTTTCAAATAGGTCCCCTTCTGGCATCGATAGCTTGTAGGCTTCTGAACTGTAGACTGCAATAACCACATAAGGCCTAGCCAATTTGGTTCAAACTTTCCTTTCTTTTCTCTGTCTTGCTGATTTCGTGGATTTGTTTTCAAAACCAGGTCACCCACTTGAAAGGTACATGGTTTTACTTTGTGATTATAGCTGTGAGACATCATCTATTGGTATGCTTTCAAATGGTTAGCTGCTCTTTATCTCTTTTCATCTAGGAGTTCTAGCTCTTGCAGTTGGGAAACTTTGTAGTTATCATCTGTTGTGAGACCTTTTAGTGATACTCTGAGTGAGGGAATCTCAACTTCTAGAGGAAGTATAGCCTCTACTCCATAAACAAGAGAAAATGGTGTTGCTCTTATTGGTGTGTGGACACTAGTTCTATGGGCCCATAAGGTGGGATTGAGTTGAACATGCCAATCTTTCCCTGCATCATTCACAATCTTTAAAAAAATTAGTATAGTCTTATTTGAGGCCTCTGCTTGGCCATTCCCTTGTGGATAGTAAGGTGTTGAATATGAAATTTCTCACAAAGTTCACCAACATCTTGATTCTTGAAAGGTCGTCCATTATCTATAATAATGGAGTTGGGAATGCCATACCGACAAATAATATAGTTGAGTATGAATGATGATATTTGTTTGGCAGTAACTTTAGTAAGAGGTACTGCCTCAATCCACTTGGTAAAATACTATGTGGCTATGATGATGAACTTATGCCCATTTGATAATGAAGGATGAATCTTTCCTACTAGATCTAACCCCCATTGGGAGAATGGCCAAGTTGGCATAAATTGTTGAAGTTCCTGTGTAGGAGCATGAATGAGATTCCCATGAATCTAGCATTTTGAGCACATTTTCACAAAAGTGAATGATTCCCTCTCCATTTTAGGCCAGTTGTAACCCATTCTAATCAATTTCTTGGATAAATTCAGTCCACTCGAATGAGTACCACAAATGCCACTATGAACTTCTTGTAAATCTTTATCAGATTCATCACGTTCCAGACATCGAAGTAGAATACCATTAAGACCACAATGATAAAGGGTGTTGGTGATAAGAGTGTAGTGAGAGGATTGGTAGATAAAATTTTGCTTTCGGTTACAGGATAAATCAGGTGGTAAGATGTCATCTTTTAGGTAGGCATAAGTCTTGCCATACCAAGGGGAATCAGATCCCACCAAGTGGCAAATGATTTGGCTTTCAGGGGTGTCATAAGCAGGTGTAAATGATTATTCCACGAGAAATTCATAGTGAGCCTAATTTTCTGGGAGTTGTAACAATGATGTGATCATAGCCATGGCATCGACTGCTTTATTATCAAGCCTTGGAATTTGTGTGAATTTGATGTCGACAAAGTACTTCTTGAAGTCATCAACAATCTTTTTATATGGCAATAGTTTGTCATCTTTGGTCTGATAATCATCATTGATCTGATTAATGACTAACTGTGAGTCGCCATACACTTGTAGTTATGTAATCCTCCATTCTAGTGCTATTTTAAGTCCAGTGATTAATGCTTCATATTCAGCTATGTTGTTGGTGCATGGAAACATTAGCCTATATGATCGAGGAATGGTGTATCCTTGAGGGGTGATAAAGAGTATGCTCGCCCCTGATCCATGTTGAGTTAAAGACCCATCAAAATATAAAGACCATGGTTGTTTAGATTTTGTAGTAAAGACATCAGCATCTGGAAATTCAATGTGCAAGGGATGGTCTGCTTGCAATGGTGCTTCAGCTAGTTGATCAACAATAACTTGTCCTTTATTTTCCTTGCGATCAACATAATGGATGTCAAACTCACTTAGAATCATTACCCATTTTTCTAACCTTCCTATCAATGATGCTTTGCTTAACAGATACTTGAGTGGATCAATCTTTGAAACAAGATTGATTGTATGAGTCAACATGTAATTCCAAAATTTATGTGAAGCAAAGACTACTGCTAGACAAGCCTTCTCGATGGTAGTGTAGTTGACTTCATGACTTGTTAGTGTTCTGTTGATGTAATAAATTGCACATTCTTTCCCTGTATGGTCTTCTTGTGCTAGCAATGCACCCAAGGATGTCTCTGTTGCAGCAATATATAAGATCAGTGGTACTAGAACTAGTGGAGTCATTAAGTACTATTTGATTTGTTGAAAATCCAATTCACACTTGTCATCCCACTTGAAAGGAACATTCTTATGTAGTAGATGTGTGAAAGGTAGACTTTTTTTGGCCAGTTGTGCAATGAACCTTTGTATAGATTGAAGTCATCCTTGTAATGATCTCAAATGACTGATGTTCCTTGGGGGAGGCATTTCCATGATTGCCTATACTTTGGTAGGATCTACTTCAATTCCTTTTCCTGATACTATGTAGCCTAAGAGTTTTCTAGATGTGACTCCAAAAACACATTTCTTGGGATTGAGGCAAACTTTGAATTTTTCCAATCTTGTAAATATTTTAGACAATATTCCTAGATGTCCTTCTCTAGTGTATGACATTGCCAATATGTCATCTACATAATCTTCAATGAATGTGTGCATCATGTCATGAAAGATCATAGTTATGGCTCATTATTAAGAATCCCTAGCATTCTTTAGACTGAAAGGCATGACGTTCCAACAGTAAGTTCCCCATGGACATGTGAAAGTTGTTTTCTCCTAGTCTTCAGGTGCAATCTTGATTTGGTTGTAACCAAAAAAACCATCCATTAATGAATACATGGCATGGCTAGCTATCAGATCAACTATACTGTCAATGTTTGGAAGTGGGAAGTCATCCTTAGGACATGATTTATTAAGATCTCTAAAATATGTGCATACTCTAACACTTTTATCTAGCTTGGATACAGGAACGATGTTGGAGATTCTATGGTAAAGCAAGGACAATATCTGCTAGATTTCACATAGGTTTCCCTAGCCGCATATCAGTAGTGTGTGAATTCAAAAGCTTGGCTGCACGGGCTCCCCCTTACAATGCACTCTCTTCTCAGGCCAACCAAGCTTCCAACCTCCATGAAATTCCCATGGCAGATTGATCACCTCTAATATAGACTGTGAAAGTGTGGATGCCTTCACATCAACCGGTGTTGTGCTAGCAAATAGAAGGTTGTTGGTTTACTAAACAAATGGTGTTTAATTGAGAACCCCCATTCGAGTGGCCATACATGGGGCAAGAGATTAATCACTAATTAGGTGGCACTCCAGTCTAAAGAGGATAAGCTTAATAGGGCTTATGGGAGCACGAATCTATCTGTATGACACATCTTCACTCGTAATCTTAGGTTTTCCCTTAAGATTCACATTTGTATACCGGTCGAGGGTAGCTTGGCTTTAGCTCCATTGCTGGTTTGAGTCACGTTGGGGTGATGAAATCCCCAAGCATGCCCAATTTCTAGAGGCAATAATTATTTCTCTTACACCCAGGATTGCATCACTGTGCAAGGGGAGAGGATACTTCGGTTATTGAATCAGGGTTACACAGGGATAAAGTGGGTCTAGCTTTTTGATCACCTAGTTTGCATAGGGTGAGAGCATAGTCACCTACCACTTTCAAGCACAATCAAGCAAAGTTAACAGATTCATTTTAGTGCACCAAATCACAATGATTTAACTAAGTGAAGATATTGCTTCACAACCAACATGGGGTTCATTTTTAACTACATGATCAAAGTGTGGTGACTATCCTAGATTTATTCATTTTAAACCAGAAAAAAAAATCCTATCTACAGAATGTGTCAGACTCAAAATCCTATTTTTGTGTTACAACCCAGATACGTAAAAATAGACAATATATGCACAGAAATATATCCTAGATGCACAGAAACAGACAGCGTATGTGCAAAAATAGATTCCCAATGCGCAAAAATAGATAGTGTATGCATAGAAACATATTCTCGATGCGTAGAAACAAACCCTAAATGTGCTACAGGAAATTCTAAATGTACTAAAATAGTTCTTAAATGCGCTACTTTAATTAAATGTAGATTTAAATCTCTAAATGACATAGTAGCTAATGCTCTAAAATCTACCTTAAATGCACTAATTTAACTCTTATATGCGCTAAATTAACCCTTAAATGTGCTACTTTAATTAAATTCAGATTTAACTCTAGACATATTGAGACTATATGCAATATTCTATCCCTCAGATGCGCTAAATTAACCCTCAGAAGCACTGAAATAGTCCTTAGATGTGCTGAAATTCCTGCAAAACATAAACATTAAATTCCCAGATGTGCTATAGAAAGTGTTGGATGTGCTAAAAAGCCAAATTTTTCTGAAAGTTGAACTCCAAAATGTGGAAACCTGTCAAAATTTTTCTATAGAAAAAAATCAAAATTGGGGCATAGACCCCATGGTGGGTGCCATTTTATTTGTGTATGAAAATATTCCTTTTATAATGAATTCAAAACACATTCAATAAAACCTTATATCAAAGAAACTGAAAGAAAAATAAACAAACTCTTTATGGTAGCTTCTTCGAAGTCGTTGTATTGCTCTCTATCTCCAGCATTTCATTGATTCAAGTTGCTCTCATATTTTGTATGCCAAGCTCAATGAAATGGACTACTAGAGAATGAGATTTAAATTAAAATGCATACTATACTAAGATGCAAGATTATTGCTATGCTCTGATAATATTACTGATAATATGCTAAAGATGCAAGTGCATAACTGTAATTGATTGAGTGTGATCGTAACCAATGCTTGTATTCGCACATGTAATTATAGAGTTTTTCGAGGATTTTGATTGGTTGAGATGATCAACGGCTATAATAATTCTTGACAGATCAAATGGTCGAAAGTGGGTGAAACTGGAGAGAAAGTCAATACTCTTTACCTTTACGATAAGGAGAGGGAGCCATTATGGGCTTCTCTTCCTTCTTCATGGAAGGGGAAATGGGTGGTATAACCTTCTCTTTTCCTTTGCGGGAAGGAGAGGGAGCAGACGAGGACTCCACCTTCTCTTATTGGGAAGAGGAGGCCAATTTTCTTATCGTAGGAAAGGTTAGCTTTGGCTCCCCTTTTCCCCCAATTTTGTACTTCACATAGTTCTTGTAAAGTAGGTCTGTTCTTAGAGGAAGTGGACCAACTAGGGGGGCCAAAAGTGATCCAATGAATACCCACCATGAGATACCAAAGGCTGATATCTGGTATCATGCACTACATGCACATCACCCTTGTGGGAAAAATTTAAACTCTTATGAATAATGGATGTGACCCCATTCATGGAAGCTAATCAAGGAATGCCTAGCTTCACTCTAAATAGGTCTGACTCTGGGATGACATCAAAGACTATGTCAACATTCCTAAGTCCAACTGAGACAGACAAAGTGATCGAGCCATAAGGTTTTTGATTCATACCATCCTGAGTACGGATGGTAGATCTTGTTTATTCATATTTTTCTTTTTGCAATGAGTTCAATACTAATGTTTCTTTGGTAATAACATTCACATAGCTTATGGGGTCTATCAAGACTCCCATCACAATGTTACCATTGACATGAGTGGGGATGTAAAATGGTTAAGGCTTGTTGTTTAAGGGTAGATCTTTTGTTGTAAATGTAATATCCGGTGAATCAAGTGTGACTGGAATAGTAGAAGTTACCGTGACCATGTTTACATAGGCCTCGAGTTGAGGAACATAGTCAGTGGGATCGATAATCATGTTGGTAGAGTGTGACAGAAATGGGTCTATGTATATCTGCAATTCACTGTTAGATTTTGCCATTGATTTGTTAGTGTTTTGTTTGTTCCCATCGAGGTGTATGGTCCCATCCTCAATGTGGTCTTGTACCTCATAATGTAACCACATGCAACATTCAGTATCATGTTCATTAACATGATGGTACTGACAGTAAGCACTCCCATTGTACCAATTAGGATAGGGTTCCTTAATAGGCTTAGGGATCGGCAGACTTATGATCTTATCCTTCAACAACTTTTGTAAGACGAAAGTGTAAGATTCAGACAACTTCATGAGTTTTCAGTTGAGTTTAATTTCATTGTCATTTATAATAGCTACTACATTCACAATGGCCTTACCCTTTCTAGAGATTGATATGATGGATTTCCCTTCAAAGCGGGAGTGCGAGGAAGTTCCCCTGAATTGAGCAATCGTCTATTGGTATTCTCATAAGGTTGCACACAAGTGTGCAAAAGAAGGGTATTTCATAAGGGAAAAAATTTCTTGCTAAGCCCTTTGTAAGTTCCCTATGAACACCTTCTACACATTAGAATCAAGCAACTGATACAAGATTTGTGAAAGAAGAGCTTGATAATGCACTATAAAATTAGTAATCTTCTCATTTTCTCCTTGCTTACATTAGACGAGATCCAAAAAGGTCATCTCCGGCCTGATGTGTTGTTGGAACTATCTAAGAAACGGATGAACAATTTGTTCAAATGAGAAAATAGAATTATCAGGCAAGGAATAGTACCACTCAAGGGCTATGGCCTTGAGAGATTGGGGAAACAACTTTTCCATCAAGGAATCATGATGGAAGAATTTAGTGTAGAGAACATTAAAGGTAGGCACGTGCATCTTTGGATCCCCCTTACCACCAAACTTCTCAAATTTAGGAATCTCCATTCCCTAAGGGAAGGGAGTGCTCAAGATGGCAACTGACAATGACCTATGTCAAAAGAAAGGCTGGAAAATGGGTTGGGCAGAGGCCTGGGAAAGGGTCACTAACTGACTCTCCATCTTACCCATATTCTAAAGTAGAGTATTCAGAATAGGGTCATTAGAAGATAAAGGGCCAGAGGAACCTCCTCTAGAACCACTGTCAATTCCACTTCCATAACCACCACCAGTATGACTTCCACCAAAACCACTACCAGAGCCATTGCCACCAGTAGGGCCTCCATCAGAACCACTACCACGACCAAAGCCTCCACCGCCAAAGGAGAAAAAAGGGGTAAAGCTAAAGCCTAATGGGACATTATTCACCTTGATAGTTTCTAGTTGATTAGGGATGGAAGGGATACTAATGGAAGGGACCACATCAGCCATGTAGACAGAAGTTGAAGGCATTGATACTCCTAGTTGTCTTTTGTGTTCTTTGAAGGTGCCTCCTTGTGCAAAACTAGAGTTTCTCAAAGGGGCACATACTTCAGTGATACCGAAGAGACTACTTAGAAGCTCCATGCCTATTCAATCTTTATCCATCATATGTTTTAGTTCACTAACAACCTGAGCAGCTCTAGCCATCTTTGGATTTCTTTCCAAATGGTTTTCAAGGTCGCCCAACCCTTTAGTGAGGGCAGACACATATTCGATAGGGATTTGAATGGCCTCATACTCATCCACCGACTATGGCATGGGAGATGTAGGAGGAGTGGGAACGTGATCAATTTTGTCAGCAAATACCATCTCATTCCTTGATAACTGCTCCTACGTAGCCAAACTAACGATGGGACTAGAGAAAAGACCTATAGAGAGACCATGCAAGATCTTTGTCCTATCCATCAGGAGGTGTCATACACTTCTCCTCACAATATGCCCAGAACTTGTTAACAATGCTCAAGGTCACAACAACCAAAAAATATCCAAGGGAAGTTTCAACACCAAAGAATAAACAAAAATTGGTTCATGTCAGGTTCACCAAAAATGTAAGAGAGGAGGACCACCGTGTGCAAGACCACAAGTCATGGAGGGTCAAGATGCGAGATGCTACCCTAACTTACCTCAGCTAAGTGTATTGTTTAGGATTATAAGGGTGAGAATGATAAGGATTATGGAATCCTACAACCACTATGCAATCCCAAGTTGCAAGGTGGGGCTACATGAGTCAATTTTTAGGTCCAACTCTGCACCTCAAGAAGCTCTCTGCCCAAGGACATCAGCGCAGACTTCGGACGACAGCGCGAGGTGTTGGCATCTCAGAAATGTGTTGTAGTCTACATGGTCAGATTACAATAGAGACAAGGTTGGACTTGCTAAAATGACTAATAGCCTAGCTTAACAACTTCTAAGAGAACAAAACATTATAAAATATGAGAAGTATAAACGAAGGTGATAAAGTAGATATACCAAAGCTAAGGTGATGAAGACAATCTCGTAGAAGAGCCTATTCACCAGCTAGCTCCACAAAGTGCATCCACCTACACACAACAAGAGAGAAAATGTTGGGGGGATGTATAGGCACCTGCCTCAGTTAGACCCCCATTTAGGTGTTTCCACCTCTACAGACAGCCAAAGGAATGAGATAAAGAAGCAATGAAATGAAAAAACAAACATTACAATGCAGTACTATGCTACTCAACAAAGTGATAGAGGAGAGCAGAGGGAAGCTTACCACCTCCACCAAGAGCACTTAAGGCTTCTTGGGGGAGAAATGAGAAGAACTCAAACCTCTACTGCAATGGTGTGGTCCCAAATGTACTCTACCAAAGTGATGGAATGGAGATTTTTGCTACAATGGAATGCTTGGATGCTTGGAGTGAGTGAAATTGAGCTTGAGATTGAATGTGTGTGTGCAAGAATGGCAACTCGATGTGATGAAAAGTTCTTCCAAACTTCAAATTCAATTTCAAGGACTAAATTTGAAGGAATGAGGAAGAAAATGACCATATTCAGGTCAATTGGCTAAAGGAGGCATTACAACTTCACTGCCAATGGGAAGAGTAACGCCTTTGTTGGCTTAGCCATGGGAATCTACCAAGGATTTTAGCATTCCACACAGATATTTGTGTGCTGCATGGGCATCCCTAACATAAATTCCACTATCAATGCACAAAATAGGCTCCATGTGGATTGCCAACAGTGGGCTTAAGTGAATTTAAGCCTCCGACTTTGGTTTTCTAAAGTTTATAAAGGAAAAAAGGGGAATTGTTCCTAGGGTGAAAATTCACTCTCATACATGTGCATACTCTTGTGATACAACCTCTATAATATCTAGATGGTACTCCCAAATAACTAGTTGTAACCTAAGGTACTCCTCACATGCTACATCATATGATAAGGTAGGTCCCCACTAGGGTATGTCATGTCATCTGCATGCATAAAGAGGAACTCCCTGGGGCATACCCTATACCCGCATGTACTATCATAGCACTCTCTGAAGCAGAAATCTCTCTATCACAAATGGTGTCCTCAAAATTAGATATCTAGCCATGCATACATAAGGCATCATTGTGTCATCTTCTAGCTACTACTCGCAATCTAGGTATGGCCTCCATGTCACAGTATCAAGATCATCCAGAACCCTCTACTAGTACTCTAGTTTTCCAACTTATGTTGGACAACTGGGCATATATATCCATGAACATATGGCCTCCCTACTAGATGTTGTTTCTCTACCACTGGATGAGTAACAATTATGTGCTCCCATGCCCATATCTATAGTAGAGTCACTACAGCTAACAAATTGGCCCCTCTGTGATATACCACCTGATGAAGATCATGGTACAAGTGTGCTAGCATGAGAAGCCCCAAGCATATCCGGTCCCCTATGTGATCATCCTCTCTAGTATTTGACCCCAACCAAATGAGATTCCCTTCAACTTACGGTTGGGACATGAGAATCCTCCAATAAATCTAGCAAGAACACATGGAAATGTTGCATATGCATCAACCATATCTTGCCATGGGATCTTATAACTACAAATCTGGTCATCCTCGAAGACTCTCCTCAATGCATTGGTGCCCCCTTACTCCGTGGAATCATAGACAACCAACTCACCAACTATAGGAATCCTCAAAATATGGTAAACATCCTCTACTGTCACTATCATCTCACAAGTGGGTAAGTGAAAGGTGTTGTGGTCATTGTGCCACCTCTCTTCCAAAGTGGTCAAAAGTCCCCTATTAATCCTATGTTGGGGCATATCTATCAATGAATTCAATCTACATTGTCCAATCACATCTAGATCAACCTGCACTAGATGAGGAATCAAATCCTAGCTCCTTGGGAATCACTCCCAAGACTGAAGGGTCCTCGGTGGCTCCTATCATCATAATATATCACAAATCAACATTCTTATCAATCAACATCAATCTTGACCTATTAATATAATTAGCTCTGATGAGATTTTGATTACGTCTCGTGAGTGTCTCCCATTGATCGTCGCCTATAATTAAGTCAATCATCATTATCCTATCATTTATCCTCACTTATCATGAGGTCAATAATCATTATCCTATCATTTAATCTCATCTATAATGAGATCAATCATCATCTAGTCTATCAACATCAACTGACGTGATCAACAATCATCAAAACTAGGGATTCTAATATAAATTTCATCAATTTGGACTACATGCACTGAAATAGTCTTTCTATGCGTTGAAAACATGTAGGCGCTATAAAATTTCATGGATGCGCCAAAACAGTACTTCAATGCTCCAAAATTGTACTTCAATGCGCCAAATCTATGAATGCACCATCAAATTTTACCAATGCTCCATTCTACTTCATCAATGCGCTAAAGCACCTAATGCACTAAAAAATTTACTGAATGCGCTAAATCTAGTCATCTATGCGTCAAAACTATCATTGTACTAAAATATTCTATGGATGTGCTACCAAAGTCTATGCACTAATTTCCTATATGCACTAAAATCTAGAATTTATACGCTAAAAATCTAACCCTATGTGCTATAACATTGACCCGGTGCGCTACATCGGATTCTGAATGTGCTAAAATGCAAAAAGGAAGAATTCAAATGTGAAAAAATGTGAGAAAAATGAACTTCAAAATTAATGAGGAATTTTGTGGGGGTATGTATTGGATGTCCATATGCGACTGGGTGGTTTTGATGTTGCACATAGTCGAACCGGTGGATCTGGATCAGAATCACCATCTTTCCCAATTTGCACTAAGTTTCTCTAATCAATCTAATCTCTCAAAATGCAAATGCACAAATGAACTTCATTTCACATCTTTTTACCTTCTAAAGGGTAATTAAGTTGGAATTTGGTGGGATAATTTTTAAAAAGAGGCTTAATTAATCAATTCATTAATGTGGTAAGTTCAACATAATATTTGGGAGATAAATCAACTCAACAACATTAAAAATTTGAAATCATCATCAAATCATAAGAAAATCATAAAAAATTCAAAAAAAAATAACAAAGTCCTAAAAATACATAAATTCATCGACTTATCTCTCGAGGGGGCATGTATCCATTACCACTCAAAAATCAGTGTCTCGAGCATGTCAAAAAAAAAAAATTGTTAGCATCACCAATAAATTTTTCTTTGAAGCAACGTGTAAACACATCACTTGAAAGAGGGGCAAAATGTATGCATCTAAAATTGGTCAGGATAATTAATTAATTAAATACAATGTATTTAATTAATAAAACTCTTATTTAGTCTACTTATAAATAAATTCCAAATTTATTTATATAGTTAACATTTTCTAATTCATCTTATCTTAAATCATATTCCTCTAATCTTAATTAAATAAACAAATTCAAGTAGTTTTTTTTATTTAATTAATATCTTCTTACTAAATTTGAATAATTCCAAATCTAAATTTAGTCACATGTCTACAATTTTTCCTCTTGCCACCTCATCAAATGTCCCATGAATTTAACTATCCTTAATAATTAAATTGGAATTATCCTCAACAAATTTTGAAACAAACTTGAGACACTTGGCTCTCTTCCTCCATTTATTCTTCTAAACACTTGGAAAATTGTTTTCTTAAAGGGAACAATCTCCATGATTCCCTCTAACTTCTTCATTCTCCACCCTCGATCTCTCTAGCTAAAATCCTAACCATTGTTGCTACCACATCAGAATATGCCTTGGAAATCCTATAAATGTAGCCTCATTCTACAACATTTAGACATCCCAACTTTGAGCAATCTTACTTTGTAGAATTTTCACTAGAGAACTTTGAGCATTAGAGCATTCTGAGCATGTAGCATTTATCAATTTAGAAGCATATTAGTTTACGATCATGGCTTAGTTATTAGCTGCATTTTCATTATCATAGTAGTTTTCATACAACATTTTGTATCACATAATTTAGCATCACATCTTTATCACAACATCATTATCATAGCATCACTCAACAAATCATATAGTTTATCAAACATGTAGGAATATACTTCTTGCATTTTCTAGCATTCTATTCTTTACGTTGCCATTCAAAAAGGTCATAAGTGCATATACAATCTGAGAGCCATTATGATTTCATGAATCCTTGAAGATAGGAAACAATAGGACGGCTTTAGGGAATTAGTTTTGTTTCAATTTTATTTGATTTTCTATTCAATTTCTCTAATATAATGTCTCATTGCTTGTATGATTTAATTATTCATTTACACATTTTATGTCACACAATTATTTAGAGGTTGAAGAAATGGATGTGAAAACTACTTTTCTTCATGGTGATTTGGAGGAGGATATTTATATGACACATCCAAAGCACTACATGGTGAAAGGTAAAGGTAAGTCGGTTTGCAAATTGAAGAAATCTTTGTATGGCTTAAAATAGAGTCTTAGGATGTGGTACCATAAATTTGATACATATGTGTTGAGTTTGGGATTGGAGCATTATAAATCAGATCATTATATTTATTATAAAATTGATGGTGATCATTTCTTGTTTATTTCATTATATGTAACTGATGATATGTTATTTATTGGTAGAGGGAAAGGTATGATTTAAAAAATAAAATCTCAACTTGATGTTGAATTTGAAATGAAAGATCTTGGTGCAGCTAAACACATTCTTGGGATGGAAATTAAAAGAGGTGAACAGAAAGCTATGTCTTAGCCAAAGAAATTATGTCAACTCAATTTTACAAAGGTTTGATATGCAAGATTGTTGACCATTGTGTGTTCCTGTTTCAGTTGGAACAAAGTTATCTATTTTAGATTGTTCAACATCTCCATCAAAGATGGAAGACATGAGCAGAGTGCCTTACCAAAGTGCAGTTGGAAGTTTGATGTATGGTATTTTTTTTACTAGACCATACATTTCCCAAGTAGTGTGAGTTCTTTCCAGATATATGTCTAACTTCGTAGAGTTCATTGCGATGTAGTTAAAAGAGTCTTCAAATATTTGCATAGTACCTTAGATTATTCCTTATGTTATCATAGTAATATTTTTTAAGATGAGAGATTTCCCTTGATATTCATGGTTATGTGGATTCATACTGGGTAGGTGATGTTTTCCCCATGAAAATCATTGTGTTCTGGTATGCATGATATTTATGTTTATTTTTGTCTAAGTTTTTGTAACTGTTAAATATTTGTAAAATTTTTGCATTATTCTCCTCTCAAGGTTAGTCTAGGAAGTTGTTCTGCTACCTTAGCTTCCTTACAAGAAGCTTACTAAAAGATGCACATAAATTGGTGCAACAGATCTAGATCCCAACAACACTACTATAAGTTGAGAGACTAGTCAAACAAATTAATTTTTGGAATCATCTTCTCTAGCAAGCCAAGACACAATGGGACAATACTTTTACCCACTTTAAGGAGATTTACAACACATAGTTTTAAAAGTGGGGTGATGTTAGTATGGAAAATATCAAAGGAAAAAATAGTAAATCCTACCACAAACCATTACAAGAGGGTTGTGGAGTTCCTCACCAAAATAAATCTCCAAGAAGAAGATTAGAATGTAAGGGACACGTCTCATTAGGAATATATATATATATAGATAGAATACTATGCAACAGAAGGAGATAAGAACATATAGATAAGAGTTAGAAGATATATAGAAAGAGATAGAGAGAAGATAAAATTAATGTACATAATATATTATATATATATGTTAATTTGTTTATTCCTCATTATTCCTTAATCCATGTTCCCTATTTATTACTGAGTCTAAGGTATAAATAGAACTTATAGAGAATACATGGGGCCCAAAACTCTAGTTTGTGTTCCCCACCTTTCTTGCTAACAATTATCATCATTATACATTATTATTAATTAATCAATTAATTAAGTAATTTTTTATTATTTAATTAATATAAGCTAACTATTCTTTAAATAAATTAAAAAAATCCATAATTATCCTCTCATGTATTCTCTATTAGCTAAATAATTTTTCTAATTAGCAATTTCCTCATCAATAAATCTATTAAATCAATTAATATAAATTTATTATTGTCCACCCCAATTAACTTCATCATTGCGTTAGAAACTTCTTCTCATTTATCTATTTAATAAATATAAATTTCATTATAATCTATGAACCGATTCCAAACTTGCACAAACACAAGAAACAACATCATTTTAGATCAAATGCAAGTTAGGATCATGATTCCCCAGGAAATCCATTTGAATTACAAAGGAAGAGGAATTAAATGAAGAACATAAACAAGAATAAACCAAAGATATTAAATCCTATTCAAAAGAAAAGAAAGCTCTTAATCTCTTGGGGGAGTTGGTGCCAATTTGATGCGTAAATTTTCTCTTTCCCAACTCCTATGCAAGCTTTGATGATTTGATGAGGATGTGATCCACTTTGTCAAAGATTGAAGTATGCTCCATGATGAAAAACCTGCATAACCTAGCTATACTTTTGATGAAATGCTAATACTTGAGAATGGATTTGAGTATAATAAGTTTGCTCAAATTGTGGATGCAAAGATGAGGAATGAATCCTCCTATTTATAGAATGACAAGTTGGAGAAATGCCCAAAATGAAGCAATGTGGCACTAACATTCAACCAATGGCAAGGTGCCACTTGCCAAGAGATGGATGGATGAAGGATGTGCACATTTTGATGAATGTTCCCATAAATGCAATTAGGTGATATTTGAAATTAGTGAAATGACATGTAAGAGGGAAAAGGAATGTCTTAAATGCCACTTGGCCCAAGGAAAATGGCAAGGTGCCACTTGCCAAGAGATGGATGGATGAAGGATGTGCACATTTTGATGAATGTTCCCATAAATGAAATTAGGTGATATTTGAAATTAGTGAAATGACATTTAAGAGGGAAAAGGAATGTCTTAAATTCCACTTGGCTCAAGACAAAAGGAATTATTAGGTGTAGTAAATTTCTTGTTGGAAGGACAAAGTCCACTTGGATTTGAATTCAAATTTGAGAGAATATTCCTCTATTATGCCATGTTGAGAGAAAATACGGATTTAATAAATGGATTAAATCTATTTTTATGTACAAGTGGAAAAAGCTAGAGGATGTGACACGAATTAGAATTAAATTAATCAAGGGTTAATTAATTTAATAGGAGATTAGATGATGTGACAAATTTGACTTAGATTTATGGATTGATTTAAATCAAATATGAGAAGAATATGATAAAAGGATTAATTAAATAAGTATTTTTGATTTGTTTATTTAAAGGAGCTGAAGTTAGATTAAATCAAATAAGGTTTTAATTTATTTAATTTAATGAGATAGACTTTAGGGATTTAATCAAATAAAATTGATTATTTAATTAAATAGGGATAATTAGATCAAACTGATTGATTTAATTAACAAGAAAGAATGACTTAATCAGATAAATGATTTATTTAATTAAGAGGGGAAGATTGACGAATTTAATCAAACAAGGGGATTCAATTAAATGGTTAGACCGAGGGATGATTAAGAATGAAATGATGTTAGTAGTCAGGATTAGATGTGCAATGTCAACCAGTACATTTTCCATGTCTACATTTTTCCCCTCTTTGAAGCAAAGTACTCATTACATTGGTTCAAAGAATAAATTATCTTGATCAAAAGCCAAAAAATTTATGATTTCAAAACTTGCCCCAGTGTTGCTTCGGCGAGAGAAAACATTCCAATATATGACCCCATCAAGAGATTAGACGAAAGGTTTGATTTTTGGATGATCTCACGTAAAAAGAGGACAAGGTACCTGACAGGTCCAGAAAGGCTCTAAGAGGCTAGAAAACACAAAAAATGATGAAAAACGGCCCTCAAATGGACAAAAATGGGATCAAAGGTCTAAAACCCAAGCAGAACGGTTAAACGGGGTAAAAAAAACCCTAATTTGCAAGCTTAAATAGGCCTCGAGGGGCCACTTCCAATTCATTTTCACATTCAACCTTAGCAGATTTTGCAATTTTGAGCTCTAATATCTTAGCAAGGTGGCGCAACGATAGCTCCCCATGCACATTTTTGACTAAGTGCGGATGCATCAGAGGATTCCTGACACTAGACCACTAGTGAGTCAACTTGACAAAAGCTTATTTTTCATTTTTGCATTCCCATTTAATGCTTTCCAAACTAGATTTTTAAGCACGGTGCCATACTGCACCATTGAAAATTTCAAACTCTGTCACTCGATGTTAAACTACACCGCCATTGCAAGGTATGTCACTGTGGTGCTATTTGGAGTTTAGGTTTAAAATCCAAAATCTGACGCTTTAGTAAAGTGCACCACCATGGCGGACTTTAAAATTAGTGTTCCTGTGCAAACTGGGACGCACCGAAAAGTGCACCACTACAGTATAGTTTGGGGATTTGGAGGTCCTAGCATCATAGTTTGCAAATTTCAAACTACACCGCCTTCATAGGTAATGACGCTAGGGTGAATTTCTAAACACTGAGACAAGTCCAGAGAAATTTTTTTGATGAATTTTAACATGGTGACCTTTCCTAATGTAGGAGGAGGCAAGAAAGATTTATTTGCGTGAGCACATGTCTCGAGAGATTTTTGGCCTTTTGAGGTATTTGTCTGAGCAAGAGCAAGAGCGCCTAGGAGAGATGGGACTCTGGTACATCACCTACGCACTGCCCGTGTGGACGCACCTGGGCATGATGACAATACTTTCCAAGAGATGGCACAATGAGACCTCTTCATTCTACCTTCCGACGGGCGAGGCCATTGTTACACTATAGGACATGTGGTGGATCCTTAGATTGCCTATCCATGGTGAGTAGGTGATCTATGACATGGCTTTTAGGACAAATTCCTACTATGTCATCCTAGAGACTGATCAGATTATATTATGTGAGGGTTAGATTGAGCTAGAGCGCCATAGACCCTTCGCCTTACCCTACCACTTGGTAATTTCTACTATCATATTAGGTCTTGTTGCCCCAGATCGGCGAGGTCAATATTTCATTCCTAGTTGGGGGCTTTCTTGGGAGTGGATGGTCTGACGACGACTGACACTTTTTGTATGGAGGCTAATTTTGATAGCCTCTCTTTACAAAGATCTTCATGAGTTCACCTACTTGGATGGCCGAGCACTTGGAGCAGGAGTCACACTCCTACATATCTAGGCATGGGAGCACATCCTCGTGCTTTGTCTAAGAGTTGTCCAAATTTTGATGGAGATAGATGATCCAGTGGTCTAGTTTTATAGAGGGGGCCTTTTGTTTACCCATACAAGAGAGCACGGGGTTCCCCATTGGACGAGGATCCTCGATGATATGCGAGTGTTTACATGGTGGTCCTACCTTGGAAAGCTAGCTTGGTTTGATGGCATGCATCAATTATTCTTTGCTTGCTAGGATTGCTTGATGCAGGGGTGAGAGCATACCATGATTGAGAAGTACTTGTCAGGCAGGGTGCAGCGACAATTTGGTGAGCCACAAGATAGGTCTGATGATCAGTATGTGGCTATCTTTGTGAGGATAGTGAGTCAGGGCTCCTGGGGGTGATACATACCTTCCCATGAGGTAGTGGAGAGCTTCAGATAGCTGGTGGCCCAGTCGTGGCCATACAACCAAGGAGAGGAAAATATGGGATTCACACAATCAGATCGAGACTGGTTCAAGCCACCCCTGAGATTGACAGTACTAGGTATACCATCTGCTTGATGGAGAATGAGAGGTAGGGGTAGGATGAGGTTGGGGAGATAGGGATCGGGATCAGTGTGGCAAGGGTCCAGCACTAGATCAACCAGTCAAGGTCCAGGGTCCACCTATCCAACCACTTAATGATCAGCAAGATCATCCCCACAAGGATGTCATGATACAGGATCAAGATCGTGGGCAGCATGATAGACAAGATGGGCACCAGGATTGGGTTGTGACACCACCCAAAGATGAAGGTGAGGATTAGCCTCATGTACAACCTCCTCCACAGCTAGATCTAAGGAATGAGAAAATTTTATAGTTATAGGTCTAGATACAAATATTGATGGCTGAGAGGGACCAGGCTAGGGCCAAGCGAGATTAGGCCATTTTGTAGAGGTAGGACACAGAGCTACAAGCGGCAGTAGAGATGGGCCACCAACAACAGTTAGAGAGTATGGTTGTCTCTTCCTCCTGAAGCATAGTATTGCTTTGGGCTTATAGACAGGCCATCCAGGAGGTTGACTATTATAGGATGCATTACCATCAAGTCATGCCAAGAGCAGGACGAGCTCCCAATTTTTCAGAGAGGGCTAGCCATAGACCTGCAGAGGGCCACGGGGATAGAGCAAGTGGTGAGGGCAGCAGGTAGTAGGGCTAGGCCTTCATTTTGATCATAGACAAGATTATTTTTGTGCCCTTTGGGTTCATTTTTTGTTAGCCCCATGGGCCGATTGTACTTATATATTTGATACTTGATCTGATTCTTTTTGTACCATAATAGTGTACATATGATTGATGATATATATGAGATGATTATTTTGATGTGATATGCTGTCTTATTTTATGCATTCTAGATGATCTTTACTTTTATATGCAATGCAACGATGGTCTATCCTATGTGATGCAATGTGATGTTATTTTGTTATGATGTGATGTAGTGATTATGCACAAGTTTATGAATGGATGAATTTCTTTTTCGGTATCTTTTTATGCTCCTTTTATGATAATTATGTATGGATGGTGCAAAAGTTATGTTATGCAAATGCTTACACTAACAAATCTATATTATGAAATGATGGATGGTATGATGTTATATTATGATATGTGATGATGATACGTGTACATGATGTTTATCTATTGATATGATATAATGAATGCAATTTTTGTATAATGTGTATGTGATAGCGTAATGGATGCTTATATGTATGATGTTTATGCAATTTTATGATATGGTGAATGCGAATGATGCTATGATGCTATGGGATGATTGCTTTTTTGTTTATGTAATGGATTCTTATGTAATGATATATGATTTATGAAATGTTTATACTAATGCAAATGAATGCTAATGTTAGTGTAATGATTCATGAGATGCTTAGAATAACCAATCTATATTATGCAATGATCTAGAAATGCAATGTTATGATATGATTTAATGTTTCCTATATGATATGCAATATGCAATGTGCTGATGGTTTGTGAATACAGGGTGAATGCAATGATGATAATGATCTGATTAACTATTGTGGTACCATGTTAGGATGAAAAGCAAGAGATAGAAGAAACAAGAGATTCCAACAAGACATGAGACAATGATGATGATGATGATGATTTTCTTGCCAAGGAGTTGGGATTTTAAAAGGGCCAATTACCTTATGTTTGATAAAATGAAGAACCAGGATGGCATTGTACCTAGTGTGATGGACTTTGACTCGAGAATCAGATAGGAGTATCCTTGTTCACACCTAGCATACAAAACTTTATTCAAAAATGCAGTTCAAATATTCAAAATATCTTAGACCAAAACATAGGAAGGAAAGCCTTCTTATGTAGTCAACAAGATACTTAAAACATCCTCCAGGCTACATCTAAACAAAGCACGTATGACCAAGGTTATATTACAGAAATATCCAACAAGTGTAGTAGATAAAATATAATGATCATTTCCTCATTCCTATCTCTCTAAATATTTTGATTAGATATCATTGGGAGGTCCTTGGAATGTGTGCAAAAAGATAAATCAAAACAGAAAGATGAAGTAAAAAAACAAGCTAATGTTCTTCAATACTGCTAGCCAAGACTTAAACTACGGTGATGCCTGATGTTGATGTCCATTGTAGGAAGGTTGCATCCTCAGACATGACGATATCAGATGATTTGATATGGGACTGATTGGATGGTAGGCTATTGACACAAAGAGTTGACCAACTTGTTTACTTATTGACCTAGACTTGAGATTTTGACATTTAATTTTTTGCTTTTGGATTGCCAAACTTGTTTTTGACTATTTTACCAAAGGTTGAGGATGACAATTGATTTATTATGAGTGATGATTATTGTGGGTGAAAGTGAGATGAGACGGATGGGTTTTTCAAATATTTGGATGTTTTTGATGTTTTCTGAACTATTTTGAGGCTGTTTTTGGATTTTGAGATTTTTCAAATGTTTTGATTTTCTATTTTTAAATGTTTTGGGGTTTTATGAGATTTTGACCAAGAGACTAACTTAAGGACCTATCCTAGGGGCCTTGGGGGCTGATCAACAGATTAGCCCTTCCTACATTAAACATGTAAAGACCACATAGTTTGACTAACATAGACTCGATTATTTGATGAGATATGAACAAATGGGTTGCTAGTTTATTATGACAAACTCCTAGAGGACTGACCTAAGTGTCTTGAGGGATGATCACAGATCAACCTTGCCTACGTTCAAGGCTCAAAGACCTTTTAGTTTGACAAAACGACTCTGTTTTTTACTAACTTTTTGACTTTTTTGGGATTTTGATATGTTTTGAATTTTTTTGGATTTTTTGATTTTCTAATGTTTTTGGATTTTCTGAGATTTTGATGTTTTTGAATTTTTTGGTTTTGGGACCTCAAGAATATACATGAATCTGATCTAATGAGAACATGCCCCTATTGTGATGTAATAGACTACTCCAAGGTGGGTGCATGAAGTTGGGTAGCAATTTTGTGGCCACTTTTGAAAAAAAAATTAAAACTCATAGCGCGAGCATGTTATAACGTGCTCGCATTATTTCACGTTAAAAACAAAGAAAAATGTGAAATAATTTGCCTTCAAATACCAACCCAAAGGCTTGGAGGGAATTTCCAATGAGGTAAGATACGTGTTTTTGCAAATTCTACAGTTTTTCACAGAATTGGGTCCATACTCACCATCAAGATTGCATCTGGTTCAATATCGACAAAATCGAACACATGGGTAGTTTTAGGTTCTCTCTTAGCTATCCAACGATGTTATTTTTTTCACTTTTTGACAATGTTAAGCCTTTCATCCATAATTTATTTTGTTTGTATCTCTTTTTTTCCAAAAAGCAATGTTTGGTGTTTTTTTCGTTATAAATTAACCGTTCATCAAAATTTCAAATAAATTACATTTTTAGAAACTAGACTCCATTCTACAATTTTTTTTAAAAAGAAAAAAATCAATTATTTTCCAAAATTTGTAGGGGAAGCACGGCCAAAATTTTTCTTTTCATGAAGTGCCCACTTAGAAAATTGGTAAAAAAACAAATATTCATTAAAAACTTATTAGAAAAATCATACATCAACTAGATACTATTACCTAACTTCTAACTGCAGCGATTTTAAAAATATTACAAAAAAGTTCACCGTGCTAGGGTCATACAAGAGTTATTATGTTATGTTTTTTCTAACAAAAACAACACCAATTTGTGTATGTCCCTCTTTTTAACCCCTTAATCTCAACCATTTTAAAAATAAATTATTAGTATAGAAAGTAGACTTAGAGCACTTTGATCCTTTTTTTTGTTCCATCTCAAAATTTTGAGTGTAACTATCCTCAATTTCATGTCCAAGGTCAATATTTCCTAATTTCAAAAAAAAAGTGGCCACTTAAGCCCCCTTTTTGGGAACCATCTTGGTGTACTTACCCTTCGATAAAGGCAGGACAAACTAACCTTGAGAATGGGCCAAGTAGTACTAGGAGGGATCATGAACAAAGGACCAAGCTATGATGTGAATGTCGAATGGATAGGTGATGGATGGAGATATGGAATGTAATGGAAGATGGATGTGTAATGGATGGATGATGGAAAATGATCCATGAAGATCTTGGTGGATGGAAAGTGCTTATTTACACAAGGCACCTATTTACCAAGTTTTTACCAAGGTACTTGCCCAAAGCACCACCGAAGTGGTTTTCACTAGAGGACAATTTTTTTCTTTATTCTTTTCAACCCCTTTTCTAATATTTTTGGATTTTTTTCTTTTTTTTGTTTTTTTTGTTGTCACCAAAACACTTGTTTGCCAGGTTTTCATCAGGGTAACCATTTTTTCAGACTTTTTTTATTTTATTTTTGTTTTTTTGGTTCTATACCTCAAAATATTAGGCATAAAACTTTTTAAGATGGGAGTTGTTCATGGGCTCCTATAGAGGTTCCCCTTCAGGTGTTGATAATTGATATGCCCCTGACTTATAGCTCACTGTGATAATAAATGGTCCCAACTAGTTGGGTTCAAACTTTCCTTTGCTATTTTGGGTTTGAGACGTTCTTTTGATTCTCTTTAAGTACCATTTCTCTGACTTGGAAAGTCTTGCTTTTGATCTTCTTGTTATAGCTCCTCTTGACTCTATTCTTATAGACTTGCAAATGATTTAAAGCATCCATATGCCACTAATCTAGTAGCTCCAACTCATTTAGTCTTGATAGTTAGTATTCTTCATCCATGATGAGGTTTTGTAGTGATATTCTCAGTGACGAGGGCTTGATCTTAATGGGTAATACTGCCTCTGATCCGTAGACTAGGGAGAAGGGAGTGGCACTTGTTGGTGTGTAGATGTTGGTTCAATAGGCCTAGAGGGTAGGATTTAGTTGTAGATGCTAGTCACAGCCTACATCATTGACTGTCTTTTTGAGGATTTTCAAAAGGGTTTTATTGGTGGCTTCTACTTGGCCATTTCCTTGGGGATAATACAAAGTGGAAAAGCCATGTTGGATTTTGAATTTTTCACAAAGGTCACGAACCTCTTGATTCTTAAAAGGTGTCCCATTATATGAGATAATAGCTTAGGGAACACCATACCGACATATTAAGTAGTTCAGGATAAACTTTGATATCTGATTTCCAGTGATTTATGTCATGGGGATGGCTTCCACCCACTTGGTAAAGTACTCAGTAGTGGTTATGATGAACTTGTGACCATTGGATGAGGTGGGAGTTATTTTTCTGATGAGTTTGACCCCCCACTGCGAAAAGGGCCATGGTGTGATGATGGGATTGATTTCTTGAGTTGGAGCATGGATAAGGTCCCCATGCTACTAACATTGTAGGCACCTTTTGATGTAGTCATGTGCTTCTCTTTCCATTGTAAGCCAATAATACCCTATCCTCAATAATTTCTTGGCCCTGGTCATTCAATTAACACAGTCAATGCCTCCCCAGCATTTAGGCAGCGTAATAAGGTTCCTTCTATGCTCCTACGGTAAAGGGTGTTTCCTAGGATGACGAACCAGGATGCTTTCTTGACAAAGGTTCTTTTTAGGCTTGAGGGTAGGTTAGCAGGTAGGACCCCTATTCGCAAGTAGGTATAAATTTCATGGTACCAAGGATCGTTGGGACCAATGATTTCGCACACAAATTTTGACTTTGGTACCTCGAATGTAGGCATGAGAAGTTTCTCTACCAAGAATTCATGTTTTAGGATGTTGCGAAGGATTTCTAGTAAGGATCCAATCATTTCCATGGCATCTGTTGCTCTATTGTTTACTCTAGGAATCTATTCAAATGTGATATCAATGAATGATTCTTTGAGGTTCTCTACCAACTTTTTGTATGGAGTCAGCTTATCATCCTTTGTTTGGTATTTGTCATTCACTCATTTTATTATCAGCTGGGAGTCTCCATATACTTTGAGGGTCATGATCTATGCCACTACACTGCTATTCTGAGACCTATGGTTAAAGTCTCCTATTCCACAATGTTGTTAGTGCAGGGAAATGTCAATTTGTAGGATCTAGGAGTACAATCTCCATATGGGGTGATGAAGTAAACACCAAATCTTGATCCATGCTGCATATAAGAGCCATCAAAGTAGAGTTTCCAATGGTCGGCTATGCTAAGATTGAAGATGGATTCATCTGGAAACTCTAATATGAGTTGATTCTCTAAAAAGATTGATGCTTCTGCAAGCTAATCTGTGATCACTTGGCCTTTGATTGCTTTATGTTCTATGTATTCAATGTCGTACTTTGATAGTATCATTACCCACTTGGCCATCCTTCCTGTGAGCATTTCCTTTTACAATAGGTACTTGATGGGGTCGATTTTGGCAATGAGTTTGATTTTGTGTGCCAACATGTAATGTCTGAATTTATGTGAAGCAATCACTACTACTAGACATGATTTTTTGATGAATGAGTAGTTTAACTCATGCCCAACCATTTTTCTGCTAATATAGTAGATGGCCCTTTCTGTCCCATATGAAGTAGGTGAGAATATGGGTTTTGTTTATCTGCCAGTTGTGCTATGAATCTATGGATAGATTGAAGCCTACCTTGGAGACCTCTTAACTGCTTTAATGTTTTGGGTCCTTCCATCTCAAGGATTGTTTTTACTTTTTTTGGATCTATTTCAATACCCCTCATTGACACTATGTAGCCTAGCAACTTTCCTGACTGTATGCCAAAGACACACTTCTTTGGGTTGAGTGTAACTTTATATTCCTCTATCCTATCAAAAATATCACTCAAGGTTGTTATGTAATCTCTCCTCTTCCTAGAATTTGCTAGTATGTCATCAACATAATCTTTGACAGTTCTGTAGATCATGTCATGAAAGATTAATGTCATAACTCTTTGATAGGTGGCCCCAACATTCTTTAGGCCAAATGGCATCATATTATAGCAGTAAGTCACCCATGGACAAGTGAAGGCCATTTTGTGTTGGTCTTCTTTGTCAATCATTATTTTGTTTTACCCAAAGAAACCATCCATTAGAGAAAGCATTTCATGTCTCATCGTCATGTCTATGATCATGTCAATGTTAGGAAATGGGAAATCATCTTTAGGACATGCTTTGTTTAGGTCTATGAAATCTGTGCAAATTCGGATGCCTCCACCAGGTTTTGAGATAGGAACCAGATTACATACCCACTCTGGATAGTCAATTGGTCGAATGAATCTTGCATCAAGTAGCTTCTTTAGTTCTATTTTGACTAGCAGGGCAATCTAAGGATGCATTTTCCTAAGTTTTTGTCTAACTGGCTTTGCTTCAAAGTAGACTGCTAAGTGATGGACCACAATCTCTGGATCAAGTTTGGGAATGACCGCATAACTCCATGCAAAATTAACCTTTATTTTCCTTAGGAAAGCATCTAGGAGTTCTTATTCCTCTGTCATTAGTGATTCAACATAGAATGTGATGTGTGGAGTTTCTTCTATTCTCAGGTTTACTGGGTTGTACTTTTCTCTAAAAATTGTTGATTTTCTCAGTGTAGAGCACTAAGGGGAAGATTGAATCCCTCATCCTCATGCAACTCAGAGAGGAGTTCTTGTTCCTTTGTCATTAGTGATTCAGCATAAAATGTGATGTGTGGAGTTTCTTATATTCTCAAGTTTACTATTTTTAGGTCAAAGAGTTCCACAATGTGGTTTTCACTCAAGGACTTAGAGATTATTCTCAATTTTTCACTTTTGTGACTGAGGGATTCAATTTTTTCCCCATAGTATGCATGTGTATCTAGCTCAATGATGAATCTTGCTTTGTGATCTACACATGGAATATTATTGCATAGTCCCATGAATTCTAAGAGCACCTCATCATTTTCAAATGTGTCAAGAATTGGTGGTCCTTGTTGGTCATAATTGATGAGTTGTGGGTAGACTAGACAAATTTCATTATTTTAGTTTTTCAGACTCATAGGATAGGGTGCTAATCATGATGAGTGAGGAATTCTCAAAAAGCATTGGTAGGTCAGTTATGGAAGTTTCCTCATCATCACTACTACTATAGATGTTAGTTATATCAAATGTAAAATTGTCTATGACTTGGCCGGTAGACACAGGTAAGCGAAGTCCAGCTGGTGTTGGTTCACAGGGAGTCCTAACTGCTCTAACTGGGGGACCTCATCCACATATGGTTATACTCAAAGGGGTACATCCAAGGCCAATATTTCTCATTCACCTATCTAGAATGATGGGTATTAGAATCCCATTGTCATTATTCCCAAGTTTTTGGTTTCTATCATAGCCCATTGTGAGCATCATTTGTAAACCTTTGTTGCTATCATCCATTGGTAGATTGGTTATTGGTCTATTATCTTGGTACAAGAGATGGGATAGGTCCTCCTCTATTACCTCTAGGTCAAGATCTCCCCAACTTCTGAAGTTGGAATATCCTTTAGGGGATGTTTGGGATGTGGAGGCTTCATTTGATTGTGGTCGTCCTCATGATCTAGGAGATTGTGGTAACTCTCCTTCCACAAAAGCATTTTTTGGAATTGTATGGTTTCCAAAACCATTGTCCTGGACGATGAATTTGATATTAGAGATGGTGGGGATGGTGGGAGTGGCAAGTGTCTCTATCGCAAAAGTGGAAGCGAGAGTGGATAGATCGATGTATGGAGTTGATGGACCTTCATCATTTTTAGGCACTCGAGGGATTTTATAGTATTTTGCCTCTAGGTTTTTGCAGTAGGAGAATGGTTCAAGATCTCCACAAATGGTGACCTCTTGTCCTTCATATGTGAATTTGACACATTGATGGAAGGTTGATGCTACGAATTTCATTGCATGGATCCACGAACATCCCAGGAGGATGTTGTATGGCAAGTCGAGGTCTAGGAGCTGACAGGTAGCTTCCATGATTGTTGGACCTACTTGAATAGGGAGTTGAACAATGCCCTAAGACACTCCTTCTTAGTCATCATATGCTCTAATATTTATTCCTTTTCCTTTTTCAATGGAGTCCTCAAATATTTTTAGGTTCTTAATGAGCTTGAGGGAACAAATATTCAAGCTTGTACCTCCATCCACCAGGACTCGCTTGACTTTATTTTTATGCACTAGGACCTCTAAATGGAGTGCACGGTTGTGAGATGGTTGAGCAGGAAATTCCTAATCAGAGAATGTAAGGAGATTAGAGTGATGATGTTTCCAACCATAGCTTGGAATTTTTTTGCATCAAGATCTACTAGGATAGTGGATGAAGCCAATGCTTCCTCAAGGATTTTCTTGTGGGTGAATGAAATTTTTAGGAATTCCATGATGGAGATTTGTGTTGGGGTTCTTTTCAGTTGATCATGGACATTGTAGCCACTAGGAATAGATCATGGGTTGGGATTGGGTGCTCTGTTTGGCTAAGATGACCTTGCAATGGTGATTTTTCTGCCTCTTGTGGTGACTCCACAATTAGCATGGGCTCCTTTGATGGTGATGGTAGCACAATAATCATCTAGGGATGAAACAACATGGTCGTACACATGGTTTACACTCTTGAAGGTTCCTTTCCCTTATCATTGTTATTGTTCCCTTTATTAGTGTGATTAGGCATCAGATTCGTGTATATTTTAAGGTTCTGATTTCCTACTATTTGTTCCACGATTATGATTTTTTGATCAATGAGGTCTTGGATTAGTTTTTCAACCTCATGCAACTGTTAGTGGTGTGCCTTGTGATTTTTTGAAAGTCACAGAGCTGGTTTTCATTGTACCAAGGTGGTTTGACATCTAGTTCTGGGTAATTCTCATTAGTGGGAGCCTTGATGAGGTTTTTGTTTATTAGTTTCTTCATGATGACCTCAAGTGGTTCCCCAAGGCCAGTGTACTTCCACTTGGGGGAGTTTTTGTTTCAGTGGGGTGGTCCCCTTTGATCATTAACATTGTTGATTGCTTGATTATTGGTTGGTTTGTGTTGTGATACCGCATTGGGTTGGGTATTGTTATGATCATTATTTTGTGGTTGTTGGTAGGTTTGGGTGTTTTTCCTTAGAGCATTGATGACAACTTTGGCATCGATGACACAATCGTTGGTAATATTTTTGTTCCTTACCCATGTGCAAGGTTTTTCATTGTAAATTTTGGATGGGTGACTTTTTTTGTTCAAGATATGTGGGTGATCCTCCAGGTTGTTTCATAAGGGCTTGTTCGATGTTGAGCACCTTGGAGATAAATTGGTCATGTGGTGATTCCTTGCACTTTGAGATGGAAAGTCTAGGTTCCCTCAATATTGGATATGATAGTGCACACTTGTTGTTCCTTAGGCATGACCCATTTACTTTGATTGGCCTTGGATCTCCTTCATTGTAAGAAAGAAACAAATTTTTTACCTTGTTTCATTGCGGAGAGATTCTCTAGACTAACATCCATACAGATATTGAATATGTAGTTTTTGATGAATGCGTCGACTATTTTTTGGAACTCCTTGATGCCAGCAGGAAGGCGAGAGAACCACCCCATGGCTTGGCTAGTCAAACTTCTAGGAAATAGCCACATCAGATACGTATCATCTTATGTGACTTCCATGCAATGAACCTAGAATTCCCTGATGTGATCTTCACGGTTTCCCATTCCACAGTATTTATCAAATTTGGGGATCTCAAATCCCTTTGGGAATGGTTTCATTATGAGGCTCCTATCAAATGGATAGGGACACAAGTTGCTAGGTTTTTTTATGGTTTTTCCTAATTGGAGATCAAGTACTTGTTGTGAGAGTAACTTGATTTGTGTTACTACATCATTTTGTGGATTAGGGGGTGGGGTGAAGGTGTTTTGTGGTGGTTTGATTGTTGGTGGGATGGGTGGATTGGTTGGTTTATTGATGGATGGTGCTTGCATATTTTGTTGTGCCAAATATGCTTTCCATTGATGTTGTACCAACAATGCTTGTTGTTGGTCTTGTTGTTGAGCTTGCTACTATTGTGGCACCAACAATTCTTTTTGTTGGGCTACTAGTTGGGTTGCTTCTTGTTGTTCTTGGTATTGTTTCAGCACTTGTTGATATGCTTGGTGTTGGGCTTCTTGTTGTTGTGCGAGATATTGTACTTGTGCTTGTGCTTGTTGAGCTTGGTATTGGGCTTGTCCCTGAGCTTCAACTTGTGCTTGTGCTTGTTGGGCTTGATATTTGGCTTGAGCTTGTGCAACCTATGCAGCTTCTTATTATTTTTTTTGTTGCAACAAGGCTTGGGCTTGTACAACCTGTTGTGCTTTTTGTGCTTGTTGTGTGGCTTGAGCGACTTGCATTGCTTGTGCTTCTTATGTAGCTTGAGTGGTTAGCACTGATTGAGCGGCTTGTACTACTTGAGTGGCTTTTTTTGCTTGAGCGGCTTGAGAATTTTGTGCTGCTTGAGTGGCTTGCGTGGCTTGAGTAGCTTGTGGTGCAGCTTGTCGATTTTGAATTTTCTGAAGTGCCTTTTGATAGGCAGCTTGTTGAGCAGCTTGTAGTGCAATGCTAAATTGATTTGATGTATTTGAGTTTGGTGGCAGTGGTGGTGGACGTGGATTTGGAATGGTGCTTGTTTTGGTGATGATAGGCACCATCGTATTGATGTTTGGGATTTGAGTGGTGGATGGTGCAATTGATATGCTTGGTCCTTAAGAGACCATGTTTTGACATGTTTGGGGGATGGTTGATGATGAGGTGATTTCTTGTGTGGTTGTTATCTATTGTTGCGATGTCGATGAAAAGATGGAAGGATTTTGTATGATATTTTGATTGATGATCGGTGGGTTAATTTGATTTTGTTGATTGATGTTTGGTAGAAGGGGAAGCCCTAAACCAAGAGGCAGTGTGGATATTGATGGAAATGGTGGAACTGGTGGAAATGTGAGTGGTATACTTCCTTGTGGAAGTGATGAAGATGTAGTGTCAAAGATGCCCCTTGGTCTAAATAAGTCATCCTCTCCTTGTGAGGTTATGGAGAGAGAAGTTTGAGGTGTTGCACAAAAGGATGATGATGATGGGTCATTGGGATCATGAAAAGTGAGGGGAACATATGTATGTAATGGATTTTTGGGTATGGACTGTCCCAAGATGGTGTTTGCATCCAAATCCTGATTGTTTATGAGGGGGTGTGTTTGCAATGCATTGAGAAATACACTTCCCTTGTTAACAAAGGGTTGAGTTGGAGCAATGGATGATGTAATTTGGGGGATGTCTTGGGTGATGTTTTGGAATGGAGTTATAGATGAAATGGGGATGGTGGATGAGATTGGAGGAATGACCCCAAAATATGGTTCCACAATAGTGCTCACATCGAACTCGGAAGGAATTTTAGCCCCTTGCTTTGCTAATTCAAGCATATATAATGAAGGATTAAGTCTCATCATGATGCTGATAATCTTATGATTTTTTAGATTTTGAACCACTTAAGTTATTTCTTCTTGTGTCATTCCAAAGGGATTATTGGTAAGATCCTCCACTTGAACACCTTTCTCTTGTTGATTTTGTGATAATGAAGGAAAGTCAGTTAAAGGATTGCTTGATCCAACATGATTTATTTTAGAATTTTTTTGGCTTAGGTCGCTTGAAGTGGATGTTTCTTTGTTGGCTTCCATGTTCCTCTTGTGTTACGATCTAGTTTGCACCATAAAATAGGGATTAATTTTCAACAATGTAGGAGATGAATCTCTAATTCTTTGGATTGATCTAACTTTACGTACAAAAGATACAATTTAGGATGTTTTAAGGATCAAAAGTATGATGTTGAAAATGAAGGATGGATGATATGGATGATTAGGACTCTTGAGAAATCTTGAAGGATATGTTAAAATTTAGGACTTGGATTTGATATTTGATTTGGATTTGGATTGTGAACTCATAAACTCTAAGAGGTTGGATGTTGTCCTAGAGTGAATTTATCCTCAAGATGCTAGTTTGACTAAGTGTGAGAAGAAGGATTCATCTAAACACACCTAACCAAACAAGATGATTGATTTTGGATTATGAACTCCTAAACCCCAAGATGTTAGATGTTATCAGGGATAAACTTGTTCATAAGATTTGCTAATTTGACTTAGATGTGTGGAGAAGGATGCATCTACACACATCTAATCAAACAAGATGATTTTTTATTTGTTTCAAATGATTTTCCCAAAGTTTAACATGGAGTATTTTTCCAATATTTTCAAGAATTGATGAGATTATTTTAGTTTTGATGTTCAAAGATGGATGAAGGTTTGAATTTGATTCTATGTTTACCTAAAAAGACACTTGCTTACTAGACCTTGATTTTGAAGAACATGCTTTTCTCTAGACAAGGTGCTCAAACTCCCTAAAAAGATTTGGATTTTTTTGACAAAATAACTCATACAAATTTGGATTGTTTCTTGAAGCTTTCCTGTAGAAGTTAAAAAGAAGTCATCGTCTAAATTTGTATAGCATTGAAAGATGCTTTTGGTGTTCTTTTGGACTAAGAGCTTTTACCTTTGATTTCTTGATCTTGATCTTGGGTGAAATCATTTGGGACACATGTGTGGATTTCAATTGTCTTTAGTCTTTTATTAATGACTTTATTTTACCACAAATACTTCTTCATTAAGCTTTGAAACTAGATGTCTAATGTTTTAATTTCTTCTCATCCCACAAAATGTATCACGTGGAAATCAAGGAAATCAAAACAAGAGTTACCTAATGTTTAATTTAGTAGTAGCAAATTAAGATAAAATTCAAGTGCCTATAAACCTCTAAGGATATAAATCCCAAGGGCAAGCAAGGGCATGTCAATTCATTCAAGGATATTTGCTTCTCCTAAAGGGTTTAAGATTTTATTCTCATGTTAAATGTTTTTTTTCCAGTATTTTTGATCAAGCAATGTGTTATGTAACCAAGAACAAGTACAACCCTATGGCTATGAAAGACTGTATTTGTTGAGTCCCCACTTGGACAAGTCCAACTACACTTATTTTTAGTTAATGGTTAGATACTTGACCCCACTGGCTCCCCTCCATGGCTCAACACTTCTTTCAGCGCAGCCAAGTATCAGTACCCATGAATCTCCCATGACATACTTTCCATTTCTACTAAAAACCGTAAAAGTGTGGAGCAGCTTCAAAATGACTATTATTGCATCAACAAATAAATAACGATTTTGTCCTTTCTACAACAAGGGTTTTAATTCAGACTTTTCGTTTGTAGGAGTTGACTCATCGAGGTGAGAGACCATTACTACCCTTCTCGTCGAAGCCAACCGTGTGATACTGGCCTTCGTTCTAGTACCCACTTTTATATCCTGGCTGGAAATACTCTTGGTTTTAGAGTGTTACCGGTTGAGTCATTCCCTTGGGTGAGAAATTCCCCAAGGCAAGCCCTCTAAGATTAAAAAAAAAGTGAAAAAACATATCTGTAACTTGATCGATCTTTGTTGAAAAAAAAAGAGAGAATACACACGATAGGTTTGACTCACACTCGCAAGATGTGTTCAATTTTAGTTCCCAAAATGAAGTGTGGAGGCAATTACTTTATACCAACCTAAGACCACCAAAAATCCTTTTGATTCTTAAGATCATCGTGAGGCATAAGAGAAGTGCATACATCTTTTCAATGGTGTTAGTTTGAGTAAGCAATCACAAAAAAAAGTAGCACATGCTCATTTTAAGACCCATGAAGCAATAATGACTTCTTTTTAAGCACCAAAGGAAATGTGAAGATTTCCTTGTTCAATTTTTAAATTTGAAAACTAACTCTAGTAAGTTTGTGTCTTAAAGTTCATTTTAAGCCCTTTTGTGACAAGAATTTGAAGTGTTCTTTTTAGAGCCCAAAAGGAAACTAGTATGCCCTAAGCATGAAAAATAATAAGTTTTCTTTAAGAGAAACAGTGAGTTCTCTAAGAGTGTAAACAAACACTAAAGTGTTCAAAAACACTTGGTATCATGCAAGAATGATGTCATTATGCTTCTTTCCCTCTTCACCTTTAATCGAGCCCACCTACAAGACAACTAGTCAGGTCTACAAAAATAGAGGTCATGAGATCAAAGAACAATCCAAATGATCAGAATTTTAAAAAAATCATGTCATAAAAATAATTTTCACTTTTTACTTCCCTTCAGTGGTGGAACCCACAAAGGAATTGCAGTTTAAAATATTTAGCGGTGCTCTATAGCACTACTTATCAGTCGACATCATTCTGCAACAGGGACAGAGAGCATGAAAGCATCACTATTTCAACCAGTGGTGGAGTTTCAAATTTGAAAAGATTCCAGTGTGTGAAAAAGACTCGACGATGTTGTTTGAGATTTTGAATTCTGGGGAAGAAACAAAGAGTGTCAAAGTTTGGAATTCGTAGTGGTACGATATAGAGATGTTGGAGTCCTAGTAGTTATAAACTACGACACTAGTCTGCTAGCAATGGAGTTCCCTGTAGAGATGCAAAACAACAAAAAAGCATAGAATTTGGTGAAACAAAGTGATTAGAACTTATATTTTCCCTCCCTCTAGCACCAAAATGTGAACCAAGATTCTAAACCTACGAAACAACATCATTTTAGATCAAATGCAAGTTAGGATCATGATTCCCCAAGAAATCCATTTGAATTGCAAAGGAAGAGGAATTAAATGAAGAAAATAAACAAGAATAAACCAAAGATATTAAATCCTATTGAAATGCAAAGAAAACTCTTAATATCTTTTGGGAGTTGGTGCCAATTTGATGTGGAAGTTAGCCCTTTCCCAACTCCTATGCAAGCTTTGATGATTTGATGAGGATGTGATCCACTTTGTTGAAGATTGAGGTATGCTCCATGATGAAAAACATGCATAACATAGCTATATTTTTTGTGAAATGCTAATACTTGAGAATGGATTTGAGTATAATAGGTTTTCTTAAATTGTGGATGTGAAAATGAGGAATGAAGCCTCCTATTTATAGAATGACAAGTTGGAGAAATTCCCAAAATGAAGCAATGTGGGACTAATATTCAACCAATGGCAAGGTGCCACTTGTCAAGAGATGGATGGATGAAGGATGTGCACATTTTGATGAATGTGCCCATAAGTGCAATTAGGTGATATTTGAAATTAGTGAAATGACATGTAAGAGGGAAAAATAATGTCTTAAATGCCACTTGGCTCAAGGAAAAAGGACTTATTAGGTGAAGTAAATGTCTTGTTGGAAGGACAAAGTCCACTTCGATTTGAATTCAAATTTGTGAGAATATTCCACCATTATGCCGTGTTGAGAGAAAATAGGGATTTAATAAATGGATTAAATCTATTTTCATATGCAACTCGCAAAAGCTAGAGGATGGGACATGAATTAGAATTAAATTAATCAAGGGTTAATTAATTTAATAGGAGATTAGATGATGTGACAAATTTGACTTAGATTTATGGGTTGATTTAAATCAAATATGAGAAGAATATGATAAAAGGATTAATTAAATAAGGATTTTTTATTTATTTAATTAAAGGAGCTGAAGTTAGATTAAATCAAATAAGGTTTTAATTTATTTAATTTAATGAGATAGACTTTAGGGATTTAATCAAATAAAATTTATTATTTAATTAAATAGGGATAATTAGATCAGACTGATTGATTTAATTAACAAGAAAGAATGACTTAATCAGATAAATGATTTATTTAATTAAGAGAGGAAGATTGATGAATTTAATCAAATAAGGGGATTCGATTAAATGGTTAGACTAAGGGATGATTAAGGATGAAATGATGTTAGTAGTCGAGATTAGATGTGCAATGTCAACTAGTACATTTTCCATGTCTACATTATCCTCTCACGAGTTCAAAATGGAAAATTTTCAATTTTATCTCAATTGTTTTCTCCACTATCTCAAGTTGACTCTGTAGTCAATCCAATTAACTCTATGTCTTCGATCTTATTCTCATCCATCCATTTTATTGTTTAAGAATGTTTATATCCCTTCATCCTCTCATTATTATCAACATAAATCAAATATTTATGCAACTTCACTCTATTGAAATCCATTATCAATAAATATGGTGTTATGCTACTAAGTTGCATTCACATCCATTAGTGAGAAAGTCCCTACAACAAGACCATTTTGAGATTTGGGGTGAAATTGGTAATATGGATTTTTTTATTGGATGAAGTGAATAAATAACAAATTACAAACAAAACTGCTACAATAGAGGCAACTACAACTTAAAGAATGTTGGAAATTGTGCCTCAACTTGCTAGCTTGTATCTCTATTAAAGTCTTCATTGTCGACTGATAGCTGGAGTTCTTAAGTTTGTAACCTTGTCGTGGAGTTTGGAAGTTTCGTAACTTCCCGACTAACTGATCTCCTTCGTTGTCGCAGCATCAATGATTTATGTAACTTAAGAACCTTGTCGCGGAGTTTGGAATTTTCGTAACTTCGTGACTGACTGATCTCCTTCATTGTTACGGCATCAGTTTTTTTCGTAACTTAAGAACCTTGTCGTGGATTTTGGAAGTTTCGTAACTTCCCGACTGATTGATCTCCTTTGTTGTCACAAGGATTGGTAAATTCATAACTTGTATTCGGGAGTTATGAAGTTTGAGTTTTCTCTGACTGAGCAACAGTGTTATTAGCTTGTTGTGGGGATCTATAAATTCATAACTTGTATGTGGGAGTTATGAAGTTTGATTTTTCTCTGACTGGGTGACAGTGGTATTGGCTTGTCGCAGGGATCAATAAATTCATAACTTGTATGCAGTGGTTATGAAGTTAACATTTTGAGCGACACACAAATGGGTGTTCACTTTGGTGGGGCCATGCCGATGGTTGGTTTGACCACAGGTGTATGAGTGATTTGGTAATAAAAAGGGCTAACTCGTGGATACCTAAAGTATTCCATATTTTTTTTATAAACTAATGACTGTTAATATTCCCCAACAATGTGGGATAATGTCATCGGTTGAGTTTCTTATCGGTTGAGTTTCTTGGTGGTTGAGTGAACCGAATTGGTTTGGATAGTAGATTTCTAGAAATTGAAGGATCAAAGTGACTATAGTAAGCAGACTAATTGGGATTGTCTGTAGAGAAAGAAGAAAAAATTTGGCATTGGTTGAGCGAACTGTATGTTGAAAGAACATTGTAACAGTGTTGTGATTGACTGTGGTTGGTTGATTGTAATGTTGTTGTGTAATATCAGAGAACTAATACCTATGAAGGAGGGATATATAACTTTATTGTAATTTTTTTTTACTATGAATAAAGAGACTTCACTTTGGTGGTGGGTTTTCCTTCCAAAAGGGTTTTCCCACATAAATTAGGTGTATATTCTTTATCGATATTATTATCTATTCTTTTATATGTGAATCCTAATGCTTTGTAATCTTGAAATTAAAAGTACTCCTACATTATTTCCCTGTGAATTGACATTAGGAAAGTGATTTTCACACTAGAGTCTTTCCTTACAAGTGGTATCAGAGCTTGGCCAGTTGTGTTATCCTTGTGGGTTGGTTGGGTTTTTTGTGTCATTTCTATTCAATGGGAGTCTTGTAGAAGTCTGGTAATTATCATATTATAGATTGAGATGGCACTAGCAAATACATCTAGAAAGGTTGAAATTGAGAAATTTAATGGCAGCAATTTTGAGTTGTGGAAACTCAAAATGGAAGATCTGTTAGTTGATCATGATCTTTGGATGGTTGTGTCTAGAACGAAACCTTCTGGCATGAAGCAAGAAGATTGGGATCTTGCAGATCAAAAATCAAAGGGGCTGATAAGACTCTATTTTGTAGACTCTATTCTTCTTAATGTGCATGAACATAATACTTGGAGATATTTATCAAGGAAAGTCCTTGGTAAACAAGTTGTTCTTGAGGAAGAAATTGTATTCTTTGAAAATGTAGGAAGGAGCATGTGTTTCTGATCACTTGAATACTTTTAACATGTTGATTGCTCAGTTAGCATTTGTGGGTGTGAAGATTGAAGAAGAAGATTGTTGTATGTTGTTGTTATGTTCTTTGCCTGATTCTTGGGATCACTTGGTGATGGCCATTGGGAGTGCAACATCCTCTTTCAAGATGGAAGATGTTGTTGCTTCTTTGTTATCAAAAGAAATGAGAAGAAAATCTTCTGAGATGGCGAAGGAGACTCTTTTTGTTCGAGGCCGATCAGAAGAAAAAGGAAAGAAGGACATGAAATCCAAATTGAAATCAGAAGGGAGATCAAAGTCTCCTGGAAAAATTTCCAAGGTGAAGTGTTGGAACTATGGGCAGCCTAGTTATGTCCAAAAGGATTGCAAAGAGGAGAAAAAGAAGAAGAAGAACTCTTCTGATAATGATTCTTCTCATAGCAAAGTGAATGCCTTCATTGCATCCTTGGCAACTCAGGCATTAGATGATGTCTAGCTAATTGATTGTGGAGCATCTTTCCACATGACATCTCATAGAGACTGGTTGACAAAGTATGAAAAATACGATGGTGGAAAGGTGTACTTGGCAAGCGATTCATCCCTGGATATAGTTGGTCATGGAAGAGTTAGAATTTGGTTCCCTGATGGAAGGGTGAAAGGAATCAATGATGTTATGCATATACCAAGTCTGGCTCAAAATTTAATTTTTGTTAGTAGGATGAATGATGTTGGTGTATAGATCTCTTTCTCTAATGGTGTTCGTAAGATGACAAGAGGCTCTATGTTGTTGGCAAAGGGTGCTTGAATTGGTATTCTATATAAGTTGGACGTAAATGCAGTTCAACGCAACAATGCTTCTAAAAAACCATGTAAAACTATAGGGAAAGAGGTGATTGTTTCAGTAGGAGCTAATTCTTTGGAGATTAAGCTTCCAATTGAGAAAACAATGTTGTGGCATCACAAGCTAGGCCAAATTGGAAGAAGAGGTTTAAAACCTTGAAAAATAAAAATCTGGTTGAAGGGCTTGATGATTGTAACCTTGAATTCAAATTTTGTGAGCATTGTATATATGGACCTAAACAACACCATGTTTCATTTTATTCCAGTCCTCATAAATCTTCTAGTATACTTGATTACATTCATTATGATGCGTTTGGTCTAGTAAATGTTCCTTCGTTATCGAATTCTAAATATTATGTTTCTTTTATTGATGACTATTCAAGAAGGGAATTTGTGTATTTTTTAAAGAGTAAATTAGAAGTGTTCAGTTGTTTTAAGGAATTTAAAAACCTTGTGAGTGGAAGGAAAATAAAATGTTTAAGGACTGACAATGGTGGTGAGTTTTATTCTGATGAGTTTGAAAGGTACTATAAATATCATGGAATTAAAAGACATAAGACTACACCCTATACTCCACAACAAAATGGAGTTGTTGAAAGGTTCAACAAGATAGTGATGCAAAGAGCACAAAGTATGTTGAGCAGTGTTGGCTTGGGGGAGAAGTTTTGGGCTGAGGCAATTGAAACAACATGTTAATTTTTCTCTTGTTGAGAAGATACCTTTGGAAGCATGGTCTGGTAAGAATCCCTCTCTTAAACACATTAGAGTTTTTGGCTATGAGGCATATTCACATGTGTCAAATGAAAAAAGATCTAAGTTTGATTAAAAAGTTGTTAAATGTATATTTGTTGGCTATAGTGTTGGCATAAAATGATACAAGCTTTGGAACCCTGTGACTAAGAAGGTTTTGTACAACATAAATGTTATTTTTTGTGAGCTGAAGCCTTCTACTTTGGATCTACAATCAAAGATAAAATTAGAAAATAAAAAGGATGTAGTTGAAATTCCTCTAACACCAGATAAAGAGGAATTAAAAATTCAAAACGTACCTTAATCTAAGGAGAGCTTGATTAGTTCTGAGAGTTCTAAAGAAGAAGAACAACCTCATCCTCAGCCCTTGAGGAGGTCAACATGAGAGAGAAAGAAACCTAATAGGTATGGGTTTTCTCTGTTAGATTCTACTTGTGCCTATGCTTTGATTACTAGCACTAATGAGCCTAGGACTATTAAAGATGCAATTAATATGCCTGATGCAAACTCTTGGTTGGAAGCCATGAATGAAGAAATGGAATCATTAAATAAGAATGACACTTAGAGTTTGGTGCCCTTGCCTGAAGGCAGAAAAGCTATTGTCTATAAATGGGTATTTAAAAAGAAAATAGGTTTGGATGGCAATGTTGAAAAGTATAAGGTGAGGTCGGTTGTGAAAGGTTATTCCCAAGTAGAGGGAATTGATTATGGAGAAATATTTTCTCGTGTAGCTAAGCTGACATCTATCAAATTTCTTTTGTCATTTGCAGTAGCGTATGACTTAAAGATTGAACAGATGGATGTGAAGACAACATTTCTTCATGGCGATCTTGAAGAAGAAATTTGTATGTCCTTGTTATCAATTAGATTTGCACCCAGCTGAAAATGAAAGCTCAGCAATCTATTGACACATGGAAACATTCTTGAGTTGTGGGTAACTCATTGTGAGAACAAATCTCCAGAGTGAGTTGGTTTTCTGAAAGATGGATCCTATTCTAAATGACTCTTCTGAGAAAAGGGATAGAAGGATAACCAAAATTAAAACCTATGACTAAAAATATTTTTTTCAAAATTTGATGATAACTTAATGATGACTCCGGTTTTTCCCACAAACAGCTTTCAGTAAACAACAATGCTTCACAATTAATACATAAATGATTTGCATGAAGATTTGAATCTAAATACAACATGCAACCTGTATCTTTGAACTTTCTAGATCAAGGATTACAATTTTAGGACATAACAATGATTCTATAAACATAAATCACAATATGACATCAAACTTAAAACTACAAAATAGACACAAAATTGAGAAATAGGAATGTTGCTTTATTCAACTAAAGGAGTATGCCAAAATCTGTCTGAACAAAGTACAAAATGAGTTTACAAGCTCAAAAATGTGTAAGAGCAAGAAACTAGAATCTAAATTGAGAAGAGGAAGAAAAACTAAGTCTTCTTCAAGATATATCCCTCAAAACCCTAATCCGAGCTCAAGAAAAAAGCTCAAGAAAAGGTATCAAAACTGCCCAATAAGCTTGCACAAAAGCAAAAAAAACTCACCTTTTCATGCTCACACTGTCCAACCTCTAAAAATAGACTAAATCTTCTTTAAAAGAAAATAAAACACCTTATCTATCCAGTAGGCATCTCAAATTTGACCAAGTAAGAAAACAAGGAATCTGCTAAAAATAGCAAAGAATAAAGCAATTTATAAAAACACCGCTTTAATCTTGTTTTACATGATATGCAGATTTTCATAATTTGACTAATTTTTGCAACTAAAGATTTTGAAATCTTTTGCAAAAAAAATAATCCTTATCTCTCCAATTACAATGCTTGATTTTCACATAAAAATCATAAAATATATGAATATATTTTGTTCATATCTCCTTTCCCTTAGAAACAATTTTCCAATCTATAATTGATTTCTAAAAAATCAATCAAAACAAACAATAAGCATGAACAATGAATTGATTTCTTTAAAATCAATAAAAAGGTCTAAGACCTATCCTTATTCTTAAAGCAATCCCCTCCAAAATGTAATTGATTTTTCTCAAAATCCCTTGAAAGTAGTTAAAGGCTTCACCTAAAGGCCCTAAGTCTTCAAATAATTCATTAAACAAAACAAGACTTAGGAAAAATTTGAATCACATGAGCCTCTACATTGCTCGACCTAATCATTGGGGAAGTCGGCCTTTCAAACTTTGCATAAGGTTTGATATTAAATGCAAAAAAAAAACCTAATCTTGACTTCATTTTGCATTTGACACTTTGGAAGAACTTGCTCTGCTTGAGAGAAATGTGCTGCCATGAGAGAGGATAGGGTTTCAGCTTTGGGACTCCATTCAAGCTTTTCTATGGTTGAACCTTCGCTAGATTTGGTCTCTGCTACTCATGGTGAGCATTTAACTGTCATTTATTTGTTTTCTTGGCTCCCTCTAATGATTAAAAAACCACACTGGCCACAACTATAACATACTCTAATGTGTTTTTATATTTATATATTTCTCTCTCACTGGCCGCCATGAGAGTGGGCTCGAACTTGATGAGGAGGATTCAAGCACCATTGTTGCTATTCTTGTTGAATCTATAGGTAATAAGTTGACTCCAAACCTCCTATGGGCTTTTTTGAACCCATTTGCTCTATTTTGAACAAGATTTGGACTTAAAGTCGCGACTATGATTGTTGTTTCTGATGCATTTTTTGTATTCTTGTTGCTTTGTTTGCATCCACCTTGGAAGGCCATTATGGGAGACATTACTTAGGGCATTGTAGAGAGCTCTTCCACAGCTCTACTGCAAGCTCATAAGGTCTCTTTAGGCACTTGATGGTAAACTCTACTCTCCTTTCATTTTCATTATGTTCTACCCTTCAGAAAACTCATAAAAACTTATCTTTGTGCAAGCAAGATGATCAATAAGGAACATATCTACAAGCCATTTGTGCAGGCCGCAGCCTTAACATGTACATATTGGGTTTTCTTGTAACATTTTGGGCTAGACTCAAGACCACATCACAATATTTTGTATTTCTGGAACAACCCTCACATGGGTATATTGCATTTTGAAAGAAAACACACTTATCCTGCTATCTGGTTGAAACCCTCACATGGGTACTATTGTCAATTATATTATCTATCTTTAAAAATAAAACCCCAATGTGAGTACTCTCGAAAATGAGCAAGAATCTGTATATTTTGATATTCATGTAAAATTTAGCCTGACCCAATATGGCATTTCTTTTGACATTTTGAAATTCCTAATTTCCTCCATATGGGTATTTTTTGTTCCGAAGAATATGTCTGTCTGGGTGCATTTTTTGTTGTATTCTAGCTTGTTCATGAGAATACTGTGTAAATCTTGTTTTTTAACAAAACCCCACCATGATAATTGATATTTAAAATAAAACACACCTCTTTTTGAATTGTTGTTGAAAACTCTCATATGGATAACCCCTAACTGAGACAAAACCCTTATCTTATTGCTTCATTAAAATACCCATGTGGGTAAACTACATTTGGTGAAAATCTGTATAATTGACTTGAAACCCCAATGTGGGTATGCTAAAAGTAATGAGGAAAACTGCATTTTATGAAAACTCATGTATTTAAATTTGCAATAAACTTTTCACCTGTACAATGTATTTGTTCTGATATTTTATAAGCTAATGCATCAATTTCATTTAATGTAACATTTACATTAAATCATTGTAGCTATTAAATCATTGTAGCTCCATAGACTGCATTCTCTCTTACAGCCAGCTAATACTTTCAGAAGCACTTCCCTCATGCTTTGTCATTCTCCGCTCATTCTGGAAACAATCTCTTTTCTTATGTAATCTATCAATTATTCTTTGAAAGGTATACATTGAATGACTAAACAATTGAAAGATAGAATAGAACAAATATCCATAACAATGTATTTTGATTGTCTCCTTTTCAAAACAATGATGCACTAAACTTACCTAATGCTACCCTTGCATTCTCAGCTAAACTGAAACTAATTGTTTTGTTGATCATTTTCCTCACTTTATTAAACAACTAGCTATTGGTCACTATATTGATCTTTGTAATACTTCATTCTAATGGGAAACTGAGACTCTTCACATGTATCCATGCTTGACTGTCCTTTCATAATCTTGGTCTTCAACTTGGCACTCTTTATGCATTTTTATGCTCCATTATTTAAAACTGCTTTATGCCTTACTCTCTTCTGAAATGAAAATCTGTAACATTTCTATTCGTTGAGGTACTATGTATGCCTGCTCACTATCATTGATTGTGAGATAGAACATTGATGTAGTAACATGAAACAAGATGCATAATAACACCCATGGTAGAAAAATGCAAACTGTTCAGCAATACCTGTGATTTAAATCATGAGAATGATGTGCTCAGTTGAATTGATTGAACTCATTTAAACCCATTGTTCACCTGTAGCTTTCAGGAAGCATACACATGATTGTTATGAGTGAATAGTTGGTTTTATGGCTTTGAAAGATGAACTCTCCTTTACTCTTTCAGTTGTATAGTACTTCACTACTTAGCCCCTCATGTAACGAATGTGGGGCAGCATGCTAAGCTCTACCCTTGTGGGAGACCATTTTTCTCCACATGCTTGAACTTCAAATGATAATCAACTTCTTGATTTTCCCTATACCTGAACAAAGAAACAAACGATATTAGCATAAAACAATATATGATGATATTGATGTCTCTCTTTCAACTCATGTTTCTACACTTTTCTTGATTGTTTCAGCATATGATTAGTAGCATACTACATTATCATTGATGGTTCATGTAGGTATATTCATAGTCAAAGCTCTAACATTCATCTTTTCCTTCCTACAGGTCAAAGGAGCTCAAAGAAGAAAAATGGTGCACCACTTCTGCATCAGTCATCAACACAGGCAATGATGATTATGTCTATACTTATGTGATTCTTCCTTTTATGCATCTTCCATAGTGTAGTATTTTTTTATGATGCATTGTAATAGTTACATCCACGACTTGTATGGATATTTAATTTATCTTTCTGCTTTTCATTTTGAAAGGAAAATGCATCTCAATGCAAATTTGTATCATTTGAATTCTTGCAATCAAATCAAATCTTGTAAATATGAAAAGCATCATGAAATAAATGAAAGCAGTTGAAATGCTTTATTGTTTGTTTTCTCAATCTTGTACTCCATTTGATTGTGAAACACTGAATAACAATTCTTGAAACTCAGTTTTCTCATTTCAATGCATAACTCTGACTTATAAAATGATGAATAAGATGCAAACAACACTTAGCATATGTAGAAATAACTATATTTTCACTTTTAGATATAACATTATTTAATCAACTCCACCAATTGAGCTATAGCAAAAAATTGGTAATAGTCCCAGCCTGAACCCTATGTGGAAAAAGGTAAAGAACATCTGGTATGCAAGTTGAAAAAATATCTGTATGGATTAAACAATCTCCTAGAATGTGGTACCAAAAGTTTGACACATTTATTTTGTCTTTGGGATTTGTAAGATCAAAATCTGATCATTGTGTGTATTTCAAATATGAAAATGATTGTGTCTTAGTTATTTCCCTATATGTGGATGGCATGTTCATTGGGAATAGTAAGCTTATGATTTCTGATAAAAAATATCAGTTGTCTGCAAAGTACAAAATGAAAGATATTATGTAGCCAGGTATATTCTGGGGATGGAAATAACTAGGGATAGAAAGAGAAAAAAACTTTGGCTCAGCCAAAGTAAGTATATTAACACTATTATGGAGAGATTTAGTATGATTGATTGTAGGTAGCTAGTTGTTCCATTTTTGAAGGGAATGAAACTATCTATTGAAGATTGTCCAAAATCTCCTACTAAGATGGAGGACATGACCAAAGTGCCTTATGTAAGTGTAGTTGGTAGCTTAATGTATGCAATGGTTTTCACAAGGCTAGACATTTCCCAAGCAGTGGGAGTTCTTAGTCAGTTTATGGAAAATCCAGGAAGGCCACATTGGGATTTGTGAAAAGAGTTTTTAGATATTTAAAAGGTACATCATAGTACACTTTGTGTTATCATGGTAACTCAATTGGATCACAACATTCTCTCAACATTAGAGGTTATGTGGATTCTAATTGGGCAGGGGACCTTGACAACCATAGATCCACCAGTGGATATATTTTCATATTGAATGGTGGTGCAATTAGTTGGATGAGTAAGCAGTAGGTTGTAGTCGCTTTATCCACTATTGAAGTTGAATACATGGCAAGAACACATTCCTACAAAGAAGTTGTATGGATTAAATGCTTGTGTTCTGATGTTGGGTTCAATATAGGGGAAATTTTAATTTTCTATGATAGTCATAGTGCTATTTTTTTGGTGAAAAATCCAACTTTCCATGCCAGGAATAAACATATTGATGTGCAGTATCATTTTATACAAGATATGGTGGAGGATGGAAAGGTTTGTTTAGAAAAGGCGGATACTCTAAAAAATGTTGTAGATGTGTTGACAAAGCCCATGAGCACAGACAAGTACAGTTGATGTGTTAGTTCGATGGGCCTTGGAGCCCGTGACCTTCATTAACTTCGAGTTTGGAGGAAGCCAGTAAGTCTTCGTCAAGTGGGAGATTATTGGAAATTGTGCCTCAACTTACTGGCTTGTATCTCTATTCAAGTCTTCATTGTTGGTCAATAGCTGGAGTTCCTAAGTTTGTAACCTTGTCATAGAGTTTGGAAGTTTCATGACTTACCAACTAATCGATCTCCTTCATTGTCATGGCATCGGTGATTTTTGTAACTTAGGAACCTTGTCATAGATTTTGGAAGTTTCATAACTTCCCGACTGACCAATCTCCTTCGTTGTTGTGGCATTGATGATTTCCATAACTTAAGAACCTTGTTGCAGAGGTTAGAAGTTTCGTAACTTCCCGAATGAGCGATCTCCTTCGTTGTCGCGGGGATTGGTAAATTCATAACTTGTATGCGAGAGTTATGAAGTTTGAGTTTTCTCTGACTGGGCGACGATGGTATTGGCTTGTCGCAAGGATTGGTAAATTCATAACTTGTATGCAAGAGTTATGAAATTTGAGTTTTCTCTAACTAGGAAACAATGGTATCAACTTGTTGTGGGGATCGGTAAATTCGTAACTTGTATGTGGTGGTTATGAAGTTAACATTTTGAGTGACATGCCAATGGGTGTTCACTTTGGTGGGGCCATGTCAATGGTTGGTTTGACCATGGGTGTACGAGTGAGTTGGTAATCAAAAGGGCTAACTCATGGATACCTAAAGTCTTTGGGATTTTGTTTATAAACTAATGACTATTAATATTCCCCATCAATGTGGCATAATGTCGTCCTTTGAGCTTCTTGGCAGTTGAGCGAACCGAATCAGTTTGGACAGTAGATTCCTATAAATCGAAGGGTCAAAGTGAGTATAATAAGTAGACAAATTGGGATTGTGTGTAGAGAAAGAAGAAAAATTTTGGCGTTGGTTGAGTGGACTATATGTTGAAAGAAAATTGTAACAGTGTTGCGATTGACTGTGGTTGGCTAATTGTAATGCTCTTGTGTAATATCAGAGAACTAATACCTCTAAAGGAGGGATCTATAACTTTATTGTAATTTTTTTTACTATGAATAGAGATACTTCTCTTTGGTGGTGGGTTTTTCTTTCGAAAAGGTTTTCCCATGTAAATCAGGTGTCTATTCTCTGTCGATATTATTGTCTATTCTTTTATGTGTGAATCTTAATGCTTTGTAATCTTGAAATTAAAAGTACTCCTACATTATTTCCCTATGAATTGACATTAGGAAAGCAATTTCTGCAATAGATTCTTTCCTTACAAAGAATACAGATAAAAAAAAAATCCCATAATGATTCTTGCTCTATTCATAGGAGTTCAAGTCCCTTTGTTGACAACAGTTTTATTCGCAGTAAATAGTTTGAATAAAATCTCCATAGAAAATACCGCGAGGAGCCTATCCTTCTTGAAAGATATGGAACAAAGACAACCTAAAGGTAAATTCTACATTCACATGACAAATATTGGCTTTTGTTCAATCCCAAGTCTTCGATAACTAGTTCATGGTTGCACTAGAGTTTCTCTCAGTTAATGATGTGACATTTGTTGTTAATCTCAAGGGACTATGGTTATTTTTAGCTTTGCTAAGGATTGTAAACATTTCACATAAAATTTTGCCTCATTCATCGAACAATATCATGAAATCGAAAGATTCAAAATAATATTTCATGAACATCACAAATTCTTTGCTATCACTTAAGTAAATTTAGCATTAAGCATTCAACAACTTCATGGAAAATAAAAGATTCTCAACGAAATTTTTTACATTCATTTATAATTTTTTGGAACATTTTCAAAAATATTAAATGCAGTTCCAAAACAAAGTATAAAATACTAAATAAAAGTTTCTCCTAGTTATTCTCCATGGATGCCCCAAATAATTAATTAAAACAGAGAAAAGCACTTTACATTTCACTAGTTTGCTTCATAGCTACGTATAAAAATGGTGCAAGCTTTTAAAGAGAGGGTTTCATTTATGGACACTGAGTAGGCTCTGTATGTACCCTTAAACGGTGCAACATATAGTCTTGTTTGGTTGAACTTACAAAACCAGCTACAAAAGATATTGAGATAGGTAACTGTTATCCATAAAGCTCTGATATCAATTAATGTCTACATGCATACAACGTTTTACACTAGAATGGTTCATAAAATGGGAAAAAATAACAAAACTTAAAAAAAGTTTATGTTCCTCCGACATCCACAAATTCCAAACTTAAAATAAAAATGAAGCATTTTTTGACCTTTTATAGAACACAAGGATCATATAGGATAAAATAACTACATGAGAAGAAATCTAAGGGACCAATCTCATCAAGGCATGTGGAGTATTGTGACCAATAGGAGAATTGCAATTGAATTCAATGGAAGTCAACTCCAATTACTCATTGAAGCTCTTTGGGTACTACTTTTTCATTTGGAATCTTCACCAGGATGATAGTTTGAATCATGATAGTATGTACAGGCTTCCCATACATTCTGAATGATAAGGTGGAATTTTCACCCCCTACACGTCGCTTGGCTCTAGTTTTGTCACTCTTGGGAATGGGTTCTCCCAAAGATTAGCATTTGTTCCCACCGCATGTGAAATACCGAGATCCCCAGCATTCCAATGGACTCAAAGTCATCTGCATTATTACCTCCTAGAGTGATTGAATTGGATTAAAAATTATTCCTTCCATGATTCAAGTTTTCCTAATCATCCATACCCAAACTTTGCATCACAATTGATATCTCCTGCAATCAAATTTTCCATATATTAAATCCCTTAAAAATATATATATAGCATCTCATGTAAATAAAACCATTATTCAAATGTTAGTACAAAAAATCCATAATTAACATGTCTTTCAAAAATCATATCATGAATCCTTGTACATATAGCAAATCACCAGGATCATTAAAAAAATCCAAAATTTTAACATTTCATTTCACATTGCAACCTGGTACCTAGTATTTAGCTCTACCCACTTACTTTCCTGGACCTCAGTTATAACGGAACTCCATTATACTAGACTTGTTTTTACTGGACTCACACTTACCAAACCAAAGCCTTCCACTTTAAACTTCACATTACCTTTCACCTTTTCTGTGTTTCCAATACCCAGTACCCACTATATGAAACACTTACAATACGAAGTACTCTTTTATCAAAGATTTCTCTTCCTTTTTTCACTTTCAGTGATCTTCCAATTAGTTAGCTCCTACCATAAGAGTTATAATTTTTCACTTGGGTCCCCAAGTCTTTCAGTCTTGGGGCATGTTGTGAGACCACACAACAACTTGAAACCAATGAAACCAAATATAAATCAAACTTGAATTAAATAACTAATTGTAAATTAAAAGTTATACATATTTTAAAACAATAACTTTCTACCTTTACCTAGATTATGGCATAAAAAGTAAAACTCCACCAGAAACATATGTGTGTGCTCTAATTAATTTTGGTTTTTGGAACTTAGTAAAAAGAATTAGTTCATTAACATTGAACTAAATAATATATTAATCCCCCTAAGCCAACCAGGGATAGAGCCTTGCTACCAGTCAATAGTTTGTAGCTCCGACAAGGTTATCTCTATAATTCCTCCAAACATAACTCTACTTCCGATCAGGCATCCATAGCCCCAGTAGAGTTATTTGGATAGCCTAAAGAGTTGATATATTTTTCTTTTCTTTTTTTTGATATAGGAATGATAGCTCATTTTCACTTTTGATATTGCAATAATAGCTCTTTTATCAACTTGCAAGAATTGAAGCACCACTATTAGGTTGGGAATTATGGTGGTAGTGAAGGCTACATTTTGATTTTTCATTCAATGTAAATCCCTTCATCAATTTACTACTTCCCAAAAACTTATTTAATGATTCCCTATAAGTGTGTGTTTACAACTAAATTTCACTAATTATTTCAAATCCTAGCTAATTTTAGCTTGCTATATGTTAAAAATATGCATAAATTAAAATTTAGCAATAGACAACTTAATCACCAAATTTAAATCTAAATTTAGAAACATTAGTTACTACCCTTCCAGTTAAATTTTATGGAAACTTCTAAAACTTCTACTAACTATCTTGACTTGATGGTGCTGCACTTCATTAATGGATCAAAATATCATGATTACCTTGAAACATGATCACATTCTATTTGCATTAATTTCACACGCCTTGCTCAGCATCCTTCCAACTTGCGCAGGTGATGGCATGTATTGCCTTGCCGACTTCATTCTCCTATATAGTCTGCACACACAACACCTCCATAATTAATACAACTTTATTTATTTATTTGAAATTACCACTATTAATTTTGAAATCTCCAACTTGCTTGATCCGCAATCTCCATATTGCTCAAATTTGAAGCAATTTCACCAGATATGTATGAAGAAATGATTTGATTTAACCTTTTATTTTGAAGATTATTGTTCAGTTGCCACCTTGCATCCAATTTCCAAAAAAATTTACCCAAGGAAACTATGTACTGCAACTCTGCTTACAGCTCTCTATAAATTCGTGCATTTCTTCTCGAATTCTCCACATTTTTCTTTTTTATATATATTTTGTAATTTCATTCTATCCTAGGCTTTTGCATTTGCTTCTTAGCCATGGATACTCTAATTTTCTGAGGTTGTTCTCGTAGACAGAATGTTTTCTTAGGGAGCATCACACCACAAAGGCTTGAAAAGGTCTTTATCATTGGTACTTCCAGTTTCACTATGCCAAACTTATGCTTAGTCCTTGGGGAAAGAAATGTTGTGTCTAGTCGCTACTTCCATTTTTACTCTAAAATATCTTCTCATTTTGTAGTGTCACTTATGGACATTGGGCTACCTGTTGAAGACGGTTGCATTGCTGCCAACTTAATAGTGAAGTCTGAATTCTTGGAGAATTTGGATACCATCTTATTTGTTGCACATCTGACCATCAAGATTCCCTCCATGGATGATATTCCTCAGTTCATGGAACATGGGGAAGTGGTTCCACTTTGACCCTTTCTCACTGATCTCCATATCCAAGACTTTGAAACTCATCAGGCACTTGCCAACATAGGGTATTTAGCTTTGATAGAAGAGGCATCTCAGATTGAATGAATGGCTACTATCATCTATAACCTTGCTCACTTTTCTTTTTGAATCCTTTTTTCATTTTTTTGAATGAGGATTTTGATATCTAAAGTATATACGTGATACACACACACACACACACACACACACACACACACACACACACACACACACACACACACACACATATATATATCTTTTTGGTATCTTTAAAAAAAAAACATGTTTTACTATGTATGGATTTATTATTTCATTTCTAGTTTAGTTTTATAAAATGTTTGAATTTCACTCTCATGCGTAAGATAAATTTAAGTGGAATTTGCTAATGTAGAGGCCAAGCAAAAGAAGAAAAAAACAAAACAAAACAAAGCAAGAAAAGAAAAACAAACACAAAGAAAAACCCATAAAAAAAACTAAAAAACTAAAACTAAACTAAACTAACCCTAACTACCCTAACTCTAATATCACAAAAGATTAACTCTAATGAAGAAATTTATTTCAATTTCTATAGCTATTTCTTTTATAGTTTTAGTACGAATTACAATAGATTTGTCTTTAAATTCTCTTATCAAAATTTTTAATATTCTACTATAATAATGAAATATCTTAAATTTTATACGTTTAAACATCATAAATTCAAAGGTGTACTTGCCCAAAATTTGGCTCAAATGTATAAAAATGATTTCATTAGAGACCAGTTTCACACATTTCATCTGATGCAACAATACTGTACCTTCTCCCAACCCCGGTCCATTTCCATGAATAGTTGCATTCATTTCTTTGTTTCCTTCCCTTTTGAAATTTTTCATATCTTCGGCCCTATCTTCACTTTGCATTTTGTTAGACCAAGATATATCACTATTTATATTGCTATTAGAAAGAGAAAAAGTAAAAACTTGATATTTTGTATCCTATAAAAAATCGGGAAAATGTCTTTTTATAGCTGATGAATTCTCAGCTTGAAGCACAATACATGTGTTTCCTGCTTGATTTTCCCACTCTATCTCGTTATCTACATTTTCCACATATATAGGGCATGATGATTCATCCATGTCTTTTCCTCATTTGTGATGAAATATCTCTAAATCTCGATATTATCGCATATTCCCCTACAAAGCGTTAGAATTTTCTTTAAAATAATTGCAGTTTCCTAACTATTTCGGTTTATTGGTTTATTTTTTAATATTCCTATCTCCACTAAGACATAACATTTTTCTTGTTAACAATCTAGGCTGTCTTTTAGCAGTTAAAACTTCTTCCATTAACGAAATTCCTCCATTTATGGCCAAACTTACCCTAGTTAAAAAAGTTTCGCACTCAAGTCCATCGTGATCAGTTGTATCATGAATTCTACACTTGGTGACTCTTCCAAAAGTAAACAAACTCAAAGGATGCAGTTTTTGATTAAAGATTTTACAAAGTTTTCCAACTTCCATAATGAAAACCAGCTTGCAATTCAATTTCTCATTTACAAGCTTCTTTCCAAATTTAGAAATAACATTTCAAAGCATAATTCTCCAATTCCAAAAGATGAAACCTAAAATATCAAAGAAACAAGAGAGATGTGTTGGAGCTCGCCCTCCTTCTAGCGCTAGTTCCTGTTGACAACGGTTTTACTCGTAGTAAACAATTCAAATAAAATATCCACAGATAAGACCACAAAGAGCCTATCCTTCTTGAAAGATATGGAACAAAGACAACCTAAAGGTAGATTTTGCATTCACAGGACAAAGATTGGCTTTCCTTCAATCCCAAGTCTTCAATAACCAGGTCATGGTTGCACTAAGGTCACTCTTGGGTAATGATGTGGCATTTGTTGTTAATCTCAAGGGACTATGGTTATTTTCAGCTTTGCTAAGGATTGTAAACATTTCACATAAAATTTCACCTCATTCATCGAACAATATCATGAAATTGAAAGATTCAAAATAATATTTCATGAACATCACAAATTCTTTGCTATCACTTCAATAAATTTAGCATTAAGCATTCAACAACTTCATGGAAAATAAAATATTTTCAACAAAATTATTTCCATTCATTTATATTTTTTGGAACATTTTCAAAAATATTAAACATCTATTCTAAAACAAAGTATAAAAAATACTGAAAAATAAAAGTTTCTCTCAGTTATTCTCCATGGATGCCCCAAAGAATTAATCAAAACATAGCAAACTGCTTTATATTTCACCAAATTGCTTCACAGCCATGTATAAAATGCTGCAAAATTTTAAAGAGATGGTTTCATTTATGGACACCGAGTAGGTTTTGTATGCACCCTTAAATGGCACAACATACAGTCTTGTTTGACTAAACTTACAAAACCAGCTACAAAAGATATTGAGATAGGTAGCTATCCATAAAGCTCTAATATCAATTAATGTATACATGCATACAAATTTTTATGCTGGAATGGTTCAGAAAATAGATAAAAAGAAGAAAACTTTAAAAAAGTTTATGTTCCTTCGACATCCAAAAATTATGAACTTAAAATAAAAATGAAGCATCTTCTGGCCTTTTATAGAACACAAGGCTTTGATAGGATAAAATAGCTACATGAGAGGAAATCTAAGGGACCAATCTCATTAAGGCACGTGGAATATTGTGACCAATAGGAGAATTGCAATTGAAGTCAATGGAAGTCAACTCCAATTACTTGTTGATGCTCTTCGGGTACTACTTTTTCATCTGGAATCTTCACAGGATGATACTTCAAATCATGATAGTATGTAGGGACTTCCCATATATTCAGAATGATAAGGTGGAATTTTCACCCCCTACACTTCGCTTGGCTCTGGATTTGTCACTCTCAGGAATGGGCTCTCTCGAAGATTAGCATTTGTTCCCACTGCATGTGAAATACCGAGATCTCCAACATTCTGGTGGACTCAAAGCCATTTGCATTATCACCTCTCAGAGTGATTGAACCAGATTGAAAATTATTCCTTCCATGATTCAATTTTTCCTGATCATCCATACCTGAACTTTGTATCACAATCAATATCTCCTACAATCACAAATTCCATATATTAAATCCCTTAAAAAAAACATTATAATATCTCATGTAAATAAAACTATTATTCAAATGTTAGTACAAAATATCCATAATTAACATGTCTTTCAAAAAGTGTATCATGAATCCTTGTACATATACCAGATCACCAGGATCATTAAACAAATCTAAAATTTTAAAATTTCATTTCACATTGCAACTCGATATCGGGTACCTGGTATTCAGCTTTACCCACTTACTTTCTCGGACCTTAGTTATACCAAATCCATTATACCGACTCCTTTTTACCGAACTTCGTGCTTAGGACGGAGCCTTCCACTTTAAACTTCACATTACCTTTCACCTTTTCTATGTTTCTGGTACCTAGTACTCGGTATATGAAACACTTACAATACAAAGTACTCTTTTATCAAAGATTTCTCTTCCTTTCTTCACTTCTAGTGATCTTCCAATTAGTTAGCTCCTGCCATAAGAGTTATATTTTTTCACTTGGGTCCCCAAGTCTTTTCAGTCTTGGGGCGTGTTGTGAGACCACACAACACCCTTGTGTATTACTCTTCAAAATCTTCCGGCCTTCATGTAGTTGTAAACAACTTATTGAAATAGATTTAAACCATACTTCTATATCAAGTAATGAAAGGGCTCAACATGACCATGATCATATTCACCATTTTGGCCGGGTACCACATGACAAGAAAAGAAGGTGCAATGCCATCCAAAGCTCTACCTATGTATTTGGCAGAAAGGTATACTCCTTGAATATATGGGTCAATGATGCCCAATCCACCCTTCTCCTTAGGGAGGACACAATGAGACTAAGAGGTAGTAGGCCTTCCTTTTTTTCCATTTAGAACAAATAAAATTGTGAATTAGTTGGGTGAGCTAACTATAGCATGCTTTGGAGGGTATCTGACAAGAGGAAGTATAGACATGACTAGCCAAAAGGATTTTATTAGTCACTTGAATACACCCAGCCATTGAGAGAAACTGATTAGTATAAGACAACAGTTTGGAGTTAAATATTTTAAAGAACCATCTCCGCATGTCCTTTAAGGAGACTCCTAACTCAAATGGAATGCCAAGATACAAAGATATGGTTTCATTATTAACTTCTTTCCATTCTTTAGGAATCCATGGAGGATGGGGGTTGGGACATGTCTTCCGAAATTTAGTTTTATGCATAGCTATAGCATCATAAATTGTCACCTCTTATGTGCATGGACCTAATTGTGTTCCTAATTTCCTAAATTAAGCATTCCATGGCCCATTTTAACATTTATCAAGAAATCAAATGCATAAAATCAAAGTAGACATTTAATATTTTTCTCCTGACACTTTACACTCCACAAAATAGGGTTGGGACAAGGGCGCCCTAGGTGACTTTGTCCCCCTATTTGGGCTCCAATTTTTAATATGTCAGAGTTGGCATTTTATTATTGAATTTTAAATTTCAAATGTCAACTATTGGAATTTTATTTATGGGAAATTAGAATTATTGTGTATAAATACCTAGTCATTTCATCATTTGAAAACTAAGTGGAAATTATTGAGATTATTGGTGATCAAGCAATTATTATCAAGTCAAGAGCAAGATCATTGCTGCATTTTATTGTCAAAGCATCATGTCAAGTTTTATGTGAGCTTGTTAATGTTTGTGCATACATTTTATTTGTGAGGACTAACCCTTGTAGGTCTTGAAAGCAATCCAAGCCAATTTGCAATCAAGCCTTGAGGGGATTTTCATGACTTCAGTCCTTCAAGGAATTGGATTTGAGTGGTGAGTTGCATCTAATTGTTAATTCATCATTCATTTACCACTTAGCCTCTATCCCTTAAAAGGATAAGCTCTCTATCATCAATTATACCTTTATGGAGGTGGAAACACCAACACGGGGCTTGATTGAGGCAAGCCCCTGTATGGCACAAGCCTTCCTCTCTTTTTGAATGTGCATGTTACATATTTGAAGAATATTGGAGGAGGATTGAAGAGATTTTTATAATTATTGCATTCAAACCCTACTACTTGGAAAGATATGAAAACTCAATTATCTCAACAACTAATGAAGATCTGGCAGTGGGATCTGGAAGGAAGAAGCCTCTAATCAAACACCAAAGGATTGTGAAGGAAGATTTCAATTTTAGTTATAGGGACATAGGTTCCCTAGGCGATTTGATCCTGTAAAATCAACTCTAAATTTATATGATAGGTGCACTAGGTCTCCTCAGTTTGTTTTTTAATACCAAATTTGTCTATGACATTCCACGTTTTTTTTAGATCATAGTAGTGCATTTTCATTATTGTCTAGTTGCATCATTTCATCTCATCAAAAAACAATTTTCCAAGGCATTAAAGGATAAGATCCAGGGCTAATTGGACTCACCTTTGAGGTTGAAGATCAATCTAATTCCCTTGTTGATTTGCATCCTAATGGTCTTTTGAAAAATGATTGATGTTAGTGATCTATGCATTAGACCTAGGATCCCTTTTTCATCAAAACAATAGCCAACTTAGAGCCTAAACAATTATAGTAGAAATGAAGGATATCCAACAAATTACTGATCTCTTCGACTAAATTTTGAATGAATATCATGTTGTCATCTATGAAATTGGAGCTAAGAACCATGCTTTTACCAAGGAGAGAGACTCCATGAATGAGTGAATTTGATTGGGCATGTTGGAAGAGGTAACCTAGAGCATTAGCAGTGAGCACATAAAGAAAAGGAGCTAAAGGGTAGCCTTGGTGAATCAATTTTTGGAGGGGGAAATGAGAGAAGAGGGCTCCATTAATGTCCAATCTTTCATTAGTGTCCATGAATAATATTCAAACATGAGCACAAAAGTTAGGGCCAAACTCCAACAATTGGAGCATCTTGAGGATGAAAGGCCATCTTATACGATCATAAGCTTTGTCAAAATAAAGTTTGAGAATCAAGGCATCTTGAGCTATTTGTTGATCCCATTCAAAAGATCCCCAGGAAAGGATTAAGTTATCCAAACTGAATCTTCCCCCTAGGAAACTAGTTTTCTCATGTCTAACAATTTGTTGCATGATCGGTTTGATTCTTTTGGCAAGAGCTTTAGCTATGATCTTGTAAGAAGTTTTGAGTAATGTGATGGTGCACCAACCATTCACCGAGTCTTCTTTCCCTATGGGAATTAGTTTAATAAGATCCTAATTAATAATTTCACGTAGGGATCTAGTTTTTATACCTTTGAAATAAACATTGTAAAAATATTCTTTGATATGGGGCCAAAGAGTGAAGTAAAACACCATAGGAAGGCCATCTAAACCAAGGCTCTTTTCTAAGGCCAAATTATACATGGCTTCATCAATTTCATCCAAGGAAAGGTTGTGGGAAAGAAATTTACTGTAGTCATGTTGGATTTTTTGAGGAATATAATTACCTAGAGTGTCTTCTAGGATGGGAATTAAGGCATCTTTATTGGAATCATTAGTAAATAGTTGTTTATAGTGTTCAAAGAAAATTTTCATGATATTATTTTGATTGGTTTGCAAATCACCATCATCATATTTAATGATAGAAACATGTTCTTTTTTGTGTTTATGTTTTAGAAATTGAAATAAATATTTAGTGCTCTTGTCCTCGTCTTTTAGCCATTGCAATCAAGTCCTTAGTTAAGCGCCTTTTCCCTTATAAGCATCCAGTTTTCGAAGAATATTTTCAGTATTAGTAACTATAAGTTGTAACTTGGAATTTTTTTGATTGATTAAGCAAGGAAATGGCCCTAACCCTTATAGAAATGTACAACAATATAGAGAACAACAGCTAGTCAAAACAACAAAAAAATGAAGCCATTAAGAAAATCTTCCACAACTCCCCCAACAAAAAGATTAACCAATTCCCTCAAGATCTAACATTTTAGCCCTATCAAAGATATCAAAAAAATACATACAGTCCATATTCAGATCCCAACACTTAAACCTATAATACCATATAATACTTAAAGTAATGTCCAAGCATAAACTAGAACTACTAACAAAAATATAACTAAAATTTTGACAGTCCAGGCACCAAAGGCCAACACCAGTAATAGTATCGCTAGGAGAAGCACGATAAAAAAAAAAAGAAAAACAATGACCAAGGATTAAGCATCCTTGATCGGACTCAGGGCTTTCAATGGTCATTGATAGTGTCTTCCACTTTCTCTTTTGGATCCATCTTGATAAGTCAGCCATCCCATCGGCTTTCTTGTTTGCTACTTCTTAATTTTTCCTTGAATCGAGACTGTAGCCATGATAGCCTTCTTCATAACCACATCCACCACCCTGCAAAGACTCTTTACTGTTGTCTCAAGAGTTTGGATTCTGCTTTCCTTATCCTCCTCTTGCATCATCTTTTCCAGCCATTCTAACCTCTCCTCCATCCTCTTGATTTTAACATTATCAACTTCATCTATCTTCTCTTCCTCATAATATTTTGTTTCCATTACTTCTCGATCATTTATTGCATTAACATTTTCCTCCATCCCCTCATTGTTCTTTTCAACCTCATCAATTTCCTCTTACTACGACTCCCCTTCCACATCCTCATTGTCAGAACCCTCCTCTTCCTTCGACTCATAATTTTCTTCCTCAATAGACTCTCCCCCCAAACTATTTGGGATTTCCTCCATAGAGGAATCCCTGTCTTCCTTCACCATCTTTTTTCCTTTACTTTCCTACGAACCGAAAGCACATATTTCCTTTGAATCCTTAGACATTTTACTACTGCTAGACCCTTTAGAAGCAGCCATAGCAAGCCTTGTAGACCTTCTACCAATCAATGTTGAGCACTCAAGGTTCTCATTATCATCTGAAATTGCAATAGTGTTGGCTTCCTCCCCCAATTCTCAGATAAGCAACTTCCTCATTTTATTCTCAACAGAGCTGATGAAGGCAACACTCCCTTTTTTAGGAGTGACTTGTAGGAGATCGTCCCATAAAGGTTCCTCAAGGTTAGGAGACTTTTTAATGGGATTTTTAGCAAGGGTATGAGGGAAACTCTCTATGAGTTCTATTTTCACAGAGCTCTTAGGGGTGGGGTTTTCTACCAAATTGAGGGGAAGGTTCTTTTGAGGAGACATAGCCAAAACATATTTGTAGATAGCTCTAATTAATCCTTGTTGTAACGATGGATTTTCCCCATGGGTAAGGCTTTGACTCAGGGAAGAGAACATAAAAAAGGAAGATTTATCTTTTGAGATGATGAATATGGTTAAGGATAGGGAAGTGGTAACCATGCACAGACTAGAAACAACCCTCTAGGGTAAAATACTTCATGATAAAGAAACACACACTATGGTATGGGGGAGGGAGTAAAACCCTAGAATAGCCATTCTGGAATCACTCAGCCTTCTCTTTATCCTCAAAAAATTTCACAATATAATCTTGGTATTTCCCCATTACTTACCTTTGCCACCTTCTTTCCTTCGTAGGCTAGTCCCATCACCTTTGCAATAAGCTTCTCATCCACCTTGAAATGGAGACCACCCATTTCGACTTCCCCATCCTTCCAGGAATTGGCGAACTTGTAGCTCACTTCTCATTATACCCTTCCATGGCTATGAAATAAGGAGTTAAACCAGCTCTCTCGAACAGGCCACATAGCTCTGCATTTTTTCACAATGACTCATACTTGTAGGGTTTTCTCCACTTCCTTGGGCCACCCATGTCAATCGCCTCACAAAAGTTATTTTTTGAAAGGAGGAGAAACTCTTTACTATTCCCTTCTTCGTTCTCGACAATGATAACTGGCAATTCAAAAAACTCTGTATTGATGGTGACCTTGTGGTTTTTCATTCGAGAAGAAGCCACACTAAACTTTTAGTTGAATGTTTGAAATTGAAACAATGTCAATTATCACCTTTTTGAGTCCCATCATAATTAAATTTGATAGCTCTGCCACCCTTCCTAGTGATAATTACTTTTATTTTGTTCCCAATCTTACCATCGTCACTTGCACGTGTCAATCTATCTTTTTCCAAAATCACCCTTTGGATTTTTATCATTGCAGAAAGCGTTCTTTATTTCCTCATTTAAATCATTCCTTTCAAGGCACAAGCCATGCCAAATAGACTGTCCTTTCCCTTTTATTCCTATTATTACTTTGGGATTTGGTGTACCTTTTTTCTCATGCCACTTCATCCATCCTATTAGCAAGGCTGAGTACCACCAAGGATCCCCTATTACAGCTGAACACCCAGAGACACCACCCATTTTAATTATAACTACTCCCACCATCAGTAATCCAAGCATCAAATTTTTCCTTGATTTTTAATCTATCCTAAGCCAAAACTTCTTTTATTTGATTGGATAGGTTGGAAAAGTAACATAATTTTAAAGCATCATGTCTCGGACCAATGTCAGCCAAAGCATCCACAACTCTATTGCCATCCCTAAGAGTATGAATAATTTTATATAGTTGGAATAACTGTAACATATTTTTACAGTCATCCAAGAGATCCTTTATTTCCCAGGGTGCTTTGACATTATTGTTAAGATAGTCAATAATAAGTTTGGAATCCCCTTCAACAATCACCTTTCTATACCCATTATCTCTAAGGTAACCAATTCCAACCCAAACCACAAATGCTTCAACAAAATTGTTCATTGTTGTTCCAAGACCTTTGTTGTATCCCACCACATAGATGTTGCTTTCATCCCTAACTTAGAATGTTGTGTGGATTGTTGTCCAAGCATTTCTTACCTTTAGCAATCTGCCCTTTAAGGTATTTCTTGGTTCTCTAATATTTAGCTACCACTCTCTTACAAAATTCATGAAGGAAATGGGTACAACAAGCAATATTTCTTTCTCGCTAGAATATCCATCTATCATCTTGGGATTTAGGCTTAGCCTTCCAAATAGCACAAAGACCATCAATACATTCTTGATTTTAGAGATGAAAAATGTTTAATTTGTAAGGTAAGTCATTAGGAAGAGAATCAACTCCATGAAGGGATAAGGTGGCGAGAATGGGGAGGTGATCAAAGAGTGTGTCATTAAGTCAAGATGGACAAGATAACCTGAAGGGGACTGGCGAACATGCAAATTAGGTGAAATGTAGAATATGTCCAAGTGATACATTTTTCAAAGGAACCCTTCTCGAAAGTTGCTCCATATGAACCAATGGGGTATATGTGAGTCCCTTTTACCAAAGATTGGATGATGAATACCAATAGAGTTTCAAACAATCCAAGCTTCAAAATTGGGTTGATGCAATATGGGAAGGCTATCCCAAATACAATCAGTGACGTACTCCACCATATTGAAATCTACCCCAAGAACCCACTCTACAATAAGTAAATTTATACAAAGCCAGTCCCACAAGGTCATTCTCTTAGATGAGGAGTTACGGGCATATATGGAACAAAAACCAAGAAGGTTACCTTGAACAAGGGTGGTATCCCACACACAACAATTGGTTGGATTAGATCCAAAGGAAAAACCAAAAAGGTTACCTTGAATAATGGTGGTATTCCACACACAACAATTGTTTGGATTAGATCCAAAGGAAAAAATTATTTTAGCTAGCCATAGGGCAAGACCCAACACAACACCTTCACTACCCTTAGTATGGTTTGTATGGAAGAATAAATCCTTATTCCGGATAATGGATAGCATGGCTTCGAGATGAGATTGGCTAACTTTCACTTCTTGTAGCATTAAGACATCAATTCAGTTGTTTAAGATAGGAAATTTGACTTGAGTCAGGAATTTCCTCATCTATGAGGAGAGTGTTAAACTGGTTGGAGACCAATAAGGCATGTAGATCTAAGGAGCCATCTTTAGGGTCTCTATCTCTAGAATACGATCTAGATCAAGATCTCAAGGGGCTTAAAGGGGGGGTGTTTTCATAGGATTGTCTGACTATGAGGATGCACTTGCAAGGCTTTTTGGGGGTTCTTAAGGTTGCAAAGGGTTGAGAAGGCTCAGTAGAATGTTGGGTATTAGAGAGGGAAGGAGTGGCTAGCTCTTTTCTCTTTTTGGGGAGTCTTTTCTAAACTTTAAGGATGTCCTTGAAGGTATCATTGTCATGAGAGAGGGAAGAATGCAAAGGGAATTCAAGATTAGGTGAGAATCAAAGTGGGTCGGTTTTGAGGAGGGTGGTTGATGGACGGAAGATGGGGCAGTGATCAATGGAGCAATAGTTGATGAGAGTGGAGAATCAGAGACATGGGCTTGTAGGGGATCAGGTTTGCGATGAGAAACATTTGTTTTTGTTTAAGCTGTTGTTTTTATCTTATTTCAATTTCATGCTTGCAAAGCCCTTCAAGCCATTATGAAAAGATTGAAAATGGTATGCTCAAAGACCTTTTTGCAAGATTAAACCCAACAAGGGATATTTATTTATTACACCACATCTCCTAATGGTAGATTAGTTAAACTATCATTAGCACATCCAATCTTCTACTAGCACTGGGAATTTATGGTTCAAGATTATTTGGGTGGCCATTCTTGAGCCAAAGTTAGCTCATTTTACATGGTACATTCTATACCAAGGTCTTTTTCTATGTTCTCACATGTCTCATTTGGGAATTCTTAGCGCTTGTTTTCCTTTTTGTGGATAGTTTGAGATTCTCAAGCATCTATTTTAGTTTTGCACTAGAGCTCAAGAAGCTTGGATTTGGATACATAGTTTCTTAAATCCCTTTTGGCCTAATCCCTTCTCACGACATGGTTTTATTGGGCACTTGGTCATGTCTCCCGTTTTAATTTGTGCAAGTTTAGCATGCTTCTAGGGTGTGAATTCTCTTTAGTATTTGGAAAGATAAATATTTAGCTCTCTTTAATGTAGTTTGGTTGATGTTTACTTTTCTTCTAACTCTAATGCTATGATTTTCTTTAATGTGCTTATGTAGATCTAAAGGAAAGCTCAAAAGATTGCACTTGAAGTTATATATTTATTAGAGCTATTAGATCACTAGGGTATTGCTCGTTTCATGATTGCTAGAGTTCAAACTCTTACCTCTCCCTCACCTTGTTGGCATAGGTCTGGTGATAGTGAACTTGCCAAAAGAGATCAAGGATCCCAATCTCAAGGCTCTCAACCTCAAGGCTCCAAGGTTTGTGAAGCTTGTGGATGATCTCAGCCTTTTCAATTTCCTTCCACCTATTCTCATGGGTGTGGCCCTCTTGGTCGGTTGAATTCTTGTGAGTTCCCTCACTTGGAGCTGGCAATTTCTCTTGTTCATGTTTAACATCGTGCAAATGGAGATCAAGAAAAGGAGGATGTTCTCATTGGTTGGGAGCCTATAGGTGATGGTTCCATATTAGCTAATGTTTGGGGTAAACCAAATGACCTCTATCTTGCTCCTACTAGTGTTGCTCTTACTACATAGTGAATTTTCATGTTAATTGATTTTCGAACATGACCCCATTTAAACGATTTTTATCTTTTATTTTAGACTTGGTCACGGATAAAAATGTGCCCTTTTATGACCCACCCTTTTTTAAGTAGTATATTATTATCTTTCTAAGTTAGACCTTATTCCAAAAAATAAATAAAAATTTATTTATATACATTAATAAATTTCAATTTGAAAAGCAAGACATGAAAAGGGGCTTACAACCATCCATTTCCATCTTTATTCAAGGCTCAACCTTGACTTTTTCTCCTAACTTTAAGCCCTTTTCACCTGACCCCTTCACATGACATATGGTTTTGTTGGGAAATTGGTCGTCCTCTATTTAAATTTGTGCAAATTCATCATGCTTTTAGGGTGGAAATTCTCTTGGGTAGTTAGAAAGGTAAAAATTTAGCTCTATTTTGGGTCGTTAATTTGATGTTCACTTTTAACACTAAACCTTTGATTTGCTTTAATGTGCTTATGTATATCTCCAATTGAAAGCTCACAAGATTGTACTTGAAGTTGTGTAGTTGTGGGACCTCTTAGATCACTAGGATAATGTTTCTTGCATGATTGCTAGAGTTCCAATCCCTACCTCTTCCCCATCTCATAAACATAGGTGTGGTCACAATGAACTTGCTAGAACAGAAATGATCCCAATCTAAAGGCTCTTAGCCTTAAGACTCCAAAGAATTTGAAGCTCATGGGTGGTCACAAACTTTTTAGTTTCCTTTTACCTATTCTCATGGGTGTGGTGCTCTCAGTTTGCTAAATTCTTGCAAGTTTCCTCACTTGGAACTATCTATTTCTCTTGTTCATGCTCAACAACATGCAAATGGAGACAAAGAAGAGAAGGATGTTCTCACTAGTTGAGAGCTTGTTGATGATGTTTGCATCCTTGTTAATGTTTGGGTGAACCAAATGACCTTTATCTTGCTCCTACCAATATTGCTCACACTACTTAGTAACTTTTTATATTTATTGATGTTTGAGCTTGACACCATCTAAACTCTTTTAATGTTTCCATTTAGTCTTTAATTCCACGTAAGAATGCACCTTTGTACCACCTACCTTTTTTTAAATAGTATATTATTATCTTTTAAATTCAGACCTTATTTAAGTAATAAATAATTTGGGTTTGAAAAAGCAGGACTTGACAACGGGCTTATAACTACCCGTTTCCATCTTCATTCACGGCTCGGCCTTGACTTTTACTCCTGACTTTAATTGACATTGAAAAATCTCGTCTAGTTCAATCCCTGCCTTGGGCAGTTCAAATGGATTCAGAATTGAAAGAGAAAGAACAAGATGAAGTACAAATCTTTCCCCTTTTTCCCTTACAAAAGATCAACTTCTTTTCCAATCCTCCTCTTCCCGTTTCTAATGAATTTTCTTTCAGTCACTTGTACCGACGTACATCACACCTGTAATGAATCCTCAACTTTCACCGATGGCAGCAGCTATTCCAGAAACTTGAATCTAGTTATCGATGATCTGTTTCGAAATGCACCTCAAAGTTCAGGGTTTAACACTTCTTCCCATGGCCAATCTCCCAATAAGGTCTATGGTCTGCTGCAGTGTACTGGAAATATATCGGCACTGAGATGCTCAAACTGTCTGCAGGAAGCAAATAACAGTATTAAAGATCTTTGCCCCAACGAGATAGGCGGGCGAATATGGTTGGATGACTGCTTCTTGCGCTATGGCAGCTCTAATTTCATTTCAATACTAGATACTGATGGACTTTTCATAGCGAACGGGAAGGATATCGGCAGCGATATGGACGCTTTCCACTCCACAATGACCACCCTTCTGTCGGATCTGTCAAACAAAGCTTACATCCCTGCAAATGAGGAATTCGCTGCTGGATCAGCCAACTATTCTGCTTCAGGGAGGTTATACGCTTTAGTTCAGTGTTGGAGGGATATATCAATACAAGATTGCAGAAAATGTTTGGCTACAGCAAGGCCACCGTTGGTGAATTCTACAAAACAAGGAGCTCAAGTTAGGTATGGCAGCTGCATGGCAAGATATGAAGTGTACTCATTTTTTTCCTCTGCTCAGTCGCCTTCTCCTTCCCTTGAGGGAATTACTCCAACTGCTTCCACACCTCCCCTGCCTCCCACATCAAACAGTATGAGTTACTTCTCTCTCTTCCCTTCCTTTGGTTAGGGTGTTAGTGTAATAGTAAACAGATTTTAAGTAGATAACTGTGTAAAGATTTTGTATTGATGTATTTTAGGTCACACTGAATCTTACATGAATTTTTTCTGTTTCTTTTCTCTTTGAGATCAGGATTTTAGGTAAATCTTAAATTATTGAGAATTAATAGTGTAATAGTGGAAATTTTCTAATAAATAATTGTAAAAAATATACTAGATCACATTTCTTCATTTTAAAAATAATGAACAAAATATTTTAAATCAATCTTTTATTTAATTCGAACAAAATATTTTAAATCAATCTTTTATTTAATTCAAATCTATAATTAATTGTTAGTAATCTTCTTTATGTTTTTTATTAAATAAAAAAAAATGTTATGTTCTTTTTATAATCATTATTTTTTATTTGATCCAAGATTGAATGGTAAGGGCGATTTTGTAGACGTCAAAGCCATTCGAGAGTCAGCAGCTTAAATTTGTTATATACAATATTTTTCTTATTTTTTATTTTATTCTTTTGGTATGCTCTTCTATATTTTATTTAATGTTTTTGGTTGCAGCCATCAGCTAAATGCTACACTTAAGCGGAAGATGTAATTCATTAAGATTTAAATTCATAAATTATTTTTTTTAATTTTTTATCTTTGAAGATATAATAGTGCTACAATTCTAATTATTGAAGTATATTGTACAGAAAAGTCCTCTAAAACATTGCCTATAGTTTTAGGTTTTGTGGGAGGCATCATCCTGGGGCTACTAATTTGTCTGATTGTATGGAGAAAAGCAGTTAAATCTGCCATTTTTCGGAAGCCAATAACCATTACTACCCCAAACCAAGGTGTTCCTTCTGAAATCCATTTCTAATTTTTTTGGCTGCTGCTCTGGTTTTAGTTTAACAAATACTCTAGGCTTACCCATTTTTCTCTTATTGTTTTCTAATGCTACAGAAAGGCATGAATCCTCCCCTATATCTGAGTTACTTATGCAAGAGCATAAATTTATCTTCAGCTTACAGGAATTGATAGAAGCTACAGAAAATTTTCATGACAACAAGAAGCTTGGAGAAGGAGGTTTTGGTGTTGTGTACAAGGTGGGTTGACAATTTATTCTAGTCTAAAGTAGAGTTGGTTTAACAACACATTCGGAGCAATAAATCTGCTTTTTATGTTTCAGGGAATAACTAGAGATGGAAATGAGATAGCAGTGAAAAAACTTTCTGTCAAATCTACACAAGGCAAAAAGGAATTTATGAATGAAGTAAAATTGGTGGCCAATATTCAGCACCGGAACCTTGCAAGGTTGCTGGGATGTTGCATGGAGAGAAATGAAAGGTTGCTTGTTTACAAGTATTTTCCGAATAAGAGTTTGGACAAATTTCTCTTTGGTAAGTCATTGTAGTATCTTAATTTGCTTTGGAAAAGATGAAGAGGTGACCAATATTAGGAATTGGGATTACAGATTTAGAGAAGTGCAGAGAGCTAGACTGGCAAAAGCGTTATAACATTATTATTGGAGTTGCTCGTGGGCTTCTCTACCTTCACGAGGATTCACATCTGCGAATCATTCATAGAGATATAAAGGCAAACAACATTTTGCTTGACAACAAACTCAATCCAAAAATAGCCGACTTTGGTTTAGCCAGATTTTTCTCTGAAGATGAGACACATATCCATACAAGAGTTGCAGGCACATAGTAAGCATCGTGATGATAATACACTCTACATGCTTTTAAATTTAGAATGATGATGAAAAAGTATTTGAAGTTTGAAATTATTTATTTATTTATTTATAATAATTATAATTATGCATCAATTATTTTCCATTTGCAAACATTTGAAAATTCTTATTTAAATAATGTAAGTGTTTGAAATGTAAACTTTAACTTTTAGTTCCAAATAATTAGAAAAAAAAAAAAAGCTTCTGCTTGAGTGATGACCCAATTGCCTGACAAACCACGCATGGACATATCTGCAAAGAAATATCAACTTAAAATTAACTGATAGATCTCTGTGTTTAGCTCTGCCCTCATTTCCTTTAAATTGATTCATTACTTGATTCATTATAGACTCACAGCAATTAACCTGAAACCCATTTTTTAATTTTGTATTCTATATCTATTTTTCAATTAGAGGAATGAAGACATAATGAAAGTTTGAATTTATCTGAAATTGCGGTGTTACTAATATTCCACATCTCCCCTAATTTTGTTTTATACTTAATAATATAATTTCAGTATTGCCAGTAACCTCACTCTTGATAATGTTAATGGCGTCTACTGTTATCAAGTACCAAACATAGAAATCAATCACTAAACTTTGAAGGGCTTCATTGATGACAAACTATAGGGAATCGGAATATTACAAACAACCATCTAAGGGAGGCCTTTTCATCCTCATCAAACATTAACAAACAGATTACCCAAGAACCCATACTATTGCCTATCAATCAGTATCCAGCATTTCTCCCCAAATGTTACATAGCACACTGCATGCCTACAGTTGCGGAATCTCTCCCGCTGCGGCATTTCCTGGGATAGCTTCTGTTTATAGAATATAGCACCACCAAATCCAATTTCCTGCCTATAAATATTCCAAAAGGGCAAAAGTGATTCATGATTAATGGCCATTGTGAAGGATTTTGGTCAATCTCTTCATTAAGACAAACCCGAAAGGACTAATCAGTCAGCAAGGAATCTCTATCAATCAATGGTTCAAAAGTAACAAAAACAAGAAAATCCCAATAGTGCAAATCTCTTAGGTAGAGTACATTACTTCTTAACCTTTGTTAAATATTGATACCGATGCTTCTCAGTTATTCAAACCTCTCTTCACACAAAGCAAATTACCCTGAAGATGGATCGAGAAGTATGCTTCCTAATGTTGGTAACTAAAAATGCACAGGCATTTTATCTAAAAGGGTTCCAACAAACAAGCATGCACTGGGGAAACCTCAAATTTCTTAGACCCATAACATTCTTCAAAGTACTACAATGGCTTCTGGATACAAAAGCAGGGTAGAAAGCTATCACACACTGAATATACAAGGAATACAATTCCTTATCACACAAGGAATACAATTCCTTATTTCTTCTACAGGCTATCAGAGAATCCTCCAGACACAAACAAATATTGCTCTCCTAGAACAAAATTTGAATCCTCTACAGAACCAAATATTATTCTCCAGGAACAAAACTATCAAACAAATCCTGTACACACAAAACCAAATATTGTTCTCCTGGAAGAAAATTTTCAAACAAATCCTATACAGTACTCGAACAAAGTTTAAACAACCACAAAGGTATCCTCGGAAACCTAAAGACTACTGCCAAAATCAGCATCTGGCTAGTAAAGAATGAAAGAAAATTGTCCATCATGTTTTATTTCACCATTCAATTGTTTCTGGTCAACCATTCCAAACCACAAAGCAACAGAACTTAAAAACAGTCCACCCTATAAAAGAAACATTTTCACTACAGGGGCAACAAATTACTGTATATTTCAGTTACTTTTTTTCCTTCCTTGTGAAGGGTTTGGTCCCTCTGATTCATAATTCTAATAAAAAACATTTACATAATAAAAAATAATTACTACATACTACAGCAATTCACGGATCGATTCTGAGTCTTCCCTTGCAAAGCTCTTTCCACCGCTAGATCTGGTGACATATAGACATAAGATAAATGAATACTGATATGCACATAAAAGAAAATATACAGTAACATAAACACAAAATATATGCAAATCTGCATCAAAGAACCACAAAAACAGAGGAAAAGAAACAAATGCCAAAGCTTTAAAATCTACTGCAGAAAAAAGACAGGAATGCGCAAAAGCCAACCAATCCAACACAAAGCGTCCAATTTCTGGATTCTCTCCACTAACGTTTACCTAAATTTTATAATTCAGATGGTTCCGAATTAATACAAGAACCTGCAAATTTAGTTACCTGGCTACTGGTTCTCTGCTTCGGTATTATGTGCTATTTTTGGTTTGTTAATTTTTTAAGGATATAATAAGGAACGGGGCCAGCATCAAATTTATTTTCAACCATAAAAATGGCCAAGAGTTAACGAGGCATCTCACTTGAATTTTTTTAAAAGTGTGAGAAATAATCTAGCTTTTTAATTGATAAGTCGGTTTTGCTTTTTGTTTTACTTGGGACTGCAAGAAACCCTTTCTCAACTTACTATACTAAGCTTTATCACTAATCCATTTTTCTTGATGGTTTAACAATTCCAATTCCAATGAAGTGGCTACATGGCACCAGAGTATGTTATGCGAGGGCAGCTGTCAGTTAAAGTTGACGTTTACAGTTTTGGAGTTCTGCTGCTAGAGATCGTCAGTGGAAGGAAAAGCAATGATATTCATCTTGCACACCAAATGGAAACCCTCGTAGGATGGGTAAGAGATTGAATTTCCCACTGCCCATTTGCCTCAACAGTTACTTTTCAATGTTAGGCGGCCAGATTCTTGTGGTTTAATGGCATGTGATGCAGGCATGGAAACTATTCAGTGGAGGAAATGGGTTGAATCTGGTAGATTCAAAGGTATCAGAAGTCAGTCAGGAGCAGGCCTTAAGATGCATTCATGTTGGGCTTTTGTGTGTACAAGCTGATGCAACACTTCGTCCAGCTATGTCCAATGTTATTATGATGCTCTCTCGCAGTAAAGGGAAATTGCCAAATCCTTCGAAGCCTGCATTTATAAGTGATAGCAAGAAGCATGCTTCAAAATCAAAGTCAAACTGGAGGGTTGAGGAGTATGAAAAGGGAATAGCATACCAAACATCTGGGACAACTGGCTCATCTTCATCAGAGATTCGTTCAGTAAATGAAGCTTCCATTACAGAAATTGAAGCTAAATAAATTTACATGCCCTAAACAATCAAGTTCCCATGTAAACAACAACAGGTTGACTACTGCCAGGTGTTCTACGCTCGTCTAATTAATTAGGGCAAACACATCTCTGGATTCCAGAGAGCTCTCTGTATATACAGACTTCATGTATATAATTACAATTTAGTGCGGGCCAACTAATCTGTCTGGGAACACTTTATTCCGGACGAGTTCATTTCTTGTAAAGTTGAATTTGCAGCGAAAAGTGGTGTAGAAAAAGCATTAACCTTTTTTGACTGCATTACTCGGTTAGAGTGCGGATCAGGGTGGAATTTGATGGTCTGTTTGATCATTTTTGCATTTTGGACCGTATATTACAACCTAAAAATTTATTAGACCGTATCATTTGACTTGCTATATTTTTATATAACCGTAAATATGACACTTCAAATTATTATTAAACTGTAAAAATTTATTGTAGGCATATATATATATATAATGTTTATGATAAAAATATAAATTAGTTTATAATTGGAAATTGGAATAATTCTTTCTAATTTCACTTTATATTAATATATATGATTTATTATAAATATATTTATTAATTCAAAATCTATTGAGAATAGAATCTTTTCAAGATTAAATATAGTTCTTTCTAATTTTTTAAAGATTTTGACTTTTTACTAATAGTTATCATTGCTTTATATTAATATATATGATTTATAATATTTATTATAAAAATATATATTAATTCAAAATCTTTTCAAAATAGAATATAATTGATTTTTAACTTTTTGAATATTTTAACAAGATTTATTTTCTACATAATTTAGAAACTTCTTGTTACAATTAACAATAAATTTAGATTTTAGATTTATTTCTAATTATCAATATTTTCTAATTTTACAGTTTTTTAATATATATATATAGGATATTCTTATGAATAACAACATAGCACAAATTTTCATTGTATTTTCAAAGCATTTATTTTATAGCATTGTTTTTTCAACAACATTTATTTTATAGCATTTTGTGTATAGTGACTCTTAGCTTTGATTTTCTTCAATAGAGCATTTGGTTTTATTGGTGAGCATGTTGAAATTTTGTTTGCCTTTTACAAATAATTTATGTTTTTAGATAGATGAATTTAAGATTAAACTATAAAAAAATTTGAACAATAGCAGCTAATTTCACTTTATAGCATTGTTTTTTCAACAACATTTATTTTACAGTGATTCAACTTTGATTTTTTTCACTTGTGTTTTATTGGTGAGCATGTTGAAATTTTAGATAATGAGTTGAATAAGGATTAAACTATTTTTAATTTTATATAATTATTTCTAATAGGTTTGAAATTGATATTTAAATATGATTTTAGATAGATCAATTTGCGGATTGAACTATTTTTAATTTTATATAATTATTTCTTGCTAGATTTGATTTGAAATTGATATTTAAATGTGTTTTTATGATATTTACACATATGAAATCAATAAATTAATTTATAGTCAAAATAGTAATACAATTTTACAAATTAGAGAATAAATATATGGAAAAAATAATCATATTATGCAATATAATTATTCTTAATCTAATACTCTATACATTGTCAAAATGTAAATTACATATATATAATTATTTAATTATCAATAAAATTTATTATATGCAATTGGATTTACTAATTGAGTGCATGCATAGTTTCTAAAATTTGTAAATTTTCTAACATAATTATTTTATAAAATAATATTTCACAGATTGCTAATATATTGATTTTTAGATACTTTAAATTTTTTTTTGTCAGTTAAATTTTTTCATAAAACGTAAAATGACAGGTATTTAAATGAACAAACCGTCACAAAAATTTCATATGGCCAGGAAGGTGGTAGTCAAATTCAGTGCGGATAATGACAATTAATGTCAAAACGGGAATGTGAGAGAAAAAAGATTATGGGGACAATGGCCATTGTTAATGTCAAAACATTGAATTAAATGTGAGAAGAAAAAGATGTGGGGATAATGACAGGCTGTTAATGTCAAAACATTGAATTAAATGTGAGAAGAAAAAGATGTGGTTGGGATTCGGAGTTGGTATAGGATAAGGTTAGAGGGGAAATAGATTTTTTAGGGAGAAAAGGTCAGATTATTTTGTTAATAATTATTTTAGATAAGTTATAAATATTTTATGTAAAGGCATTTGTGTTTTAAGATTTTTTATTTTATTTTATAGTTTATTAATATATATGAAGAAAAAAGTTATTATTATGATATTTTTTTTGTTTGAAGAGTTTGTGTATTAAAGAGTTTATTATTATTATTATTATTAAGGTTGGAGAGAATTTTGTTAAAATTTAGGCTGCATTTATCATTTTATACTATTCAAAAAGAAAATGAATGATAGTTTGTTAGTAGGTTAACCTACATTAATCAAGTAAATACAAATAAATGAGTTTAATTTGTCTAAACTAAATAAACGTAGTAGTTGAAATTAAGGAATAATAAATTAGATGATGTGCTTTAGAATTTCAATAAGGTAAAGGATAAAACTTAGGATTGATAATAAAAATGGAGACGAAATGTATGAGATTTGGAATACTTTTAATTTTAGACCTACAAACAATGCCTTTGTATTAGTGAGTTGTCTTGAAATTTGCACTCAATCTTTGCTCTATTAGAGGTCAAGTTTGTTGGTTTGGAATGAATTCATAGTTTGGAATCTATACTTGAGCTTTAGATTTCTCTAAATAATTTGTTGTGTTTTGATTTACAACTTCACTTGATGGGTGCATGCAAGATCATGATGGGTCAAGCAATGGCAATAGGAAAAAACATGTTTTTACTTAGCCAAAATTATAAAACACAAATTTGAACTCTTTTTTTCTTTTGCTACATAAGGATAGTAAATTATATTAATTGGAAGAAAAATTAGACTCATCTGCAATGCAAGAGAAATGGGAGCCATAAACAAAAATTGACCAACCTAGTTTCCCAGCAAAAACCCCATAAACAAACCAGATTGGCACCTAACCACACCCAACCAACCATCTATTATCGCCAAAAAAAGAAAAAACCTGCAGCCATACCAAACAATATAGAGCCAAGAGGGGACCAACACCAACACCAGCACCCAAACCCCTACACAAAGAGCCCAAATTCACAAGAAAACCATTTGCCTTTGCAAGGGCATCAAATCCCTTACCCATTCCATGTCATTCACTTCAACCATACCGAAAACCTTTTTCAGAAAAGGAACGACCACAACCACAATCATCCTATGGCAAACCAAACTCATTCCTTTCAAATCTAGAAGGAAAGGAAAATTTTGAATCACCTCACCCGACTTCTTTACCAACTCTCAATCACTTGGAAGTGCACCTTTACCTAGGATGACCATCTTCAACACTTCCTCTAGGTTTCCAAGCAACTCGTTGAATAATTTTCCCAAAAGAATTTTAGCCTCCGCCTTCGAAACCCCGCTGTCCAAAATGGATGCCATGAAGCATGACACCACCTGTGAGTTGGCCCAAAAATACTCCTTTTGTTCCAGGTGCTTCTTCCTAAACACCATCTTCACAACAACCACCGTTAATTGATCAATATTGAGAAGGATCCTCTTAAGACACTTGTATGAAACTTCCTTGAAGGCATTTTGACAATCCTTGCAGAGAGAAATGAATTTGCACCACACAACCAGAATGAAACAAGGTCGTATCGAACACCACCTTTATTATGCTGGACAACACCAATGTGCCCAAATGTCCACCATGTGCCACAATTAAGGCTGCCACCACTTTGATGAATTGGTATGTGAGGAGATGAGGGGAGGGTGTGTGTTGGGAGCTGTAAAAATCTGATGATTTTTACATATCTTTCATCCCCCTGGGTCTCCATTTGAGTCCTACCTTAGGCACATTTTCCTCATTTCATGATATTTTTTACCCTTATTTTGGTCGTGTGACCCCATTGAATCCATCGAGTCATGCATTATTCACGTTGTGGTCCATATCGGCATAAGTCTATCTTGGTCTCCCCGACCCATGATGCTTTTGTGTTAACATATGTTTGTTGCAGATGATGGGTAGGACTTGTTCATTGTTACAGCGATCGACATTCACCTATAGGTTTCCATCGACATGATATTCACGTGGTTTCGGCAACCGTGGAGGAACTGTCGGAAAAGATTTTTCTTCAGGGTGCGTCTTGGCGAGAAGTGACATACCGGTCTCCTTTGATATTATTACATATTAGGAGGCTAAATTCGGTGAGATTTCTTCTTTGGAGTAAGTCATAGCAACTTCACATTGTCTCACCAACCGGTGGCGAAGGGATGCACATATCGGTAAGAGTTAAGGCTTTCGGCATGTGGTCCTGGTGAGTTTGGATTGTCTTACCGACTAACAACATAAGGATATACATCTCGGTATGACTAATGGGCATCGATGTAACATCTTGGTGATCCCGTCCGGTCTTGCCAATTTGTCTTCTCACACTGAGGTGTAGATTGCATCGGCATGAGAATGTTTATGTCTCAGCAAAATAAATGTATCATGGGGTGCTTTCGATAAGACACAGGATAATCTACGAAACCTCTTCCCAACTCGGTGTTGTCTTGGCAATCTAAAAATGAGCTCCGGGTGTTTCATTATGGCATGGTCTAATCTACAAGAGGTCTCCCTGATATCAGAGTGTTACAGTGATGCATGCAGGACGAAGAATGACGTCTCGGGGAAATAGAATGTGATCGATATGATTCTTCCCTGATGGTAGATAAGTCATGGTGAGGCACAGAGACCAGGGGGGATGACTAGCAATTGAATTGC